>JAESVK010000155.1:708951-756036 GCA_017140935.1 Hamamelis virginiana
CTAATCTGTCTATTCCATGGACAGTCGTATTTAATGTTTGCGTGATTAACTCATGTGATCATTTAAGAATAGCCTTACTTGGATGATTGCTTCGTATCCCACCTGCGCCTAGATTTGGTGTCAGAGGAGCTAGTGACATCATTGTTGAAACGAGTTAGAATGTCACATCAAACATGTCAAATCAAACATAGATCGGGGTGATTCTACGGATAAACGGATCGGGGTTTAAACATCCTTATCCATGAATACCTAAACACCCGATCCGCTGGAATACCCGAAGAGAATTTCCGGGTTATGGATTATGTGCCCCAGTCTGTCGTCAGATCGGGTTTCACCCTCTTTAGTACTAATTCACACCAAGCGGTTTCCACATAATAGTTATGCTTTGCTTTAATCTTCTACCTGTATCATTAACACACACGACAAAACTGCTTCCAAAAATATCATTAGCCGCATTAACGACCTACCATTCATGAACAAAAAATGGCCATGACTTTGCTTGTCTTTTTATATATATAATAATTTTTTTTTTCTTTTCACATGGGGCGGTCTAGAATTGGAAATACCAAACAAGGCATTTGGGCTCGTGGGGGTTCGGCGGTTCAGATTTCAATTAAATCGGTGGGCTACCCCCACCCTATTCCTCCCCTAAAAGCTTTGCTTTTTGCCCAAGAAAAGTAACTTCTCGTTTATTCCCAATTAAGACACGTGATCAACGTTCTATTTTGCACGTATCCATGTGCAAGTTGGGGGCTGGTCATGTACCCCTACCTAGTTTACGTAATGAAATTGCAGTTTTTATTTGAATTTTACCAGCTGGGGACATAAATTATGAGTATATCTCCATCAAACCCTAACTTCTGATATCTAGGGAATATCAACTGATTAATTTCTATTCATTTTTATGCAAAATACAATTATCTATTAGATTCATACTTACATAAAATATATAAGAATATGCCGACTAGATCAAAACTAAATGTTTGGATTGTGAAAAAAAAAAAAAAAATAATTCTTTTCTGGAAAAACATATAATTTATCTTTATTGTCATCAGAGGTGGTCACCGGAGAATCTAGCTGAATATGTATCTGTTGAGAAAATCGTCCAAGAATGTCACCGGAGAATTTTACTAAAAATGTATCTTTTGACAGTAAAATATACCTATGAAGGGTAGGCGCGGCAATATGGCAAACTTGTCTTTTAAAAAAAAAAAATTATATTAAATTAATAAGATAAAATTTAATGGTTTGAACCTCATGGTATATATAAAGAAGAATTAAGAGGGATTTTTAGATAATTTTTTTCAAAAGCTTCTCCGCTAGAGAGATATATTAATTATATTCATCATAGACTGGCTAGTTCCAAATTTTTTATAATATATGCATCCAAAAATACTTAAAATACATTATTTTTATCATTAAATAGTTCGATCAATTAACGTAACAATTTCATCAGTGATCTAATGATATATGTATCATGTGGTCCAGTTCAGATCTAATGATACATGTATCTTTTACCAAATGGGTGTGAAGTTATATAAGTATTGCATGAAAAATGTGTATGTTCCCTGAATGGAAAACTTAAATATTGGTTTTGCATGTGGTGGAAGGATAGGTAGAGATAGATAAAACAGATCTACATTTGAAAACAGATGAGTGAGAATCTGTTTTCTCTCTATCATGGGACCATAGATGTGACAAGGCTCCACATCTTGCCTTTGTGGAGCTATCAACCACATGAAAGTAAAATACATGTTTGTGTTAAACCCCCAAAAAAAAAAAATGTGTGCATGTTTCTGTCAAGGTAGAGCTCATCAAGCTTTGGAAGGAGTGGGTTTAACACTCCTTCCACATATATATATATATATATATATATATATAAAACAGCTGTAGTTGATTTTTTAAGGTGGACTTTTGTTCAAGAGGGAAAAAAAAAATCAATTTTGATTTTTTTTTCACATTTATTTAACTAATTTTTTAATATAAATCTATTCAATTTTATATTAAAAAAAATACAAACATAATATTTTTTAATAATTTTGAATTTTTTTATTTAAAAATTTAATATTACTATAAGAGACTAATACTAAACTAGCTCAAATTTCAAAAATTTCAACCAACACTTAGAATAAAAAATTAAAAATTGGAAAAATTGCCATTTTTTGGAAAATTTCAGTTTCAATCTTTAATTGCAATGCATTGACCCTCTATAGTTTGATTTGTTGCGCTTTGTAACTTTCTGTCAATTAGTTATTTATTTCTTTGATTGAAAAATAGTGTTAGACTTGTTATGTTTTTATGCAGTATTTATCTTAAGTTGCTAATGTACATATAAATAGATTGGTGAAGTTTCATGATTTTTCTCAATATATTTTAATTTCAATGAATTATTTTTCTCCATACAATAAATAAAATTTATAATATATAAAATGCATTGAAAAAAAATCATGAAACTTCATAGATTTTCTTGTAGTTATATTAGCAATTTAGGATAAATACTGCATAAAAAATAACAAGCATAACACCATTTTTCAGTCAAAAAAATAAATGGCTAACCGATAGAAGAATACAAAATGGCACAAATCAAAACTGTAAGTGATCAATATGCTGCAATTAAAAGTATAGAAATAAAAAATGAAAATCGATAATAATTAAGGGGATTAAACTGTAATTTCCTTTTTTTTCTTTGTTTTTTTTTTTTTTTACTGTTTGTTTGGGTTTAAAAATTGCCAGTTCCAAATTCTTATTCAATGGTCCTATGGGAAGCTGACCTCGTACGAAAAACAAAAATAGTAGGCCCCCCCACGTCTTATTCACTCCCTACTTTTCCTTTAAAAATTGCTTGTATTTCTCTTTTTATTTTATTTTATTTTTGGGCTTTTAGCTATGTCGGAGGGGATGAACACTAGACTTAATATTAATTTTTCTCCCAAACATTTTTATCAATTGGGCTAGTTCAGTGACAAATGCTTGTATTTCTATTTATTATTTTACTACTCCTTGTTTGAAATTCCTATTTACTGCACTCATCTATTACTGTGAGTATGTGAAAATTTCTTCAGCAATACTCTTCATGTTTTTATCTTATTAAATGAATATTAAGAGAGTTGGTTTGGTGACAAATGAATAAACTGTAAACTCAAACATTTTGGATTCGAAACTAACCAAATTCTTTTAGCGAGCCACTAGCCAGGACTAGTAGTCCAGACGTTTTAAAATTCCATGGAGTAGGCTCCGACAATTCGGACACCACGTTGCTCAACAAATTAAAAAATTAAAAAAAAAAAAGAAAAAGAAAAAGAAAAAAGAATATTATTGTCATGCCCTTGCACTGGTCATTGGTCTATTAATATATTGGGACAATCCTTTAATAAAAATTTTCCTTGATAGTAGCTGGCTCAATCACTCTCAAATAGTGGGTCTCTTCAATTGTGATTTGTGAGTAGGACCGATCTTGTCCAGTGGTATGATGTAACTTTAAATATTCAAATTACAAAACCATCAACTTGAATGAATAAATTAAAATTTAAAAGATGTTAAATATAATTTTTCTTTCATCATTTCCAACTTTCCTTTTGATGTAACGTACAATTCCAGTTCATTATACTGACATAATAATTAACAAGGTATATCATGTTAGTTACTATACGTATTTATATTGAAGTGTCATTGATACAAGAATTCATTTTAAATTATAATTAGTAATATAGAATCAATTTTAAGAACTCATATAAGTTTAAATTTCTTGCTATCAAGTAAGTTCTCTGTATGGCTAGTTGTAGAACGGATTTTGAAAAACCAATAGTTGGATTAGATAATCCACTTATAATTTTCATGCCTGCCAAAAATCAAGATAATCGAATGGTCGGTTTTTAAAAAACAGATGGCGAAAAAATGGTGATATTTTGAATAACAAAAAAGACAATTTTTCATAGTGACATTTTTCACAAACCAATTGTTGGATCACTACAATTTTTGGCAAGAATAAAAAACATAAGAAGTATCTAATTCAACAGCCAGTTTTCCAAAATTCATTTTGCAACTGCCTCTATGGAGGTCACCTAATGCAACTTTGCATCGGGTGCACCTTATACTAGCATTTCCGTTAGGATGACTCTCAAAACTTTCTTGAGGCTAATAAGCTACACAATGTGGATAACCTTTTTTCTTTCCATAAACCCTCCTAACTTTAATAAAGCCGAGATTCGAGATTCGAATCAGGTCTCTAATACAACCATCAAAAGAATTTTAACAACAGACTGGCCAACACCTTTAATGGTATATAAAATAAATTTATTGTCATGTACGCAAAACGCTAAACAATATGCATGAAATTCCATGAAACAACTAAACAGATCATATTTGAATTTTACCACTGTATATTGACTCATAATTTTGCAAACAAGGTCAATGGGCCCATCATTCTTTCTCATGTAAAACGTTTCAGATTTATGTGAAACAATGTCAATGGGTACACCAAAACCACCAATCACACTAAAGAAACATGCAAAACCGTGGGCTGATCGACAATTCCACATCTCGGCAGACTCAACGGGACCTATATTCGGGATGGACCGAGCTCAACTGGATCAGTCTTGCTCAAGCTGGATTCAAAATCACCGAGCTGCAGCCTTGAAATGGAACTCATGCAGCTCTCTAACAAGGCAGGCTAGCTCAGCTTGTTGCCAGCAATGGATAGCAACCTGGTTTCATGCCCAAAACAGTTAGATAAAACGAAACCAAACATGCAGCAAAAACTTTGAAATGACCCCTTTATTGTGATGCTGTCAACATTACAACTTATTTCAAGCAACCAAATAATTACAGCTCAGTGGAGTCCATACGACCACGCATTCTAAATCTAAAATGGTACAAATCGTTATCAGAGAGTTCAGGTGCCAATCACGTTTTATTCATTGTGTTTCTCCACATTAAACATCAATGGCATCAACATAGTTAAAAGATTGTGCAGTTGTCGCGCATGTGAAAAAGTAGGGCGAACTAAACTCGTGGGACAGCTGATATAAGTCGATTCTTGCCCTTCACATCCATACATTGGTAAGCTGGGGTCCTGATGCTTCTAGCACAAAGTGGTTAAACCACAAATGAATAGATTGTGCTTGATGGGATACATAACTGTGAAAATGAAATGTGGTTAGACAAAAAGGAGATTAAAATGATTAAAATGTCAAAGTTACGGCAAGAAAGCAGTTGAGAGTGTGCTTGTAATATATAATATTTAAGTGATGAAACATTCTTTAAATGTGACTCTCTCTCCCTCTCTCATATCAATTTACAAGTGGCTTGAACTTTACAGGTTGAAGATGATAAAGAATTAATCGGTGATGTCTTATTAAACAAATATTCAAAAGCAGCAGTATCAGATAAAGCAGGTGAACAAAAGAAAAACCTAAGGAAATATCGAGAATATGTGGTGAAGACATTAAATTAGCAACGGACAGATTAGTGACAATTATGGTAGCTAATTTAAACCAGGTTAATGATGAACAGCAAGACCAGACGAAAAGTAGTCCTGGGACTGAATAAAAATAGACTACACATAGCTAATAAATAAATACGTTCGAATATGATCGGGATGCAGAGTTGTAGACCAGCCGCTCTACAACTTCTTTTTTAGCAGGGTTCTGCATAACTATTCAAGTAGAGCTCCCAATCATATTTGAACTATATATAAATATATACATTGGATAATTGAGAAGGCCTGGAG
This sequence comes from Hamamelis virginiana, assembly GCA_017140935.1. NCBI lineage: Eukaryota > Viridiplantae > Streptophyta > Magnoliopsida > Saxifragales > Hamamelidaceae > Hamamelis > Hamamelis virginiana. The sequence continues at coordinate 714,680 of JAESVK010000155.1, forward strand.
TAATAATTTCCTCTTTCAATGTGCTTGATTACTGCTAACCCACATTTAAGCCCAACAAATTCCATGCGGAATGGAAGTGATCTGAATACATGTCTAAGCTATTGACCATGTTAAAAGGAACAGCAACACAAAGGCTTACCATTAGTATTCAAGACCAGGGCCATTTAGCATCCCTCCATGCAAACCAACGATCCCTGCCATTCTTGACAGCCACAAAACCTAAATCACATCCTTCAACTTGCAGACATTTATCTTTGTCCCATCCAATTGCCTGACAGCATTGAAGCTTTTGATCACGCATCAAAGCTTCCTTCCTATATGCTGGGTTGAGATACTTTGGGTGTTGGACGATTGGCACACCTTTCCACCAGAGCTTGAGGGCCTATAAAAACCCATTGCAAAAAAGAGTAATTAATTTATCCAATGTTGATGCACCTGGACACATCTCAGAAATGTCTTCTGATCTGAATTTTTGCTAGGATCAGTCAATGAGGCATATGTTCTCCATTGGCCGTAAAAACCAATCCCTTATTCCACCTCTTCACCAAGTCAAAACTCAGAGTCAATTTGCCGAAAGTTCAGACTCAATAAAAAAATTTCCATTTAATATGTTGCCAAAAAACACTTTCATCATATGCATCTCTTAGAGCATTGGTCATTATTCTTGAAACTCAATTCAAGTACCTGGAATTTAAAGTTTAAACAGCTAATCCTGCAGTAATGATGTAAAAGATATTAGGGCACTTTGTGAGAGAGAATCAAGCGGTGCACCAACCAAGGTGGCTTATTGTTGAGACTTAGCACGTGTCCCAATAAGTACACCTTTTTCAAACTTGTGTTCTACATGCCTTGATCCTAACAGTGGAACGAATAGACTAGTGGTAGACCACAGACCACCTTGTTTTTTGGGGGCACTCAGATGAAGCAAGGCACCACAGTAAAGGCACATTACAACTAAGAAAGGGCACTTTTAGTAAAGCACACTCCTTTGGAGTCTAGGTGTGTTGAGCATCTCGGTCATTATTAGAGACGCTAAGTGCAAAATAACATCTTTACATGCACACGTGCAATGATGTGTGTGTAGTACCAGAGCTAGGATTTTGCTTTCCCAAGGGAAAGTGGAGAGGGGACAAATGGTAAATCGATAGTGTCATCTATTGCCCAAAGTAACTTTATGATAATGTTTTATATTAAATTAATATGATTTATCATTCACTAATTGACAAATTAGAGTGACTTCAATTAAGAAGATGAAGCCTTGAAAAAGGACCTACTTGTGTCTAATTTGATCAGCTGATAATTAAAGGGAGTGTTTTAAACTTTTAATTGTTTTTTATATTATTTGTGTAAATGTTATGAGGTAGATAGAACACAAGAGTTGAGTTGAGTTGAGTTGAGTTGACTTAAGGTTTAGGTCTAGCTTATTTCAAAAATGGACAAACCAGCTTCATATCTAATCCTACCCGGCCAGAATAACTGGGTACAATGCGTACATTGTTCATGAAATTCACCTAAAAGTACAGTTCTCCACATTTCTGTGTACTATATGTGTTTTGTCACCACTATCCAGGCAATCCCCAATATGATTTTGCCCAAATCTGAAGTTAGCTGTCATAATTGTTGACTTCTCTTAATGGCTCCTCGCACTAGGGACATTTATACAATGAAGGCAGGTTACTTAAAGCCAACTAACATCTCCATGCCCTGAGCCCAAATTTAAAGAAAATTAGTAATCTCAACTGTCCAGGCTTAACAAGAGGAAGAATAATTAATCTAAGTTACAGCTGATACAATGATATAGAGCCCAGCCAAGACCAAGTTCAGCAGTGTCTCAATACCACTTACATGCCAATATATCCACACCGCAACCTTGTGGGGCATCAGCCAGAAGAACTGTGCATGATCAACAGCCAACAGGGAGAAGACTCTTTTAGCTGTTAAGGTAGCTGTGAAATAGTCACCAAGCTCAGGATGTTGAACAGAAATTGTTACAAACAGATTATCTGAAGGTGCATTTGCTCTGATGCTCCAACTCCCAAGCATATCCTGCAAATATTCTCACATATATTTACTCAAAGATCAAAGAATCTTATTCATAATAAGAAATTAGGATTAGAAGAGCATGTTTTGATTGTGCATAATGAGTAACATATTAAGACAAGCTTTAATAGAGATTTCAAACTCAATGATGGATTTTTTATAGAGCTTTCCAACTTAGTGACGGATTTTTATAGAGATTTCAAACTCAGGGATGAATTTTTGTAGTGATTTCAAACTCAGTGAATTATTAGTAGATAAGGCATGAAAGTTCAAATAAAATCTATTGTAGTTAGCACCCTTCTTGAAGGAGTATTAGTATCTGAATCTTGAGTAGTTTTGAACTTATAATAAGTAATCACCAAAGATTCCAACATATTCAAAAGAGCACTTTTGTACCTTTTCATTTATGAGAATAGTAACATAACATATATATATATATACAGTCCCGATCTAGTAAGCATATGTTGACTTTCGTGAAAGTCAGCATGAAACTCATAGGGAATTATGGGATAGATATTTTAAAAAACCGACCGTTAGATTAAATACCCAGATACCCTTGTTATGGATGTCACGTCCACCAAAAATCATAGTAATCTGATGTAGGCATCTCAAAATACAGACCGTGAAAAATTTTGACCGCTGAAAACTGTCACAGTTTTTCTAAGTGACATATATTTGAGAAACTAACTGTTGGATCAATGTGATTTTTGGCACGCCTACCATACATCTACATAGTATCTAATCCAACGGTCAATTTTTCAAAATATACATCCCACAATCACCTATGAGCTTCATGCTTACTTTTGCGAAAGTCAACATGTGCTGATAGGATCATTTCTCTCTCTCTCTCTCTCTCTCTCTCTCTCTCTCTCTCTATATATATATATATATATATATATATATATATATACAAAACCAATCCTGTAAGGACATCCTTACGCTCTTATCGTAAGGACACTTTCACTAGGAGAGGATTTTTTTGAAAAATCGACCGTTGGATTAAACAATCTTTATATGTTTGTCATGTACGCCAAAAATCACAGTGATCCAACGCTTAGTTTTTAAAATACAGACATTTAAACAACTTTGACAGCATCCAACGGTAAATATTGTCAAAGCATTTCACGAACTGTATTTTGAAAACCGATTATCGGATCACTGTGATTTTTGACAGACATGACATTCATAAGAAAATTATCTAATCCAACGGTCAGTTTTTCAAAATATCATTCCTATGGCTTCTAGAAGGGACGCCCTTACAATAAGGAACGTAAGGACGTCCTGGATCGCTTATGTACATATATATGTATACATATGTATATATATATAAGTAACATATGTATATATATGTGTATATATATATATATATATATATATATATGGATGTGTAGACAAACACATGATTGCACCAGTATCACCCATTATCCAAATCCAAACGATTGCAAACCCTATCATGAGGAGTACCCCACCATGCCTTGGCTAACTTGCCTTAATTCATTTCTAGCACATAAAGGAGTTCAGATAAAATGTTGGATGTATACTATACAGTTTCTCTTTTCTCGTTCACTGAATCACAATATTAAGTCTGATAAGATGGCACATACACCGCACTTTCCAAAGCTTAGGCGCTTCACTTTATGCACAGTGCGTGTCTGCACTACAGGAAAGACTACACTTGTGATTTGTCAGAAACCTTTACCTCCGTAAGTCATAACACTTAAGATGTCACTAAGGCAGCACCAAGAGAACTAGTATGATGGGAAAGACATCAGATCTTTGCATATCCTAGGTAAACAACTAAAGTATTAAGTAGGTGTAAGCAAATACCATCTCGAAGAAAAAGTGCACAGATACGCGGCATTAGTGTAAAGATGGTAGATAGATATTAGCAGCATTCCCCACAATTTGTTTCCAAAACCAAAACAACCCAACAATTGTGGCTTTAGTTACAGTGATCTTTCACAAAATAATGATGATGAAAGGTTATCACAAAATTAGTATCCTCAAATCACAGGTGAAATAATTTCGGTTGTATTTCTATTTGCACACAAATTCAATTCTCAAAGTGCGCGGGCGTGCCAGAACCAAATTGGTTCAATTGAAGCCAATCTTTTTGACCCCAAGCACCGATTGATCAGAGGAAAGCCAAGAAATCAATCAAATTGATTTTCAACCGGTCAATAAGCCACCTTGAAAGTCTTGATTGGATGAATCGACAGTCAATTGTGAAGGGTTGGGGTTCTTCCCTTAGCGGGTTCTTTATTGCCTATGATTTGATCAATAGGACTTCAACCAAATAAATTAAAGAAGAGGAATGTAGATAAAACTAGATTAAGAATATAAAATAAATTATGCTAATGAAAGTAAATCAAGTCAGACCAACAAAATTAATGACAGAATGTAAAGCAAGCTATTACCATTGAAAGAAAAAAGTGTTGGGACTGTTAGGCCATAAATGTAAAATTTATAATAATTGGGCCAACATATAAATATTTTTTTGGGCTCCATGAATGGATTGTATGAAGAGAGTTTGGATTTGGGCTAAATTGGGTTGTCCATATTAGAAATCTAATTGCTATCAATTTGACTTGGTCAAAATTGTTACATGATAAGCTTCATGAAAACGTGGGAGATGTTTACTTTCTTGGCAAGTAATAGTAATGGAGCATCAGATTTCTTGAGGGAGTTTGGTTGCTTTACAATTTTGATTAAGTCAAAATCAAGCAAGAAAGAGGATTAGATACAATCAACGTGAGAGAGTGGTTCCTATTTTCATAGGAGTCATGGCTTGAGGATAGGAATTACCAGATGAAGTAATCTTCAAGTAATGTTAGGGGGAGCAACAGTTAGTAGCAGTTTTTTTTTTTCTATAAATAGGTGATGAAGGCAACACAAGAAAAAACACTCAACGTCAACAAAAGACTACTACTAGTTTCTTAGTTTATTAATTTCAGTATTCTCTTTTACTCAAATAGTTGTAATTCCACTTTCAATTTATGGTTATTCATATACTCTTCAGTTAATAGATTAGCTTGCTTTACAATTTCATTGGATAGCTTGCTTTTTACATTCGAATTCAATTCGCAGTGCACTCTTCTTTTTCTTTGATTTTCATTAAGTTAAAGACCTATTGATCGAATCATAGGCAAGGAAGAAACCGATAAGGGAAGAACCCCAACCCTTCACCTGATGCAAAGTTGCATCAGGTGCACCTTATATTAGCATATCTGCATATATATATATATATATATATATATATATATATATATAGAGAGAGAGAGAGAGAGAGAGAGAGAGAGAGAGAAATGATCCATTAAGGTCCGGACCTTAAGCTTAATTTAAGGTCCACTTTTCACTACGATATGTATTTTGAAAAACCGGCCATTGGATTAGATAATCTTCTTATGTATGTCATGTCTGCCAAAATTCACAATGATCCAACGGTCAGTTTTCAAAATAGAGAATGTTAAACAATTGTTTTTGCATCCAACGATAAATACTGTTAGTGTTTCACGAACTGTATTTTGAAAACCGATTGTCAAATCACTGTAATTTTTTACTGACATAACATACATAAGAAGATTATCTAATCCAATGGTCGGTTTTTCAAAATACCATCAGCTCTGTTAGAAATGGTGAGTGGACCTTAAATTAATTAAGGTTCGGACCTTAATGGTATATATATATATATATGATTCTAGTTCCTATTTGTATAAGGAAACTATAGACTTCTGCATAGCTACATTTTGAGATATTACTAAGAAACTATATGGCATTATTATGGTCTGGTATCTTAGGCTCCAGGCTTTCTCTTGACAATGACACAATAGAATTTTAATTACCACTCTCCACTACCTCGCAAATAAGATCATGTAGGGCACACAAGCATAAAAGATGTTTCAAAAGTTTTATAATTCAACTGCCTGAAAAAGTGTCAACAGAAAGATATAAAGAAACTAATAAACAATAGACCCATCACCAACAGAAACCAGAATCCCTTTCTTCACTTGTGTCATGCAGCAGTTGAAGAGGAAGATGTTCTAAGTTCTACTTCTACTATTTTTTGGCAAAACAATTGGAAACAAGAAGACAAGAAATATAGCACATTGTTGTCAAAAGCAAAATTAAAATTACAAAAATAGGGCCAAGACTATCGCAGCATGTATCTCAAGAGGAAAAAAAACCCGAACCAAGGAACTTATGGGAAAATAAAGAGAATGAAAGAAAAGTTTAAATCAATACAATTCAAAATTTTAAACAAAAGAACAAAAGTGTATAATCCTGACATGAATTACTATATATTACAAAAAGGATAACAGCAACAAAGAAATTAAGCAAATAGGTCAAAGAAATTACTAAGACATACCATAAAAGGACTGACATGTAACGGTTTTGCAACTAAATCAGAGTCTGGATTGAAAACAAATGATGCTCTTTCGCCCCATGGTGTATTGGTCACCTAAAACCAGATATCACCAGTATTGTTAGCAAATAGTTTATTAACTCCAAAAATCACCTCGGATTGAAATTAAATACATAATCAGGACAACATTAAGAAGCAATACATTGAGCTCTTTCCATCATTAAATTATCATTTCAATCAACAGGAGAAATGAAATGCCAAACCAGCCAAGAGACGAATCTGGTGACAATTTTTGGTGGATGTAGCAGCACTCTTTCACTTTAGTTCAAATTCAAAGTACAAGAACTCTCGCCTTGGCCAATGACTAGGAGCTAAAAAATCCATTCATAATTTAGAAGTTCAAATCGAACAATACATTAACTAGTTAGATATTTTATATATATATATATATCAAAATTACAAACCTCAGCAATGCACTTCCTCAAATGCCTAGTCGAATCCTCGAGGTCATAGCAATAATACAAACTCAATGGATTTTGTTGGTATCCCACATTAGGAGGTATTGTCAAGAGGAAACTGTAAAAAGTATACAACACATCAATTTGCATGACCGTTAACACATCAGAACTAAAATACTGAGCTTATAATATTAAAAAAAAAAAAAAAAAATTATCGTATTTTTATAGCAGAAAAAAAAAATTTGTAACTATAACATATTTTTGAAGTTCAGCAATTAATTACTTGAAATTTTCATCCTTATAAAGTACACAAAAATGGAAAAGAAATTCATATTGATGAATTAATATGCCTCAACATCAGATTACAATGTGCAACTTGGAGTTAGACAAGAAAATTTGTGAATCTAATGCTCCATTTGGCTGCAGAGAAAATGTAGGAAAAGAAAAGAAATTAAAATTTGAACATAAAAGAATTTTCATAGTTGTCCATCAGAAAAACAAATAACTCTAATCAACTGAGCCCGATTCATTTTTTTCTTTCTTGTGTTTTCCCCAGTTTTCTTAGTAACCAAACATATGGGAAAAATAAACAATGTGTCCCACATTCTTCTTATACTACACTGTACTCCAGGCATGTAAAATTGAAGGCTGAAATTAATAATTGCAACAATATCCTATGAAAAAATGTGCTTCAATTAAGTAAAATAATAATAATAATTTTACATAATAACTACAAAGAGGGATAAAAAAAAAATTAAAAATAATTCAAACAACAGATACCCACAAAAATTAATGCTGAACTTTCACCCTTTGGTTGCTGAGAAAAATGGAGGAAAAGAAAAGAAAACGAAATTATCTTCCTACTCTTCATCTACAACAAAACAGAATGTCGGATTAAAATGAGGGCAGGTAATTACACGGGACCGTTGGTTTCGGCGACCCGGCGAGCATCATTGGCGGAGAGATGGTCTGGTGGCGCGTGGGTTGCACGATCCAGGTCAATGAGGGAGTAACGGACGGCGTACCGGAAAGAGTGGTGGACAGGACGCCGGCGCTCGTGCCAAACCGTGCCTTCGTAGAGAGTTACTGCTTGTGCTGTGGTGACGGCGGCGCGTGAGGAGAAATTCCGTGGGAGGAGGAAGCGGAAGGGGAGGAGGAGAGAGAGAGTAATGGATGTGAAGAAGGTGAAGAGGACTGAGCAGAGGAGATAGAATGCTTCCATGTAAGCAACAGGGGCTAGCCTGACATCCTCGCTACAATGGGTTGCTCCTCTCTTTCGGATTTTGTGCTCCTGTCTTTCGGATTCTGTGGTTCTATTCAAACCAGCTGTTTGTTTTTCTATTTTAGTGTATTTTGATGTTTTGGCACGAATTATTCATGTATTTTACTATTTTTATTTCTTATGAGCATCTCCAATGCAAAAGCCAAATTTGGCATCCCAAAAAGCACTAGTTGATGCCAAATTCTAAGTCCATTTGGCACTTTGGGATGCCAAATTTGACTTTTTGGCATCAAGGAATGCCAAATTTGACTTTTTGGCATTCCTTTATGCCAAAAAGCCAAATTTGGCATCCCAAAGTGCCAAATGGGCTTAGAATTTGTCATCAATTAGTGCTTTTTGGGATGTCAAATTTGGCTTTTGCATTGGATATGCTCTAAGTTAATCTTATTCGTCTTTAAAAAAATAAAAAATAATAAAAATAAAACTAGCCTGAGTTGATTAACGTCAAGATTTGCATCATTGGTAGCAACTCCAAGGACATAGATGAGCAACACGTGTGCAAATACGAAGATCTAGGGACGAAATGCAAAACGCTCATCAAAAAGTCGTTTTATTCCTTATCCTCATTGAGATATATATATATATTTTTTTTCATTTTATATTTTTTGAAAAAATTACAGTTTGACCCACCTAGTATTCGTCAAAAACACTTTACAACATTTGATTGCCAATCCTAAAATCACATTCATGAGAAAAGAGAATATGTAATGAGATATTAATGCCAATATTTGGTAAGTTAGAAATGTATAAAAGGACTCACATTCCAATGTTTGGTGGTCGAATCCACTAATATCATCAAATGGGTTAAAATTCCCATTAAACCCATGCATCTTCTTCTTCTCCAATCACCTGTCCATATTGATATCAAGAAAATTGGGGTTTCTTTCTTCTTCAGTCACAAAAAAAAGAATTAGGGATTTGAAAATATATATATATATATATATAGGGAGAAAGACAATTAGAATTTTTAAATGATTATTCTCTCTCTCTCTCTCTCTCTCTCTCTCAATTAGAAATTTTAAATTGTTAGTTCTAGTTGATCTTAGCCCTTATATATATATATATATATATATATATATAGAGAGAGAGAGAGAGAGAGAGTCCTGATCTTATCAGTTATACCTCATTTTAACTAAAATCAGTTAAAAACACAAGCTCTTGGATTCTCATTCAATTAATGCATGATTCATCTCAATATTCCAATCCAATGACTCAAGGGTCTTAGCTTATTTTAGTTATGCTCACAGGGCATTGAGCCAATCAGGTGGTTCCTCAAACTAAACAAAAAAATCAGTATTAGACCTTACAAATTTCGCTAACGCATCGGCGACCATATTGCTCTCTCTCGGTATACTCGACAACTAATATGTTTTATTATTCGCTGTACACAATTGAATATCCTCACATACCATAACTTTTTCCTCCAGCATCAAAGACTTACTCTTGATACAATCCACCACTAGTTTAGCATCACTCTCAATTTTGGCAATGTGAACTCCAATGTCATGTGCAAATTGTAGACATTCCCGCACTACAAACGCCTCTATCACCATACTGCTATCCACATGTGGCATCTTTTTCACCATGGCTGCAATAAACTGTCCATCACGGTCCTTAATCACTACTCCAATACCACCTGAATGTGACCTACCTGTGGACACCCCATTTTTACCCATTATTTCTATCATATATTTTTGAAAATGATCAACTTGAAGAGTGGGTCATTTGATGGTGAATTGGGCTTGTAAATACCAAACTACCTAAATTGCCCTTTTTGAGGAAGAGGGACAATTCATTATTTCATGTGTGCATTTGGATTAGAATCAATCCATTTGTTTGCATTTGACTTTTGAGGTGTTTTAGAACATCCCTGTAAATTTTCATGTCATTCTGACAAGAGCTCGATAGGTAATTAGGGTTTTTGAGACTTGAGAGGCGTTTTCGTCTTTTTTCTCGTATAATTTCCGAATGACCTCCGAATTTGAAATGGATTGTTTCAAGAGGTTTATATGAATGTGTGGAGTGTATTTGGAGGGTCAATTGAACTTTCGGACGGTTAGAATGGATTCGCCCAAAATCAATCCTACGGGCGAGAATAAGTCAAACTAGGGTTTTATTCAAATTGACCGTGAATTAGTCGTTTTCACAAAAATCAAAGATTTTCAAAATATGTTTCCAAGTACCAATTTCATAACAAAATCATGTTTTTAGAAGTGGTTCAAGCCTAATTGATTAATTTTATAAAACAAGGAATGATCACATGACCAATTTTGGCACAATCGAGTCAATTGGCTATCTTTTTATCAAAACCATTGACCATGGTCAAGTATTTTTGACTCAAAAACCTTCTAAAAATGTGGAAAATCAAAACACTGTCGTTTTGATACCTGGATCATCGAATTTGGAGTCAAATTGAGCAAAATATGGCAAAAATACGAAAATCCCATGAAATTAGGGCAAAATTGGGTAAGTCACCATGGTGACCGTCCTAGCTAGGACTGCCAATCGTCCAGCCCAGGACGGCTAGCCGTCCAGGCTAGGACGGCCATCAGGATGCTCGGGTTCATTTTGTGAGTTTGGAAAGTTTGAGACTTTCCCACTTATTTTGGCCGACTTTGCTCGATTTTTTTTGAATAAATTCGAACTTGTTTTAGTATGTAAACCCTATGATGAATCATTCTAAACCCTAGGATGAGTTTTAATGCATCAAATCCCAACCATTCAAGGTTTTAAACCCTAAATCTATAAATATACCATGATAGAGTTAAGAGAGGGAGGACTGAGAGGCTAGGGTTTAGGATTTCCTTTTTAACTCATCATTTGGGAGAAAACCAGAGTCTAAGAAGGGAAAGGGAAGAGGAACTAAAAAACAAAAGAGCTTTAAGGAAAGTAGCCAAGAAGGAGATGGAAGGGTAAGTGCTCAATCATAGCCTCATTTTTTGGTTTTTCATGTAAATCTTCTTCTCCATTCTCATGTGTTTAATATGTATGATATGTATGGATTTTTAGTTATTTGCAATGATAGAGTAGTATTAGTTTATGTATGTTATTTGTTTAATGTAGTTTGCATGTTAGGATAGAATATGGTTTATTTTTAGGATAGTAGAATATTTGTATGTAGGTTCGATTTTATGATTAGTTTCATTATGATTTTATATAAGTAGATGTGATTAGGGTTAATTTCATTATGATTTTATGTGAGTAGGTTAGTTTTGTTATGATTTTATATGAGTAGGTTTGTTTAGTATGTCTTTTGGTATGATTTTATGTGATTAACATGTTTAGGATGTGTTCTAGTATGATTTTATGTGATTAACATGTTTAGGATGATTTTTGTTGTGTTTTTATGTAATTAAAATATGTTTAGGATGATGTTTCAATATATTTGCATATTGTTGAAATCTTGCAATGGTAATGATCATGTGGATATATTGATTCATTTTTAGATATGTGATGAGTCTTGAGTCTTTATTTTTCATGTTTTTATGATTATTTAAACACTTGCCATGGATTTGAAGGTTTGGATATATGAATTGTGTACGAGGGAGCGTGCGAAGGTAAGATCCTCCTCTTGTGTTTAAATTAATTATTCAAGCACTTTTTTGTTAATTTTAATGTTGTTTTATGTGATAATCTAGTCAAGCATGTTAGTTAAATTTGTATATTATATTAGTATGCATATTAGGATGTTTATTCATTGTTAGCCATGAATTAAGAATGATTTTTAGGCCATTAAAAGTGTGTATTCAAATCTGTCCAGATTTGAATACATACTTTAAAATGGTTTAATTATCATTTTTAAGCCATGTTTTGCATGATTTTTGTAGTTTATCTTGTAATATATTCATATAGAAAGCATGCTAGGGCATTGTCACAATTTTTATTCTTTGTTTTCAAGGTTTTTAGAATGGTTTAAGGTTCATGTTCAAATCTGTCCGGGTTTGTTTATGTCCTTAAATTATTCTAAAAATTGTTTTTAGGGCCAAATCCAACTTAGAAATATGCCTAGCTTCACATAGTTTAATTAATATGCATTTAGGAGCATTTTCATGCATCGTTAGAATTAATTTCGTGAATGTTTGATTAGTTTATTTAAATTCTAGCATGCATTTGCATTAGTATATTAGGTTTTTAGATTAACTTTAGGGTTAGTTAGAGACCCTAGGTTTAGGAAGGCCACTTGACCTTTCCTAGGACTGTCCTTTGTTGTAAAAATCACTATCTGAATTGAGTATTCTTGTTGATTTAAGAGTCTATCTTCGAGGTGTTTTTTAAAAGGTTTTTACTGTGGTTTTTATGAAATGAATATGATTTTTATGAAAGATTTGATTGTTAAGTGATTTTTAAAAGAATTTGAAATGTTTTAAGATTTTTATCTTGGGATAAGATTCCCCCAATATGATTTGTTTTCTTGAAATATCTTTGAAAAAGATTTTCAATTGGAATTGAATTCTAAAGATAAGAATCGTTTAGAATATTTAGATTTTGAAAAAGTCTTTTAATTTGAAATGATTTCAAATAAATAATTTTAAACGGATAAAAACTCTCGAAGCTAGAGTCTTGAATTAAGTTGAAATACTTTTGATGATATGATCGATTACAATAGGAGAGTCCTAGGGTAGTCGAACTACGTGGACTTTGATGCTTGATAGGTAACACTAGTGAGTTACGTAGGCACTAATAGAGCTCAAGTCCGCCCTAAGATGCTAGAAGGGTGTCCTAGGTTTTTAGGGTTTGTTTGTATTCTTTTTGTTACTACTATTAATATAGATTATTGCATTTATACCTCTATTTTGTTGATTGATTAGATTATTTAGGATTGTTTGCATTAAGAATTTTATATAGCCCAAATGAATTAGAAGTCCTTTAATTAGGGCGAGGTGGGTGCCTACAAGTGAAAACTTGGAACCTTCCCACGTCGTAACCTAGCCCCGGATCCATCTCTGGTTCGAAGACTGTCTTTTAATTGAAATGGAGTTTGTTTTATTTTATTTAAAATAAAATGTTTTTATGGTTTCCTTATTCCTTAAAGATAAGGTGGCGACTCCTTTGTTGTTTGTTTTCAAAAATCCCTAATCACGCACAGTGATGACGTGGACAAGCCCCGCCAAGGTGCTGGTTCACAGAACTGGAGACTCCGCTGGGGATTTCGAGGGCTAAACTTCATTGATTTAATTGGACTATTTAATTTCTTAAATTAATTAAAATCAACCACTTGCATTTGTGTGACAGCATATCATATTAGTTATATTGGCTGCATGTCATTGTGTGATAGGATGATATTACCTTGCCAAACGATAGTCTAGTCCTAATCCCTATCTCCACTCGACACTAGGGCAATCATGACGAAACTATCAACCTATTGTCCAGTGTCCCTCGAGGTATATCAAAGACCAATCACGTACTGTTTCACCCGTGCGGCACGCTATGTGTCACATGTGGTTAGGTATATGGGTTGGTCTGCAATAGGAACCTTTATACCTACCTTTGCATTAGTCCATGTAGACAGCCTGTAAGACACTCTACCCTCCAGTGCTTGCACACACCTATTATGCTGCCCAATTTCCTTTGGCATATAACTGTACCGTTATGCTGCCGAAATTTTCATTTTGACACACAACTACGCCGTTATGCTGCCGAATTTCTTTTAGCACATAATTGTGTTGTTATGCTGCCGAAATTACCTCTGTTTGATGTGAGCCTTGATTGTGAATGCTGGAACCCTTAGGGATATGGCACTCTTAGATAAACTTTGATATTTTGATATAGACCCTTTATTTTGAGGATTTTGGTCCTTAGAATGAAAGGACTATTTCGAAAATAGATGAGAATATCTCGAAGGTACATACCCTTGTAATTTGGTTGTTTTGGCTCGTTTTGACTAAGACCTTCAATTCAAAGGAGATTGTCCTAAGAATGAATGACTAGTTACTCGTGTTGCCATGTATGCCCTATTTGATCGATCGTGTTTTATTCCCCTACTCATGGTTTTGATTTATTTCCTAATTCTTAGGAAAGTTGCCTTGTGAAATAGGGGAGTGAATTAGAATCATGATAGGATGGTTTTCTCCTTTCTCTTTTTGTTTTTTTTTTTTTTTGCTGTTTGGATGGCACCTCCATAATAGTCTACCAACGTGTTTTAAGTGTCATGGGCTCGTTCGTTTTCTTAAAAAAAAACCTTCATCTCATGGTGTAGAATTCTGGCCTGGCGGCGTCGTGATTCTAAAGGGCGTTTTTTTAGTATCGAACCCCCAACCACACCCTCAATGGCTGACGGAGAATCCAGCACCACTGCTACAGTATTGAACACTATTATGGACCGAATTGATGCCCTGGCCTGTAAAACTGAATAGATCAAGAAAATGTCCCAAGAGGTTATGGATAAACAGACCAATACAGACCATGTTAAGGAGACCCAGTTAGAAAACCCAAAGAATACATCTGTGTGGACCAGCCTCGTGGACGGGGCTTTGGGTGTGAGTCCACATCATTACCGGGCGATGTGATTAGGGGGGTTTAGAAAACAAACAAAGGAGTCGCCACCTTATTTTTAAGGAATAAGGAAACCATGAAAAATATTTTATTTTTTAAATCAAAACAAACTCCATTTTCAATGAAAAGACAGTCTACAAACCAGAGTTGGATCCGGGGGCTAGGTTACGGCGTGGGAAGGTTCCAAGCTTTCACTTGTAGGCACCCACCTCGCCCTAATTAAAGGACTTCTAATTTATTCGGGCTATTTAAATCCTTAATGCAAACAATCCTAAATAATCTAATCAACCAAAAAATATTGATATAAATGCATTATCTATATTAGTTATATTAATAAATAAATAAATAAAAATATATACAAACAAACCCTAAGAACCTAGGACACCCTACGGGCATCCTAGGGCGGACTTGAGCCCTATTAGCGCCTACGAAACTTACTAGTATCACCTAGCAAGTATCAAAGTCCACGTAGTTCGACTACTCTAGGACTCTCCTATTGTAATCGATCACATCATCAAAGGTATTTCAACCTAATTCAAGACTCTAACTTCGAGAGTTTTTATTCTTTCAAAATCATTTATTTGAAATCATTTCAAATTAAAAGACTTTCTTAAAATCCAAATATTCTAAAACAATTCTTATCTTTAGAATCCAATTCCAATTAAAAATCTTTTTCAAAGATTTTCAAGAAAACAAATCATATGGGAGGAATTTCATTCCAAGGTAAAAAAATCTTTAAAACATTTCAAATCTTTTGAAAATCAATTAATAATCAAATATCTCATAAAATCATATTTATTTCATAAATATTGCATCAAAAATCTTTTAGGAAATCTCTCGAAGATCGACTCTTAAATTGATCAAAATACTCAAATCTGAGTATGACTTTTACAACAAAGGACAGTCCTAGGGAAGGTCAAGTGACCTTCCTAGCCTAGGGTCTCTAACTAGCCCTAAAGTATTTCTAAAATCCTAAAAATACTAATGCAATGCATGCTGAAATTTAAACAAATAAGCATGTAATCAATTCTAAAAATGCATGAAAATGCTCCTAAATGCACACTAATTGATCTATGTGAACCTAAGCATATTTCTAAGTTAGATATAGCCCTAAAATAATTTTTAAAAGTGATTTAAGGGCATAAATAAATCCGGACAGATTTGAATATGAACCTTTAACCACTCTAAAAATCATGCAAACAAAGAATAAAAATGTGAAAATGACCTATCATGCTTTCTACATGAATATACTATAAAAAAAAAAACTATAAAAATCATGCAAAAATATGGCTTAAAAATGTTAATTAAACCACTTCAAAGCATATATTCAAATCTGGACAGATTTGAATACATGTTCCAAATGGCTTAAAAAACATTGTTAATCCATAAAAAATGACAAATAAACACCCTAGCATACAATCTAACATGCTATACTAAATTACCATGCAAAATGTACAAGAAAACTAACAATGAATATGCTTTAAACAACTATTTTAAACACAAGGGGAGGATCTTACCTTCGCACGCTCCCTCGTACACAATTTATATATTCAATCCATCGAATCCATATCAAGTGTTCAAATAGTCATAAAAAGCACAAACAAAAAGACTCAAGACTCTTCACATGTCAAAATACACATTAACGTACTCATATTACCATTAAAATCACCAATCAATTATCATGAGATTCAAATAACAACATGAATATATTAACCTTTACTCTAAACATGCTCGCATACACGAAATAATAATAATGGACTCATCTTAAACATAAAATCATAACAAAGACTAACCCTAGCATGCTTACACACATAAAATCACAAGAAACTAACCCTAACATGCATACATAAAATCACGATAAAACTCACTAATCCTAAACATGCTTACACATAAAATAACAACAAATCTAACCCTACTCATGCATACATACATAAAATGATGATAAAACTCACTAATCCTAAACATGCTTACACATAAAATAACAACAAATCTAACCCTACTCATGCATACATACATAAAATCACGATAAAACTCACTAATCCTAAACATGCATACTAACATAAAATAATAACAAGTCTAACCCTACTCATGCATACATACATAAAATCACGATAAAACTCACTAATGCTAAACATGCATACAAAACTAATTCTAAACCTATTTAACCACATAAAATCATAATAAAAAAATAACCCTAATCATGATTGCTAAACATAAAATAACAAGAAAACCTAACCATAACATGCATACTCACATAAAATAGTGATAAAAAACTACCCTAATCATGCTTACTCACATAGAATGAAAATAAAACTAATTTTAATCATGCATCTATACATAAAATATCGATAAAACTAGCCCTAACCATGCATCTACATATAAAATCATGACAAAACTAACCCTAGCATGCATACTTACATAAAATCACAAGAAGCTAACCCTAACATGCATACACACATAGCATAATAATAAAACTACTTATATCATGTTAAACATATTCATAGTAGAAAGAAAAAGAAGAGGGAATTCATATCATATGAAAATCAAGAGGACTTACAACATAGCCTCATACACTTATGTAAGAAACCATGAAAATGAGGGTCAAGGTTAAGGGTTTACCCTTCGATCTCCTTCTTGGCTAGCCTCCTCCAAGCTCCTAGCCTTGAGTTCTTACTCCTTCAATGGTGTAAGAATGAAGAGCCCCCAAAATCTGTAGCCTCCTCTCAAAAAAAACCCTAAAATTCCCCTCCTTTTTGAACCTCTCATAATGCAACATATATAGGGTTAGGGTTTAAAACCTTGAATGGCTAGGATCAATCCCTCTAAAAAACGATCCTAGGGCTTAGAATGAATCTATCTAGGGTTTGAAAGCTGAAACCCTTCGAATTTATGCCAAAAAATCAAATCAAATCGGCCAAAATAAGTCAAATTTTCCAAAATGGCAAAATTGGCTCGAGCCAGCTGATGGCCGTCCTAGGCATGGACGGTTGGCCGTCCTAGCTGGACGGTTGGCCGTCCTAGCTAGGATGGTCACCATACTGATTTTCCAAAATTGTTCCCCAAATTTTAGGGTTTTCGAATTTTGGCCATATTTTGGTCAAATTTGATCCAAATCCGATGGTTCAGGGCTCAAAACGACCGTGTTTTGATCCTCCACATTTTTAGAATGTTTTTGGGTTAAAATCAGTTGACCATGGTCAAGGGTTTTAGCAAAAAGCTAGCCAATTGACCCGGTTGTGCCAAAATTCGTCATATGACCATTCTCTGTTTTGTAAAATTGATCAATTAGGCTTGCACCACTTCTAAAAACATGGTTTCAACATGAAATTGGTACTTAACAACATGTTTTGAAAATCTTTTGTTAAAACGACCAATTCACGGTCAATTTGATCGAAACCCTAATTCAGCTCATCCTTACCCGTGGGATCGATTTTGGGAGAATCCATCCCAACCATTCAAACGCTCAATTGACACATCAAATACACTCCCCACATCCATATAAACCTCATGAAACAATCCGTTTCGAATTCGAAGGTCATTCGGAAATTATTAGAGAAAAAGGACGAAAATGCCCTTCAAGTCGCAAAAACCCTAATTACCTATCGAGCTCTCATCAGAATGCCATGAAAATTTACAGGGATGTTCTAAAATACCTCAAAAGTTTAATGCAATACAAATGGGTTGATTCCAATCCAAATGTACACATGAAATAATGAATTGTCCTTTTCCTCAGCAAAGGGCAATTTGGTCAATTTGGTCTTTACAAGGCCAATTCCTCACCCAACGATCAGCTATTCTAGTTGATCATTTGCATGGACATATGGTAGAAATAATTGGTAAAAATGGGGTGTCCACAATCTGACCCAGCTATTTCGGCCCAAGTTGATGACAGTGCCAAGACCCAATCAGGGGTCAAGTCCAAGCCCATCAATCTGGATGGCGAGCCCGATGGATCCAAGTTCCTTTCTAGAGATCCGATTCTGTTGTCAAGTAAGGTTGAGGCCTTAAAGAAAGCCCTGAAAGAGATACGTCGGTCTGATGATATGGTTGATGTCACGTCCTATTCACTGTTCCCCAAGGCCCATATGTCGTTCAGTTTTAAGATGCCAGAGTTAGAGAAGTTTGATGGGATGGGTTGTCTTAAAACCCATTTAAAGATGTATGTGAGGGCGATACAACCTCATGGAGCTGATGATGAGCTGTTGGCTCAAATGTTTCAAGAATCATTGAAGGGATCGACCTTGAAGTGGTTTCTATCCCTAGATGAGACTAAGTTGAAGACATGGAAAGATGTTTGCAACGAATTCACTGACCATTACAAGTACAATACGGAGATTGATGTGACTCGTAGGGATCTCGAGACAACTAAACAGGAACCAAGGGAGAGTTTCTCCGCCTTCATTTCTAGATGGAGAGCAAAAACCTTGCAGATGACCCGCAGAACGACAAATGATGAACAAGTGCAGATGGTACTGAAGAGTCTCCTGCCTATTTACAATAAGTATATGTTCTCACAGTATTTCCCTAATTTCAAAGCCCTTGTTGTTGCTGGTACTCAAGTTGAAGATACACTGGCTAGTAGAGCTCTCAAAGCCGAAGAACCCTTTAGAAACCGCCAACCACCTCTCAACCGCAAACCCAACCCCGAGGTCAATGCCATCACCCAACCTACTCAAGCTGCCCAACCAAATCGCCCATTACAAGCTAGAGAGCCAGCCCGTCAGTTCACTAATTTATACATGTCCCTAGAACGTGTCCTTGAGAAATTGAAGGCTCGTGGTCTCCTTACCCCTCTGGAACCCCAGCTTCTTCCAGATCCATTACCCAGAAACTTCAAAAAGAATAAGTATTGTCAGTTCCACCAATCCAAAGGCTACCACACCAACCAGTGTATACGTCTTCGCCATGAAATCCAAGATCTCATCGACAAGAAAGTCATTGCCCCACCGAACCCTTCAAACTAACCAAATGTCACCAGTAATCCTCTCCCAACCCTTGCTGTACCACCGCCAGCTCATATCAATGCCCTGGGCCTCGACGACCCAAAAACTCGTCACCCAATCTGCCCATATGTCCCACTCAAGACTACCTTGACCGAAGTCTTTTACCAAGCTCGATCCCAAAGTCTTATTACCCCACTCATACCCCGCTTCCATAAGCCTTTTTGCCAGTACCACAACATATTTGGGCACGACACAGAGAATTGCATGGTTTTAGGGAAATTAGTTCAAGATTTACTTGATCATGGGGAATTGTATCAGCTTGAAGAACCTCTGCAACCTGAAGTTCCCAAGAAAGCCTCTAGAAGTGGATCTTCCTAGCATCAGTTGCAAAAGAGGTATTTGACAGGAGACCCGGAGGTTGGATTGATAGGAGAATCGAGTGGGAAATTTGATTTTTATGTGCCCTACCCTTCGAGGAAGATTTCTGATGAACCTATCATTCCTACAGGGTGAGATGATTTACCTGTAGAAGTTGAGCCGGTTATTCCTTCTTCACCTGAAATGCTAAATCAGGACATCCTGCGAGAACAGTTTGGGAATAGAACCTCTTCAGTCGCCAAAGTCACCAGAGAAGGTGGAGAGATTGTTTACTGTGCTACTCACTCTAGACTTCTGTGGGTTGATTCCCATAAATGGCCTAGTTCTACTTATGCATCCACTGTTGCTAAAGATTTGATCGGTTTGATCGAGTGGAAAGATCTCATGAGCACACCTGAGACGATAGAGAATTTGTGGGCTAGTGATGGGGAAATAGACCATCTGACTCGAGGCGGGCGTCATTTCAAGCCAGCTCATTTAGAAGCCAGTAATCCGTTGAGAGAATTAGAAAAGGGTCAGCGACCGGAAGTCATAGAAGAAGAGGAAGAAATATTGAAACAGTTGAAAAAAACACAGGCTAACATCACTATTTGGGGATTACTCATGGTGTCGCAGAAACACAGACAGACAGTGCTTCGTTTGTTGAATCAAGTGCAGATCCCTATTGATACGTCTCCTGAGGGTTTGGTAGGTTTGGTAAATCCGGTTCATCATGGATCGTCCATTTCATTTATTAAATCTGACCTGCCCAAGAGTGCGGTTAATCATCTGCAAGCTTTGTACATCACAGTGGATATTATGGGAAAGAGAGTTCCTTCAGTCTTGGTTGACAACAGATCAGCATTGAATGTATGTCCACTCAGTACTACTACCACATTGGGGATTGAACCATCTGATTTCTTACCATCAGGACAGACCGTCAGGGCTTATGATAACACTCGTAGAGAAGTTGTAGGGATGGTGATCCTTCCAGTTGTTATCGGGCCAGTGGAATTTAAGATTGATTTTCAGATCTTGGATGTGCCAGCCAGCTTTAATCTGCTGTTGGGAAGACCGTGGATTCATCTGACCAGGGCTGTACCGTCGTCACTTCATCAGAAAATCAAGTTTCCACACCAATGATCAGTGGTCACTTTAAAGGGAGATATGGAGATCAATCAAAATAGTCGAGTGCCAATCTGTGATATCAATCAGGAACCGTCAAAAGTGTTACTGTCAGGGTTCGAGTATGTACAGGCTATCGAAGGAGAGCCCGAGCAGAAAGAGTTGATATCTCTTAATTATAATCCTCATGGGAATTTGCATGTAGGACAGATCATGAAAGGAATGTGATTCTTCCCTGGAATGGGATCAGGCCGAAGTTTGCAAGGCATCTCTGAAGCTTTGAAGTACCCGTCTGCTATCTATCCTTATGGGTTAGGCTACAAATCAACTAAGGAAGATGAAAAGAAAATGGCTCAGAAGAAGAAAGAGAAAGACTCAGCAAAAGCAAAAGGACGAACCCATGACTTAACCCTTGAGTCGTATAGACTAATTTTGAATGGGGCTTTCATCAAGGAAGGTGATGATTTTCCATATTGCGGTTTCCCTGAACCGTATTACCTTGAGAGTTAGAAGGTCTGTGTACCTGGATTTGAGATTTTCTTTGAGTTAGAAGGTCTGTGTACTGAATGGTGCTCTCTCTCTGCTGCAATGACTGATGATGGTGTTATCACTGATGAGGCTTATAAAGAAGAGAAAGATTGGGTTGTAGACCTTGATGTTGATGCCATGGCAAACCTGTTTGAGCAGATGGTTCTGTGTCTTGAATTGCATACTTATGAAGTCGAGGCGATCTATCCAATTGAACATACAACTCCACCTTTATTAAACTGGGGCTTTAAAGATTGTCCTTTCGTTTGTGACTTTGAGGAGATCGAGTCACTTCCACTTGATGATAGCTTGTAGGTGTCTTTAGTAGAATAGGATTTCCTTGCTTTCTGTGTTTTCAAAATAGTAGTGTAGGATTTTCTTGTTTTCAATGAAAACCTCGACCTCATTTGAATGGGTACGAGTGATAGTTTGATTCATCTTCTGTGTCTTGTTATTCAAGTTTCAATCAATAAAGGAAATATTCATTCCCTTTTCATTCTCTCTCGCAGTGCCTCCTTTTTATCATCTTTGGATTTATATGGCATGAATATAGACCCGCGAGAGGATGTTCCTCCTGAGCTCGACGAGCAATATGGAAAGGGACACGCTCAACCTAACATGGATGAATTAATTGCAATCAATTTAGGGACGGATGAATCACCTAAAATAATTAAAATTGGATCAACATTATTGCCACAAGAAAGAGAATCATTGGTAGAGGTTTTGAAAAAGAACATCGAGGCTTTCACATGGTCGTACCAAAACATGCCAGGCATTGACCCTGATATCGTACAACACTTTATTCCCACCAATCCGAATGTTAAGCCAATCAAGCAGAAGCTGCGAAGAATGAAGCCGGAATGGGCATTGAAGATTAGAGATGGGGTGATCATGTAGATGAATGCCGGATTCTTGCAAGTGGTGGAATACCCGGAATGGCTGGCCAACATCGTCCCAGTGCCTAAGAAGGATGGGAAAGTAGGAATGTGCATTGATTTCAGAGATCTCAATAAGGCGTGTCCAAATGATGACTTTCCTCTGCCACATATAGACTTCCTAGTAGATAATACTGCTGGCCATGCACTCTTGTCCTTCATGGATGGTTTTTCGGGTTATAACCAGATCAAAATGGCTTCCCAAGACATGGAAAAGATAGCTTTCATTGCACAATGGGGAACATTTTGTTATCTAGTTATGCCCTTCGGCCTTAAGAATGCTGGCACTACATACCAAAGGATGGCTACCACGTTGTTGCATGATTTGATTCACAAACAGGTGGAAGTGTATGTAGATGACATGATCGTGAAGTCTGTAGATAGGGAAGGACATTTAGCCGCTTTGAAGAAGTTCTTTGAAAGAATTATCAAGTACAAGCTGCGACTGAGCCCTCACAAATGTGCCTTCGGAGTGACTGCTGGAAAACTGCTTGGTTTTATGATCACACAAAGAGGGATAGAAGTAGATCCGGAGAAAATCAAAGCCATCATGGAGATGCAACCACCAAAGACAGAAAAGGAAATTCGAGGATTCCTGGGGAGGATTCAGTTTATCAGCCGCTTCATAGCTCAGTTAACAACCATCTGCGAGCCGATTTTCAAGCTGATAAAGAGGGATGTACTGACTAAGTGGAGTGATGAATGTCAAGAGGCGTTTGATACCATCAAAAGGTATTTAAGCAATCCACCAATATTGGATCCCCTGCGACAAGGTGAACCGTTGTTACTCTATTTAACGGTCACTGAAACCGCGATGGGAGCCATGTTAGCTCAATATCTTGAAGAATCATTGAAAGAGAATGCCATCCACTACCTCAGCAAGAAGATGACGGATTATGAAGTGAACTATAGTGCTTTCGAAAAGACGTGTGTGGCATTGGTATGGGCAACTCAAAAGCTTCGCCATTACGTGATGTATTTCCAAGTACTCCTAATCAGTCGAATGGACCCATTGAAGTATCTGCTAGAAAAGCCTACTTTGTCTTATGAAATAGCACGGTGGTTATTGTTACTATCAAAGTTCGACATTCAGTATGTGTTACAGAAATTAGTGAAAGGAAGAGTTATAGCAGAATATCTAGTGGAATGTGCTACTTTACAAGCAGACACTGTCAATCACCAGTTCCTAGACGAAGAAATTCTTGCTGTAGAGAAGAAGGTGTGGAAAGTGCACTTTGATGGAGCATTAAATAGAAAAGGATGTGGTATAGGAGTTTGTTTGGAAACGCCGGAAGATGTAATGATACTCGTGGCGGTAAAGCTAAACTTTAAGGCAACCAATAACGTAGCTGAGTATGAGGCTTGCATTTTAGCCTTAGAATTAGCATTGGCCTTAGGAGTAGAGGAGCTCGAATTGTATGGGGATTCAACCCTTACCATATGCCAAACTAGAGGAGAGTGGAAGACTAAGGATGAGAAGCTGTTGCCATATCGTGATTATCTAGAGACATTGGCGAAAGAATTCCGTCAAATAAAATTCTTTTATCTGTCAAGGCAAAAAAACAAGTTTGCGGATGCCTTAGCCACTCTAGCATCCATGGCAGAAATTCCAATAGAAGGGGGAGTAGCACCGATGATTATCGAATCCAGAGAGGAGCCCATCTACTGTTGTGCACTAAGGGAAGGAGAACCAAACGACGGAAAGCCGTGGTATCATGATATTCAGCAATACTTGGAAAAAGGGGAGTATCCGCCGGAGGCATCCTATGTTTACCGAAGAACTTTAAGAAGGTTGGCTAGCCAGTTCATCTTATGTAGTGGGAAGTTATATAAAATATCTTTTGATGGTGTCCAACTCTTGTGTGTAAAGGAAGATGAAGCAGAACAGATCATTTAAGAAATACATGAAGGGGCTGGGGCTCCACATATGAATGAGTATATGCTCGCGAAGAAGATTTTGAGATTGGGTTACTATTGGTCTACCTTGGAAGGTGATTGTTGTAAACATGTCAAGAAATGCCATAAATGTCAAGTGTTTGCAAGTGGTAAGCATCAACCATCCATACCACTCACTACCATGTCATCACCATGGCTATTTGCAACATGGGGCATTGATATCATCGGCAAAGTCACTCCTGCAGCCTCGAATGGCCACGAGTACATACTGGCAGCCATTGATTACTTTACCAAGTAGGTAGAAGCAGCATCATACAAGACTTTGAATGCTAAGCAAGTGGCCAAGTTTATCCAATACAACATCATTTATCGGTATGGAGTGCCATGTGAGTTTATTTCAGATAATGGACAACACTTTCGAAAAGAGACCGAGGAGCTTCTCAAGAAATATGGTATAGTGCATAACCATTCCTCTCCTTATCGTCCGCAGACTAATAGAGCAGTAGAAGCGGCTAACAAGAATTTGAAAGTGATTTTGAAAAAGACCACTGATACATACAATGATTGGCATGAGAAGTTGTCTCTGGCATTGTGGGGCTATTGCACATCCATTAGGGTGTCAATTGGGGTTACGCCTTATTTATTAGTGTATGGTATGGAAGCAGTGTTACCAATTGAGTTGGAGATACCTTCACTAAGAGTAGCTATGGAAAGCCAATTAGCAGAAGTCGATTGGATGAAGAGCAGATATGAACAGCTATCGTTGATTGATGAAAAGAGGCTAAGGGCTCTATACCATGTTCAAGGGTATCAAAAAAGGATAGCGAGAGCCTTTAACAAAAGAGTTAAAAACAGGGGCTTAAAGAAAGGGGATTTGGTACTCAAAGAAATCAGGATGGCGATTCATGATCAGAGAGGAAAGTTCAAGCCAAGCTGGGTGGGACCCTATATCATCAAAGAGATATTATCAAGCAGAGCTGTGCGTCTTATGGACATAGATAAGAATAACTTCTCTCAGCCTACCAACCTGGATCAATTAAAAAAGTATCATGTATAAAAAAAAAATAAAAAAAAAATAAAAAAGCCCGCTAAGTAGAAAACCTGAAAAGGCTGCTTAGGCAGAAATTAGGGCAAGAGCTCGCTAGGTAAAAAACCTGCAAAGGCTGCCTAGGCAAAAATTAGAGCGTAAAAAAAAAAAATCTTTTCAATTGATCCAATGAACTACAAGGACCTAATTCTCCAATCATTCAAAATAAGTCAAAGTTTTATGAAGAAAAGAAATATTCAAAGGATGGAGATATGTAGGCAGCCCATAAAGTCACTTTGGGTGCGGTCCAATTTCTTAAGGCAAAACAACTTAGTGTTTGATTTCAATTGTAATTATTTGCAGTCATTTATTCAAAACTAAAAAGATAAAATTCTTTTATTCATGAAATGAAGAGAAACCTTTCAAAGGTTTATTACATGCCATATGATCCTAATTTTGTTTATTCTAGAAAAATAAATGTGCGAAAAGCATAGGAAATATGTTTCAAAATTCCGTCAAGTCCTTTGTTCCTTCCTTGAAGTTTCTTCAGAATTGTTATCTCTTCCCCTCTTGTAAAGTACGACTTGCAAAGTGTTAGGTGGAAGTGACGAAGTGTCCCTTTGATCATCAGATAAGAGACTTTCGATAAGTCCAGAAATCCTAGCTCTCTTTTCTCGTCCCTGAGCACCCACAGTTTGAGATAGCCACTGTCTATACGCCTCATCCAGTTCGAAAGGCTTATGAGAGAAATCAAAGTGAGTTGTGCGTAATACAGATGGCCATCTTGACATCAAAACCTTCACCACAGATGGAGAGATTGTCTTGGAAATGTAAGTATGCTCTGAAAGAGATGGAATTACCTGTTTAGTTCCCATTTGGCGAAGCAGTCGGGTTGCCCAATAGAAAGAAGTGCGCTTCAATCCTACTAAGATCACCGTAGAGTAACCTGGAGAACGTAGCAGATAATGGCCAGAACAGCTCCAGTCATGCACATACCACTCGATGTCATTCTAAGAGAGAGTAGAAAGAAAAGTCAACCATTCTAGTAAGTTGCGTTCTCGAGGAAGGGTAATAGCACTGTGATGATAATAAGCATAGTAAGAGGTACCAGTGGAAGGAGCAATGAATTTGAGCCTCTCAATTAGCTACATCTGCAGTAGAACTGGGCTAGCTTCAAAAGAAACTTCGGGATTGGCGTAGAGTTTGTCTAAGCCATTCAAGATTTCGGCGAGAACCATGGGAATCATGTTTTGAGATGGAGAAAGAGGTAAAACTAGTTCGCACAGTTCTAATGGAACTAGAAAAGAGCTAGTACAGAAAAAGAATTGGCCAAGAAGGCATAAAACTAAAGCATGTTGAACAGGCCGTGAAGTGGCAAACTGATTCAAGCCGGGATGAAGAAAAGAAGTAGCCAGTTTCAAAAGGTTAAGATCAGTACGTTTGATGAATGCAAAGGTGTCCCCTTCAGTGATTTCAAGAAGAGAAGTGAGAGCTGGTGAGTATTTGCGCCGAATTTGTGGAAAGATGAAAGGTCCTTTGAGAGGAATGGATGTAATCGCACAGAATTCTTCCAATTGCGGGCATATTTCTTTAGTACCGAAGTTGAAAACATGAGTTTTGGGATCCCAAAAGTGACTTGCAGCAATGAGGAATGTTGTTTCCATCTTGATTTGTTGAAGAGAGAAACACGCATTCAAGTTGAAGCGGGCAAACACCTTTTTGTCTTCCTTCGTCATTCTCGCCATGAATCTTTTCAAAACTTGGGGGAGAGCCTCCATGATGCTTAAAACTAATGAAGGATGGTTGTAGAGGCTGCTAAGAGGTTCTATTTATAGGCCTAGGTCAAGTTTGAAGGGAATTAGAAACCCAAAAGGACTGAAAATTGGAAACTGCCAAAAATAGGAAAAATAAGGCGGGCCACCTCGGTGACCGTCCTAGGCAGGAAGGCTAGCCGTCCTAGGGTGGACGGCCAACCGTCCTGGCTTGGACTGTCACCGGGATGTGGCCTCCCAATTTTGCCAATTTTGACTTTTTTCGAGTTCTCGTGCATTCGGGACCTCGATTTTGACTTTTGTTGATTATTTGTTGCTATTTACAAGTTTCAAAACAATGGTATTAGTTCAATCATGATCAAAAGTGAGAGAATTAATAGCAGTGAATGGGTTTTAACAGTGTACATACACTATGAAAGAGAGGAAAATTTGTTTTGGCACAAGTGTTTGCAAATTACAAAAGTTTTTTCAAATAAAACCCCATGAGAATCAATCAACGTCTTCGAGAGCTCCTCATTACACCTCGACTAAATCCCTCTCCAGCTGAAGAATGACGTGGTGGGTCAGGTGCCTGAAACAATATTCACAGTTAGTATGGATTGTGAAAATGATAGAAGATGGGTTTTGAATGTGATTTGAGACTACCTGGTGACGAGTAAGAGCGGAGGTCCTCAAGCTCATCCTACGGAGGTCACGCCTCAAGGCATAAGAGAGATCGATGTAATCCTGGCAATACTCTCGAGGGACCTGTTAGAAAGGAATGTTGTCAGTGTATCTGTGGGCATGCATGTGCAGTTATTTGATTCAGTGGAAGATTACCTGCTCATAGGAAAGGTCTATATGGTATCTCTCATTAACCGCAGGGCGAGAAATAGCAGAAGACACGAAATTATCTTCTACTATTAGTTCGATGTTCCAATATGCGGGTTGCAAGATAGGATGTTTATTCATGTCTTGATCATCATCATTCGCCATGCTACTAGCAGCAGCTCGAGAACTTTGACCTCGAGAGTGACGACCCTGTTGAGATAAGTATGAAGTTTTATGAAAGCTTTTACAGAGGTGAAGAAAAATACTTTACATACCCTCTCAGGCAGCTCTCCAGTCGTTAAGGGACGCATCAGGAATTCCTGGTAGAAGACCTCATCATTCCCGTCAGGAAAAAGGAAAGCAGAAAGATCCACTCCTCTCATGGACTCTAGCAGGTCCTCACCCTCATCTTGTTTGTATGGCGCATGTTTACAGGAGGTAGAAGAGGCACCCTAGCTGCATTAATGTCCCCGTATACTTGGCGACAAACTCTCTCGCCCAAGTACCAGTACCTGCCAGAAAGCCCCTCGAATAGGATTCGCCTGTGTGTCAGAAGTATGCTCTGTGCATGAGGAGGAGCCAAAGAAGTCCTCCAAGTGCCCCATGGGTCCCAGTTCACCCGAAGATTATGAGAAGTGTGAGAGCTGAACTTGAAGGATTTCAGTGAGAGATAATTTGTTAAGGTTTTACTTGTTCCACGGTGAGACTAGCAAGAATGGCCTTGGCAGAGGCATAGTCATATATGTGGAGGTTGGATTTTCGTTTATTGGAAGGATGAAAGCGAGCTAGAAATGGCCAATGGTTAATCCCTTCTTTTAAGAGAGGACAACCAAGACCCAAGTAAATGAAAGCCCACATTTGCATGAGAAAAAGGTCAGAAAATTGATATAGAGATATTCTGTCATGAGAACACTGGGTGAAATCAGTACCTGCCATATGAAAGCCAAGCCGCCGAAGTCTTGAGTAGCATCTCGTGATTTGTCGCTCATGGAGCGATACATGGTCGCTAATGCCGCTCCACCCCAGTCGTACAAGTGAACATTATCCATATCCTGTAAACTCTCTAAGAAGCCTAAAGGAGCTATGTCTTGCGTACCCGCAAAGAAAGTGCATGAAATCAGATATAAGATGAAGGCTCGGGCAATATCTTCAGGATCCCCTCCCTCTTCCTCAACTTGGGTACTAAAATGACTATAGAGCCAAGAGCGCCTGACTCCCTTTTTGGTTAAAGGAATGTCTTTGACACCCAGGATGTTTAGCAAGTACTCTTCGTCGATATGAGCTTCTCCGTAAAAGGCGAGTGGCTTGCCTCCAATAGGAAGTCTAGTGATCATAGTGAAGTTGAGCGGGGTCACGGTCATTTCCCCAAACCCGAAGTGGAAGGTGTTGGTGGTGTTCCACCAAAGTTCAGAAAGGGCCAACATAGCCATCCCGTCCATGTTGTCAAGCCAAAGGGAATCCAAAAAGAACTTGAAGCCCGCCTGCTCCACAATGGCTTTTGCTTGAGGTTGGCGAGTTAAATCCCACCATTTGATTAGGTTGCCCAAGGAATAGCGTGTGTAGATTTCGAAATTGAGCTGCACAAACACACTTGTGTTGTATTTTCATCAAAGGGAAATGTTGTTATTCTTGTATGACTTTTGATTTAAATGTAATGCAAACATGGTTATTGACTTACATATTATAAGATGAAGTAAAATTTATGCTTTGAATGAGCCAAAATGATCAAATACATTTTTAAAAGGTTTTCTGCAAAAGATGTGTGCATATCAAATGATACAATTTATTATCAAGAGCATGTTTGGTGTCACCAAAATCAAAAGCGTTTCAATTTCAAAATTGATGGAATTTAAATCAAATTGAATGTCATAGAAAATTTTTGAGATACTTTACATGTCATGAAGTGATTTGTAAAGAGAAAAATGGATAATGGTGTCATTTGGTTATTTTGTCAAACATGTGATGTACATATTTTCAAAATGGTATTTTCAAAAATGCTTGATCATGGCAAATTTTTTCTAAAATCCTGCAAAATCATTAGAATATGATTAAGATATGTTTGATTTGAAAAATCAAAGTTTACTTCATTGAGGCATTTTATCGAATACTTGGTGTGCACCATTGATAAGCTTGTGAAGCTATGAAATGGGGCTTCCATGTTTTTCCCAAAGGTTATGATATGAGAGCAATAACCACAACATGCAAACAAGCTTTTCAATTTAATCAATCACATATGAATCAAAAGTTATTAATGAGATCCAACTTACATTTTCTATGGAGTGAATATACGAAAGATGTGTTCGAGGCTCCAAAAGTAGAGATGGTGGATGAGAGTCTCCATATGATGGTGCTTTGTATTTAGCTTTGACTTCCAAGTATGGGTATTTTGAATAAGGTGGAGGAGATTGATTTCTATCCATTTTTTTTTTTATGAGAATCAAGAATGTGAGAAATGAAGATATTCACACCAAATGGAAACAAGTTGAAGAACTTGAGGAGATAAGGATGATTTTGTGTTGCTAAGGATATGAACCAATGTTTTGGTTGTGTTTGTGATGATTGAGAATCAAGAGTGAGAGTTTTGGAGCAAAATAGGCTTAGGAATGCTTAGAATGAGCATGAGAGAAAACACACATGAGCATATGGGGTTTTTAAAGCAAAAAATTTTCGAGTCACACATGGTGACCGTCCTAGCTAGGACGGCCAACCATCCAGCCCAGGACGACCACCAGTGCTTCCCTTTTGATTTTCCCCAAATTTTGATTTTCGGTTCGAATTTTCTCAAAATTGGTTCATGTTTTGCATAAAAACTATTTCTAAATGATGATTTTGAATGATGATTTTGAAATGATGATTTTGGAAAACATTTTATATGGAAGATGTACTGTATAAAATAATGATTTGATGATATGCTCATATAGGAGATGTACCATATGAACGATAATGATTGGAAATTGTTTTATGTGAGACATAAATTAATGAGTTTGAATTATTTTATGTGAGACATAAAATAATGAGTTTGAATTGTTTTATGTGAGACATAGAACGATGAATTTGAAATTGTTTTATGTGAAACATAAAATAATGATTTCTTATATGGGAGAAGTACCATATAAATAATTGATTTTGAAAATTTATATGGGAGATGTACCATATAAATAAGAAATTTTTCTGAAAACAATTCATATAGGAGATGTGCCATATAAATAATGATTGTGAAATATTTTATGTGAGAAAAGTATCACATAAAATAATGATTTGAAGATGTCTTATGTGAGAGAAGTATCACATAAAATGACGATTTGAATGTGTTTATCACATAAAATGATGATTTATTTTGTGAAGTGCATGAGATGATGGGAAATATACATGAAATGTATAGAAGAATGATGTTAAATGATATCGGTGATATTGTGGAATGTACATGTTGGTGATAACAAGAAGTTATCTAAAGAGTATTGGCAAACTTGAAGAGAATTGGAAAATGTGTTTTTCAAGAAGAGTCGTCGACTCCAAGATAATTGGAAGTGTAACTTCCAAGAAGCACTACGGTCCCTTAAGATAATTGGAAATGTGCTTTCCAAGAATAGTCGTTGACTCCAAGATAATTGGAAGTGTAACTTCCAAGAAGGACTACGGACCCTTAAGATAATTGGAAATGAGTTTTCCAAGAAGAGTCGTCGACTCCAAGATAATTGGAAGTGTGACTTCCAAGAAGGACTACGGTCCCTTAAGATAATTGGAAAATGAGTTTTCCAAGAAGAGTCGTTGACTCCAAGATAATTGGAAGTGTGATTTCCAAGAAGGACTACAGTCCCCTAATATAATTGGAAAATGAGTTTTCCAAGAAGAGTCATTGACTCCAAGATATTTGGAAGTGTAATTTCCAAGAAGGCCTACGGTCCCATAAGATAATTGGAAAATGAGTTTTCCAAGAAGAGTTGTTGACTCCAAGAATGATATAATTGGAAGTGTGACTTCTAAGAATTATTTCAATTCCGAGTTTATTTGGGAAGTAGATTCCTAAGAATGATAATAATGCCAATGTTTGAGAGAAGTTGGTTTGATTATCCGTCTTTTGTTGTGGCAAAAATGGGATGTCATTTTGTTTCATTGGTATTACATGGCGAAGCCATAAAACACCAACGAGGGGCTTCTGTGGACACTCCATTTTTACCAATTATTTCTATCATATTTTTTTTGAAAAAGATCAACTTGAAGAGTGGGTCATTTGATGGTGAATTGGGCTTGTAAAGACCAAACTACCTAAATTGCCCTTTTTGAGGAAGAGGGATAATTCAATATTTCATGTGTAAATTTGGATTAGAATCAATCCATTTGTGTTGCATTTGACTTTTGAGGTGTTTTAGAACATCCCTGTAAATTTTCATGTCATTCTGACAAGAGCTCGATAGGTAATTAGGGTTTTTGCGACTTGAGAGGCGTTTTCGTCCTTTTTCTCCTATAATTTCCGAATGACCTCCGAATTCGAAATTGATTGTTTCAAGAGGTTTATATGGATGTGTGGAGTGTATTTGGAGGGTCAATTGAACTTTCGGACGGTTAGAATGGATTGGCCCAAAATCAATCCTACGGGCGAGAATAAGTCAAACTAGGGTTTTATTCAAATTGACCGTGAATTGGTCGTTTTCACAAAAATCAAAGATTTTCAAAATATGTTTCCAAGTACCAATTTCATTAAAAAATCATGTTTTTAGAAGTGTGTGGACCAGCCTCGTGGCGGGGCTTTGGGTGTCGTCCACATCATCACCGGGCGATGTGATTAGGGGGGTTTAGAAATCAAACAAAGGAGTCGCCACCTTATTTTTAAGGAATAAGGAAACCATGAAAAATATTTTATTTTTTTAAATCAAAACAAAACAAACTCCATTTTCAATGAAAAGACTGTCTACAAACCAGAGTTGGATCCGAGGGCTAGGTTACGACGTGGGAAAGTTCCAAGCTTTCACTTGTAGGCACCCACCTCGTCCTAATTAAAGGACTTCTAATTTATTTGGGCTATTTAAATCCTTAATGCAAACAATCCTAAATAATCTAATCAACCAAAAAATATTGATGTAAATGCATTATCTATATTTAGTTATATTAATAATAATAAAAAATATATACAAACAAACCCCTAAAACCTAGGACACCCTACGGGCATCCTAGGGCGGACTTGAGCCCTATTAGCGCTTACGTAACTTACTAGTATCACCCAGCAAGTATCAAAGTCCACGTAGTTCGACTACCCTAGGACTCTCCTATTGTAATCGATCACATCATCAAAGGTATTCAACCTAATTCAAGACTCTAACTTCGAGAGTTTTTGTTTGTTTAAAATCATTTATTTGAAATCATTTCAAATTAAAAGACTTTCTTAAAATCCAAATATTCTAAAACAATTCTTATCTTTAGAATTCAATTCCATTTAAAAATCTTTTTCAAAGATTTTCAAGAAAACAAATCATATGGGAGGAATTTCATTCCAAAGTAAAAATCTTTAAAACATTTCAAATCTTTTTGAAAATCATTTAATAATCAAATATCTCATAAAATCATGTTTATTTCATAAAACATCAAATTAAAATCTTTTTATAAAATATCTCGAAGGTTGACTCTCAAATTGATCAAAATACTCAAATCAGAGTGTGACTTTTACAACAAAGGAAATTCCTAGGGAAGGTCAAGTGACCTTCCTAGCCTAGGGTCCCTAACTAGCCCTAAAGTTAATCTAAAAACCTAAAAATACTAATGCAATGCATGCTGAAATTTAAACAAATAAGCATGTAATTAATTCTAAAAATGCATGAAAATGCCCCTAAATGCACACTAATTAATCTATGTGAGCCTAAGCATATTTCTAAGTTGGATTTGGCCTAAAAATGATTTTTAGAATAAATTTAAAGACATAAACAAATCTGGACAGATTTGAATATGTACCCTAAATTACTCTAAAAACCATGAAAACAAAGAATAAAAAAAGTGAAAATGTCCTAGCATGCTTTCTACATGAATATTTTAAATTATTATGCAAAAACATGTCAAAAATTACACCAAAATATGCTTAAACGATTGATTTAAACACAAGGGAAGGATCTCACCTTTGCACGCTCCCTCGTACACATTTTTCATATTCAAATGATCAAATCCATGGCAAGTGTTTAAATAATCATATAAAACATAAACAAAAAGACTCAAGACTCATCACATGTCGAATTAACATACTAATATACTCATGTTATCATTAAAATCATCAATTAAACATCGAGAGATTCAAATAACAATATGAATACACCAATATTTATTCTAACATGCTTGTACACAAAATAAACATAAATCTAACCTTACTCATGCATGCATACATAAAATCACAACAAAACTAACTAATCCTAAACATGCATACTAACATAAATCACAACAATGCTAACCTAATCATACACATCAACCCTAATATGCATATTCACATAAAATAGTAACTAAGTTAAACAACCTGAAACATGCATTCTAACATAAAATAATAACTAAACTAAACAACCCTAAACATGTATTCTAACATAAAATAATAACAAAGCTAGTTCTAATCATGCATCTACACATAAACAATAATAAAACTAATTTTAATCATGCATCTACACATAAAATCATAACAAAAACTAATCCTAACATGCATTTAATCACAATAAAAGACACCCTAACATGCTTACTAACATACACTCATAATGAAACTAACCCTAATCATACATGCTTACACAAAATAACACCAAGACTAACCTTAATCATACATATGACATGAAATAACGAATAAAACTAACCCTATCATGTTAAACATACTCATAGCAGAAAGAAAAGGAAGAGAGAATCCATCTTATATGAAAATCAAGAGGACTTACACCATAGCCTCATAAACTTATGTAAGAAATTATGAAAAATGAGAGTCAAGGTTAAGGATTTACCCTTCGATCTCCTTCTTGGCTAGCCTCCTTCAAGCTCCTAGCCTTAAGTTCTTACCCCTTCAATGGTGTAAGAATGAAGAGCCCAAAATATCTGTAGCCTCCTGTCCCAAAAACCCTAAAATTCTCCTCCCTTTCTCTAACTCCATAGTGCAGTATATATAGAGCTAGGGTTCAAATCCTTGAATGGTTAGGATTTAATCCTCTAAAAATGATCCTAGGGTTTAGAACAAATCCTCCTAGGGTTTGCAAGCTGAACCAAGTTCGAAATCCTCCCAAAAAATCAAGTCAAATCGGCAAAAAATAGGTGAAATTTTCCAAAATGGCAAAATTGGCTCGACCATGCTGGTGACCATCCTAGCCTGGACGGCTGGCCGTCCTGGGCTGGACGGTTGGCCGTCCTAGCTAGGACGGTCACCGTAGTGACTTCCCAAATTTGTTCCCCAAATTCTAGGGTTTGCATATTTTGGCCATATTTTGGTCAAATCTGATCCAAATTCGATGGTTCAGGGCTCAAAACGACCGTGTTTTGATCCTCCACATTTTTAGAATGTTTTTGGGTTAAAAATACTTGACCATGGTCAAGGGTTTTAGCAAAAAGCTAGCCAATTGACCCGGTTGTGCCAAAATTGGTCATATGACCATTCTTTGTTTTGTAAAATTGATCAATTATGCTTGCACCACTTCTAAAAACATGGTTTTAATATGAAATTGGTACTTGACAACATGTTTTGAAAATCTTTCATTTTGGTGAAAATGACCAATTCACGGTCGATTTGATCGAAACCCTAATTCAGCTCATTCTTGCCCGTGGGATCGATTTTGGGAGAATCTATCCCAACCATTCAAAGGCTCAATTAGCACTCCAAATTCACTCCCCACATCCATATAAACCTCATGAAACAATTCGTTTCGAATTCGGAGGTCATTCGGAAATTATACGAGAAAAAGGACGAAAATGCCCTTCAAGTCGCAAAAACCCTAATTACCTATCAAGCTCTCATCAGAATGCTATGAAAATTTACAGGGATGTTCTAAAACACTTCAAAATTCAAATGCAATACAAATGGGTTGATTCCAATCCAAATGTACACATGAAATAATGAACTGTCCTTTCCCTCAGAAAAGGGCAATCTGGGCAATTTGGTCTTTACAAGGCCAATCCCTCACCAAATGATCCAC
Organism: Hamamelis virginiana; assembly: GCA_017140935.1. Taxonomy (NCBI): domain Eukaryota; kingdom Viridiplantae; phylum Streptophyta; class Magnoliopsida; order Saxifragales; family Hamamelidaceae; genus Hamamelis; species Hamamelis virginiana. The sequence goes on from JAESVK010000155.1 coordinate 750,843, forward strand.
TCTTCGAGTTGATCATTTGTATAAGTATATGATAGAAATAATTGGTAAAAATGGGGTGTCCACAAAGTGGTTCAAGCCTAATTGATTAATTTTATAAAACAAGAAATGATCACATGACCAATTTTGGCACAATCGAGTCAATTGGCTATCTTTTTATCAAAACCATTGACCATGGTAAAGTATTTTTGACTCAAAAACCTTCTAAAAATGTGGAAAATCAAAACACGGTCTTTTTGATACGTGGATCATCAAATTTGGAGTCAAATTGAGCAAAATATGCCAAAAATATGAAAATCCCATGAAATTAGGGGAAAATTGGGGAAGTCACCTTGGTGACTGTCCTAGCTAGGACGGCCAGCCGTCTAGCCCAGGACGGCTAGCCATCCAAGCTAGGATGGCCATCCGGATGCTCGGCCATCCGGATGCTCGGGTTCATTTTGTAAGTTTGAAATCTTGCGATGGTAATGATCATGTGGATATATTGATTCATTTTTTAGCTATGTGATGAGTCTTGAGTCTTTATTTTTCATGTTTTTATGATTATTTAAACACTTGCCATGGATTTGATGGTTTGGATACATGAATTGTGTACGAGGGAGAATGAGAAGGTAAGATCCTATTCTTGTGTTTAAATTAATTATTCAAGCACTTTTTTGTTAATTTTAATGTTGTTTTATGTGATAATCTAGTCAAGCATGTTAGTTAAATTTGTATATTATATTAGTATGCATATTAGGAATTTTATTCATTTTTAGCCATGGATTAAGATTGATTTTTAGGCCATTAAAAGTGTGTATTCAAATCTGTCCAGATTTGAATACATACTTTAAAATGGTTTAATTATCATTTTTAAGCCATGTTTTGCATGATTTTTGTAGTTTATCTTGTAATATATTCATATAGAAAGCATGCTAGGTCATTGTCACAATTTTTATTCATTGTTTTCAAGGTTTTTAGAATGGTTTAAGGTTCATGTTCAAATCTGTCCGGGTTTGTTTATGTCCTTAAATTATTCTAAAAATTGTTTTTTAGGGCCAAATCCAACTTAGAAACAAGCCTAGTTCACATAGTTTAATTAATATGCATTTAGGAGTATTTTCATGCATCGTTAGAATTAATTTCGTGAATGTTTGATTAGTTTATTTAAATTCCAGCATGCATTTGCATTAGTATATTAGGTTTTTAGATTAACTTTAGGGCTAGTTAGAGACCCTAGGTTTAGGAAGGTCACTTGACCTTCCCTAGGACTGTCCTTTGTTGTAAAAATCACTATCTGAATTGAGTATTCTTGTTGATTTAAGAGTCTATCTTCGAGGGGTTTTCTAAAAGGTTTTTAATGTGGTTTTTATGAAATGAATATGATTTTTATGAAAGATTTGATTGTTAAATGATTTTTGAAAGAATTTGAAATGTTTTAAGATTTTTATCTTGGGATAAGATTCCCCCAAATATGATTTGTTTTATTGAAATATCTTTGAAAAATATTTTCAATTGGAATTGAATTCTAAAGATAAGAATTGTTTAGAATATTTAGATTTTGAAAAAGTCTTTTAATTTGAAATGATTTCAAATAAATAATTTTAAACGGATAAAAACTCTCGAAGTTAGAGTCTTGAATTCAGTTGAAATAGTTTTGATGATATGATTGATTACAATAGGAGAGTTCTAGGGTAGTCGAACTACATGGACTTTGATGCTTGATAGGTAACACTAGTGAGTTACGTAGACGCTAATAGAGCTCAAGTCCGCCCTAGGATGCTAGAAGGGTGTCCTAGGTTTTTAGGGTTTGTTTGTATTCTTTTTATTATTACTATTAATATAGATTATTGCATTTATACCTCTATTTTGTTGGTTGATTAGATTATTTAGGATTGTTTGCATTAAGAATTTTAAATAGCCCAAATGAATTAGAAGTCCTTTAATTAGGGCGAGGTGGGTGCCTACAAGTGAAAACTTGGAACCTTCCCACGTCGTAACCTAGCCCCCGGATCCATCTCTGGTTTGAAGACTGTCTTTTCATTGAAATGGAGTTTGTTTTGTTTTATTTAAAATAAAATGTTTTTATGGTTTCCTTATTCCTTAAAAATAAGGTGGCGACTCCTTTGTTGTTTGTTTTCAAAAATCCCTAATCACGCACAGTGATGACGTGGACAAGCCCCGCCAAGGTGCTGGTTCACACTACCATCCCAGTCTGAATTTGGGTAAAAATACTACTACTTGTGTTTGATGTTTGGGTATATTGATTGCAATATATTAATTTTCTATAGTTTTAATTTGTGGTACTTTGCACCATTCTATCAGTTAGTCATTTGTTTTATTTTTTTTAATGCAATATTTATCCTAAATTACTAATGAGTCTATAAGCATATTGGTGAAGTTTGATGGTTTTTCTAGATATATTTTAATTTTTATGAATTATTTTCTCCATACAATAAATTAAATAGATTTTTGGCAAAAATTCCTATTTTATGGCTATTTATAATGTGTCTAATAAGCATATTTATGAAGTTTGATGACTTTTCTCAATTTATTTTAATTTTTATGAATTATTTTCTCCATACAATAAATAAAAGGGATGTTTTGCCAAAAGTCATACTTTATGGGTGTTTATTGCATAAAGTCCTTTCTAATTGTTTTTCTATGAAAAGTCCTAATTAGAGACATTTTGTTGCCTAAGGTCCTATATAATTTTTTAAAGGGTGGGGCTATATACAGCACACCATTTTACTAAAGGCAGCCCATATAAAATTTTCATTGGGTCTATTTTACCATTTTCTAACTACAGCCCACTAATTTTTTAGGCAACCTATTGCTATACAAAACAAAAGTTTTAAAATGCCATTAATGCCCCAAGTCTAAATACTAGACATAATTCTATTTGCAACCCATTATCCCCAACACTAAACCTAAAACATATTACCCCCAACACTTTCGTTTTAGGTTTGCTTGTATATTATTGGTAAACATCATATTTGGAATAAACTTACTTCAAAATATGAAAAGTAGCGTTTTATAACCATTATGGTATAAGGGTGTTACAAAAAAAAACTCCTATTTTGATTAGAAAATTGAAAAAAAAAAAAAAAAAAAAAAAACAATTGTGTTCATTTTTGCATTCGGACTAGTAAATCCGAATATTAAACTTTAGTATTCAGTAAGTTAATACCAAATATGAAACACTATATTCCACTCCAAAAAATGGAATGTAGTTTGCAGTCTTCCTAAAGTTAATGCCGAATATGTAATTGCCGAATAGTAAACCTACATATTCGATATTAGCTTACTGAATACTAAAGCTTCATATTCGGCATTAACTTACCAAACACTAAAGCTTCATATTCGGATGTACCAGTCCGAATGCAAACATGAACAGTTTTTTTTTTTTTTTTTTCGATCTAAATAAGGGTTTTTTTCCTAACACCATCATACTATAATGGTTATTAAACGCTACTTTTCATGTTTTGAAACAAGTTTATTCCAAATATAATGTTTACCAATAATATACAAACAAACCTAAAACGAAAGTATTGGGGGTAATATATTTTAAGTTTGGTGTTGGGGTAATATGGTCATTTGATAAATGCTGATATATTATGAGTTGCTTATAGTATTTCTGTTAGGTAATGAGTTGTATTTAGTAAAGGGGTAAATGGGTTTATTAATTAAAATTTTATAGTACTGCCTTTAGTAAAAATAACAAATGGGTGAGTTGTACTTAGAAAATGGACTGCTCATAGTAAAAGGTGTGTTGTATATAGCCCCACCCTTTTTTAAAATCCATTTTTGTTAAGGATAGATTTTCCCTTCCTTTGATCTCTGCCGTTTCAAGTGGTTGCTGAGAAGCAACCTCCAGCATTCAAAGCTCATTTGAACCGACTAATATGTTTCTATTTCCATTTCTTTTTGCCACGAATTAATTGAGGAGAGCTACAAAGAGATAAAGAGAGAAAGAGAGGGGTGATGAGGTTGCCGCTGAAGCAGGGACGCCACATCGAAGTAGAATGGTAAATGTTTGAATCTGCTATGTATTGAGGGGATTTGAAATGTTTAATTTGTTGCATAAAACCACTATGGAAGCCAGTATTTCTTCGCTAATCGGACAGTTATGTAACGCCCCAACCTAACAACCGTACCGACCCTTCCGGATAGGTCAACACGTGTCAAGATAGAGGTACAACTTGACCTGCTCATTCATATATCCTCACGAGAGTCGAGAAATATAGGTATAATTAAGAATATGAAATGTTATGCTCATACAAATGTCCCAAACGTCTTATACAATAATAATAAATCAAATTATAATAATGCCAACATCCCTGGCAGATAGGCTATGCCACAAACAGTGACAAATCCTGTTATTAAGGAAAACATAGATAATACACATCTCAAAATTATGTGGGTCCTGATGCAGAACATATCATGCAGCTATCCAACAACCCTCGAGTGGAGGCTTGTCCAAACCAATGATGCAACCCCAAGCCAACCTGAAATCTGCTGCATAAAGCAGGGGTGAGCTTCAACGTGCTCAGTAGGAATAAGGTAACCTCTACTAATAACAATAATACAATGATACATGGAATATTTAAATAAAGTTAGTTTCCATAACATTCATAAGAAAGTAATAAAGCGGGTATAAACTTGTGTGGTCTTTCAGTGAAAAACAATTAATCAAACTGCTCTATATGTTGACTATCCCATCTCATGTGTCTCACCAAATCATCCATGTCCGTCAAAACCAAGCTCGTGAGTGTATTACAAGTTATTGGTTCTTGGCTAACAAGCCACCGGTACCAGCGTAACCAAAACCGACCACTATGGGGTCTGACCTCTCGAGAGAAACCGATCAGTTGCCTATAACACACGGCCAACTGTCGAGCCACTACGGGGCTATAAACTTCGGGTCCGCACTAAGGCTCCACCCAGGACCATGGGCCCTTATAAAGAAACCTCCCTGTGATACAAACCGAGCCTAAACCATGCATAACAGCACGATAATATAAATCATTTTCAAATGGGCAAGAGAAGCAATAAGAATGTACTTTTAAACCAATTTCCAAAGCCAGCAGGTAAAGTTACAATATGTGGCATACATTAAAGTATCGAGTGTTATTTCAAAACAATCATAACCATTATCCAAAAACAGGAGAGAAATAGATAAACCATATGCCATCATCTTATATACAAATAATCCTCA
>JAESVK010000155.1:786359-830410 GCA_017140935.1 Hamamelis virginiana
ATTTTCTAGCACCTATAAAATTTTCCATTCCTTTCCAAAAATTTTCTTGGCAACCAAACAAACAAAGATAAAAAATCAAACTATGGCAAAAGGGAAAAGAAAAAGAAAAGAAGAAAAAAAAGGAAAAAATGACGACAAATTAGATTTTGTTTTTTCCAAAGCCAATTGATAGCTTTGACTATCCAACCCAGCAATAAGCTTTGGGTGGGCTACGAGAAGGGGACGGAGCTTGAGGCTTTTCAACCTTTGGATACTTTTTTAAAAACTAATTAATAGCAATGATGACGAATCAGAATTTGGAAAGGGAAGACAAGAATCACAGGCTGTGTTTACCGGCATTAAGCTCACCGACGGCCTGATCAAAACCATGGCGGCAACATAAAGAAAGAGACCGTGGTTTCCGAGAGGATCAACGGGGTTACCAATGAAATCCATACTCACTATTACAGAAAAGCAGATCTGCCGTCGACGAGCTCCACGCCGGCTATCCATGAACGACAGTTGATCGTCGTAGAGAGTAGATTCTGCCTCCACTACAAGAATAATGGGCTATGGCTACCATTTTGTTAGACAAAAGACTAGTGTTTTTTAAAACCTTAGTTAAAGGTATGAAACGACTAGGGTTTTTTAAAAACCTAGTTGAAAAATAAGAAAAGACTACTATTCCTAGGACCCTAGTCTTTTCTTACCTTTTAACTAGGGTTTTATAACACACTAGTCTTTTGTTACCAACAAAAGACTAGTGTGTTATAAAACCCTAGTTAAAAGGTAAGAAAAGACTAGGATTTTTTAAATACCTAGTTAAATGATAAGAAAAGACTACTGTTCTTAAGACCCTAGTCTTTTCTTTTGATTTTTTTTTTTAAAAATTAGAATAGATCAATACGACATAGTTTAGGGACCTTCTTTTTGGCTAGAAAGGGTTTTTACTTTTTATCTCCCACGCCCTCAGCCCGTCAATCACTTCTCTCTCTCTCTCCTCTCTCTGCGCTCTTTCGATCTCACCATTCACCCCCATCGCCGGAACCCTCATCCGCCTCTCACCCTCGTTGCTGGAACCCCCTTCGCCGGAGTCCTACCATCTCCATTCGAGAAACCCACCGTACCACAGCTGAGCGGATCCGTCGGAATTATCTTCGTCAAACTTCGCTCTCTGTTGGAACAGTCTCTGCCGGAACTCTCACCCCCGGAGTCTTCTGATTCTCGCCCATTCTCCCTCTCCTTCGGAGTCTTCTTTGTCGGAACCATCTCTGCCATGAAATCCTAACCCTCTCACCTCTATTTCCCTTCAATGTGAGCTGGAACCCATTGTTGCCGTGAAAGGTGGGTCTTTTACATGTGAGCCAGAGCCCTAGCTCTCATCTTTGTCATGTTGTGTCAGGATTTTTGAAAATCAATCCATGAGGTGAACATTCACACCTCTAGCTCTCGTCTCTGTCATGTTGGTCTCTTGATGAACAAGTAGATTCGTGCTTTTCCAAATTTTTCTAGGGTTTTATTTTTGCATTCCATTTTAGCTCAATATCTATATATATATATTTATATATATATATGTGTGTGTGTGTGCGCGCGCGCGTGTAAGAGGTTCATTATATGGGTTAGTGACATTTGCTATACTCTTCTTTTAGCTTCTGTGAAATTTCAGGATTACTTTCGTTTTTATGTTTGAATTTTCTGGAAAATGGGTAATGGTTTTCCTAGGTTGTTCAATTTATGGGGAAAATATTTATGGGTCTTGTTTTTGTTTGTTTGTTTTCTTTTTGTTGGATTCTGTGAAATTTCAGGACTAATTTTTATTTTATTATTATTATTTTTTTTATGTTTGAATTTTCTGGCAAATGGGTAATGATTTTTGTAGGTTGTTCAAGTTATGGGAAAAAATTTTATGGGTTTCAAATGAGGGAAGTGTGTGGGGGAAGTGAAAAATAAGTTCACTGGTTAAAATCTACTTGTTTGGCTTTAGGTGCTATTTTGTTTTTAGAAGATTGTTGGAATATAGATTTGAAGATTACTTATCCTACTATGCTGGCTTGACACCTTGGTTCTCAACATTTTTGCACTATAGTGGGGAAAAAAAAAAGACAACCTTCTACGTAGTTAGATGGGATGGAAGCACATGCCAGCAATTTTATATATAGATTAGTTATCACCTTCTTCAAAGGAACCAAACTAATTCTTTTCAGTCAAGAGTTGTTAGTTGAACCAGGAATACACTTTACCATTTGACCTTAGTGACATCTTCGTACCATTCAGAGATAAATAATTGATAACAAGTCAAATTTACCAAAGTAATAGGTTGTTAGTACTTGTCCTGAAATCACTTCTGGCTTCTCAATAAGACCTAACATCAAGGTAAAAAACTCATTGTGGAACACACTGATAGGAATCTGTTAGCCTAAATGGTTCCAATCCAGCATATGTTATATGGTTTTAATGATAACAAACATTTGCCGCTGCGTTATCCAAATATCTTGTGCTTATATATTAAATTTGTAAGACAGATTTTCAAGATAGACAGGAGCAAACAAATGGACAACAAAATCCATGAATTGGAGGCTCAAGTATTAAAGATGTTACTATTCCCAAAAACTGTTTTTCCCTATGAAAAATTTGGTAAGTATGAAAAATGAATTTTTGATATATTGAGTTTTTCAAAATAATTTTTGGCGGTAATTGATCCATATATACTCATTAACTGAGTACAGCCTTGAGGTAGCTTTTATACGTGGTATATAATACCCTACTCGATAGATCAATTTTTGACACTGTTGACGAAAATTATTTGTTGTACTAAAATTGATTTTCTACATTTTGATTTATTGGGAATTTGATTTTCTAGTATTTTCCATTGAATTCAAATGGGGGTACTTCCTTATTTACATTGTAAACTTAAGTAAATGAAAGTAAAAGTAATTAAAAGTAAATAAGTGTTCTGCAGGAATAGTGGCAGGTTGCTGTTGGAGTAATTGTCAAAGCTGCTGCTGCAACATTTGACATTGTGAATGCTGATTCAAACATGGCTGCACCTCCAAACGGATTTGTTACATTTTTCAAACCAGTTTGAATCTGCAGCTTGCCAAGACGCTCCTCCTAGACGCTCCAACGTATACCTAATTTCTAAGGATATAAATACACTTGCCATGAAGCCTAATCACACACAATCATATACACTATTGCAGCTTACAAGTGTTCATCATTCTTGAGTGATTCAATTCCTGTATTTCTCTCTATGAGCAAATTAGTTTAAATCTTTGAGAGATATTATTGAGAGCGTATTTTGATGTATTCTCAGAGTTGTTGAGAATCATATTGGTGGTCATCCATATTCACTTGTATTTCTTGTGATTTTAAGGTTTTGTATAAACCTTGTTTGGTGAGAGTCTTCCACTGTGAAAGAAGGCTGTGTAAAGGTTTGAATCTCCACCGGAAGTGAGATTGATAGTGGATTAATCCTTGAGACGGAGATCTTGAGGCGTGGACGTAGGCGGAGACCGAACCACGTTAAAATCCTTGTGTTTGAATTTCTCTACCTCTATCTCTTGTATTTAAATTTATTTACTTGCTTTATATTTTGCTGAGTTGAGATTTAATCTTGCATTCTAGTTATTAAAAGTTTGAGTTTTCAAAAACACTCTATCCCATTTTTAAATTAGTTTTTAAATTGCCAATACTCTATTCACCCCCCCTCTAGAGTATATTTTGGGCCAACAGAATCAATTGTGATCATAGGAAATGAACCACGGCAACCAAGCTATAAGGGCACTTACAACAGTCCTTCCCTTCTAAATCTCTCAACCAATTTTTTTTTTTTTGTAAATGTTGCAATGCAGTACTTCATCAGCCAAAGAGTCACTAATTTATAGCTACGCGAAGAGTTTTAATGGATTTGCAGCTAAATTATCAGATGAAGAAGTTGGAAAGTTCTCAGGTCAGATTGTCAGACAAGTAGCAAATAGGGAAACTTAAAAATAAGATGTTAAGTTCGTATATTCCTGTCATTCTTTTTCTTAATGCTTAAGGAAATTGGAATGGGTTGCAGAAATGGAAGGGGTGGTTTCTGTCTTCCCAAACCATAAATTAAAGCTTCACACCAAAAGGTCCTAGGACTTCATGGGTTACACCAAAAACGATTACGGACGCATTAATGGCGGAAATGTCATCGTTGGGCTTCTTGACAAAGGTTAATTAGAAATCTTAACACTTTTCTGTCTCCACTCTGTTTTTCCAATAACAATGAAATTTTCAAGATATTATTCCAATATATTTAATTGAATCGTGTGTTTGGTTTTACAGGAATTTGGCCAGAAGCCGATTGCTTCAGTGATCAGGGGTTGGGTGTTCCACTAGCAAAATGGAAGGGGACATGCCAAGGTGAAAATTTCACCTGTAACAAGTGAGTTCTCTTTCTCTCACAAAAAGTTACTTGCCATATATGCACAATTTCCATGACTAAAAGAGAGCTATCAGTATTAGTAATAAATAATAAGCAGAGAGGAAACCTAGCTAAAAATTGTTAACATCATATCACGAGAGCAATATATTTAAGGCACAAACTTATCACAATATTGAAAATATCAATAACATAAATGATATATCATGAGCTTCATTGTGAGTTTAAGAATATATATAATGCAGCAACTACATTTACAATATAGCTTATCCAAACAGATGCATCTTTCCTACTAATACTTGTTTATGTATTTTCCATTGACAAAATGAAGGGACTCTCTATTAATAACTTTGACCTTCATGATGAAGGAGCTTGAATTGTATGTTTTTTTAGCTCTAATCATCAGCTTTTTGTTTGGGTTTATGCAATTATCTCACTCAGAAGTTACAAAAGATGAATGCTTTGGACAAGCCAGACATTTATGCTCCCCTAATGAACCCAGATACTTTGTCAAGTAATGGGTTGCAAAATTCTCCATGTATAGTATTTTGTTTTGCATGGAGTGTTTGTTCCGTTGGTCAACATGAATAGTCAATTTGGTATTTTTAGAATAGCATTGAACTGCATTCATTTGTTTGAGTTTGTTAAAGAAAGTTGAGGTTTTATTCCATCGAAGAAATATATTTTGGATTTGCATGCCAGTTTTAACCACACTTCTTTAAAGTTGAGGTTTTATTCCATCGAAGAAATCTCTGCCTTTTTTTTTTGTAGTAGTGTAGAGATTCTAATTTATACTTAAGATAGCTTGTGATTGTTGGCTGTTGATGATAACATGGCACATGAGGCGCCATTTAAATGGGATGTTGTGATAATATGATTATAAAAGTGCTATAAACTGTTCTTTTAATAGGTGAATATATAGAAATGTTCCAAAAACAGACAAGATGCGGCCGAATTTTTATCTCAAAAAAGAAAATATTTCTTAGTGCAAGTTAAGTTAATTAAAATTTTATTATTAATAGAAGTGTCTCCTTTGACAGTTTTTGTAGTAGTGCAGGTTTCCCTATTCCATCTAAGCTATCATTTTCCATTTCTTTGATATTCATTATAATTCTATAATTTTGTGTGATTTATTTATTATTTTCTTTATGTAGGTTTCCAATTAGGTCTTCAACTCGACAAAAAATGGAGGATGGAACCAGCTTGCTTGTTGAGAAGAAGATGCATTTAAAGACTCATTATTAGAATTTAGTTTTGGAATAGAGGATGATTTGAATGTACCCATACAGCAAGTATCTAGGATTCCAACATTAACTGTACCACTTTTAGTTAATTAATTATAAATCAATTAAGTTGAACACTTATTGCATTTGTACGAATATTTGTATTTTTCTTGGATAATTTTATTAATGATTTTTGCACTTTAATGGGTGGTTTGGAATGTGATTGAGTGTATATAAAGGTTACAGGTCATATTATGTGATATTGAAAACAAAATTGCAAAATACAAAAAATATTTTATTTTTTGTGGGTAAATCAAAGATGAAGGTTTAAAACCGTAGTCTTTTTGGTTTAAAACAGTAGTCGTTTTATGAAAGACTAGGGTTTGGCACCGTAGTCTTCTTATAAAAGACTAGGGTTTAAATCGTAGTTGTTTCCTAAAAGACTAGGGTTTATAACCGTAGTCGTTTTATGAAAGACTAGGGTTTAAAACCGTAGTCTTCTTATAAAAGACTAGGGTTTAAAACCGTAGTTGTTTCCTAAAAGACTAGGGTTTATAACCGTAGTCCTTTGTAAGAAAAGACTAGGGTTCAAAAATCGTAGTCGAAGAAAAGACTACCACCCGCCTGACTACGGTCCCAAAACACTAGTCTTAACCCAAAGACTAAGGTTTTGCACCTTAGTCGTAGGCGTTTTTTCTAGTAGTGCTCTCTGGTTCGAAGATCGGGAACTGATGTGGTGTAGAGAGAAAGAAAGAAAGAAGAAAGGAATATAAGAGGGTTGTGAGGTGTTGAGGGGCAATGATGTCTTAAATAAATCTTATTTTGAAAAAAAAGGACCTTAGGCAATAAAGTTTATTTAAGGAGGACTTTAGGAAGAAAAAATCTCATAGGTGGACTTTAGCTAATAAACAATTCTAAAATAGGACCTTAGGCCAATTATCTCTAATTTTTATTAGTAGTCTTATTAAATAATTTATATAGATTTAGTATCTCTCTATCTTTATTGATCCTAATAGTAATTTCTGAAATTAAAATTTTATATTTTATTTTACAATTTTACATTTAGCTTTACATAGATTTATTATAAATAAAATTTTAAATTCAAATAGCATAAGTAATAATATTCAGTTATTTGAAATAATATTCTAGAGATTAATATTTTAGTATTTTAATTTAACATGACATTGTTCCTCATGTAGGAACAGGATTAATGATTAGAAAGCTTTAGATTTTTTCCAAGAAGTGTGAAATGTTTAAGGGATGAAATCGCAAAAAGACAGGGAATAAATACAATTAGATGGAAAAGTAGTCCCCCCCCCCAAACACACAAAATGGAAAACTCTACCAAAAAACCCTCTTCTAAGATATGAAAAATAACAGTGCATGAGTTGGAAATTGAAGCTGTGTTTTACAAAAGGGAAAATAGAGGGGAAAAAAACATCCATAAACTATATGTAGCTATCTACTTTCCTTTAATTTTTGAAAATAGTTTGGTTTCTTCAATGGTTATCAATTATGAGTAAGAAAAATAAATGGGAGATTGTTTATTGCTTTATACGAAATGGCTAATTCCCTTTAGTTTCTTGAATGAACCTCTAACCAAGTCCATTTGGATTATAAACTTGCCCCAAAATTTTATATGGTATGAAGTGAACAATATAATCAAGAGGTAAATAATTATTAAGTTTAACAATTGAAAGAATTTTTCCTAGGGTACGTGCAAAATGTATAAGGATGGAATCACAAAATGCAAAAGAATATATACAATTAGCTGGAAAAAGACCCCCTAAAAAAAAGACACCCACAACAAAGGCCTCTTTCAAGACATATGGAAAATAAAAAATCATTATTTTGCTAATCCAACTCACTAATTGCGATTTTGAAGCCGTGTTGTGTTGTACAAAAGGGAAAAGAGAGGAGGAGAAAAGCACCCATAAAAACCATCGGTAGCTATCTATTTTCCTTGTTAAAAACAATTAGATTACTTCAATGGTTATCATCAACAAAATTAAATGGGAGATAATTTCTTGCTTGATATGAAATGGTTCAGAATCTCTAACCAAATGCGACTCAAATGAATGAAAGAAAACACAATTGAGATATTCACTAAGCATTATTTGAAACCAAAAGACACATAACCAAAAATGTAAAGATATAAACTATAAGCACAGTTTTATAGTCTCATTAAAAAGAAGAAAATGTGATGTGTGTTTGTGAGTATGTATGTGTTTGTGTGTGTGTGAGAGAGAGAGAGAGAGAGAGTGAGATTGTTACAACCACTAAATGCATTCACATAATGCCAATTCACCTTTTGCAAACTCATAAATGCATTTCTTCAAAAGGCATGCAACAAAAGAGGTTGAGATAGACTGACTACCACATATTCCCTTCCAAAAAAAACATCCACACAATGCCTATGCACTTCTAGCAAACTCATTTTTGCATTTATTTTTTATTTTATTAAAAAAAGGACCAAAGCTAGAGATGTAGCGAGAGATCCAGATCTTCTTCTTTTGCACCAGAAGAAATCACCGATTCATTGAATGAGTTCTCCATGTCTTTAATAAGCGGCAACTCTTTCTTAGGTGTTTCTCTTTTCATAGGAGGGTCTGGGTTAATCTTAGGCCTTTTAAATGTATTCATCGTATCAGCACTCCTAGGAGCATCACCAAAGTAGGACCTCTTACCACCTTCAATAGTTAATACACTACTCTTGTTATATGGAGTAGCTTCATCTTTACCCAACCTTTGATCAAGATCCCACAGCAATGAACTAGGGGTTATAGATTCATTGAAGCGAGGAATTACATTCGAGCCAGAACTTGGATGAGGATTACCATTGGTAAAGTCACGGTACCATAGGGTATTGTTTCTGTGATGCTGAAGGTTCTTCCAGTCATGCATAGAGTAGAACTGTGCACCATCCTTGCATGTTCCAAACTGATTAGTATTATTCTGAAAGGCTCCATTTGAGCCTAAACACATTGAGTAATTGGAAGAAAATCCAGTAGTTGCATAACTACTAGATTGAGCATATGATGTTGAGGATAAATAGTTTGAAGGGAGAACTTCAGCACTACCACCGCCGGATGAAAGGATTGGACTCGCATTGAATTTGGCAATTTCATTTGAGCAAAATTGCTTAGGAAAATCTGGAGAGTTTGCTTTATTGGGAAAATGGCTCATATTAGTCCTAGCACCTCTAGAGGAAGTCTCAGTTCGGGTATTTGAGAGGGCATTGACATTGATGCTAGCAGTGCTAATGGAACTACTAGAACGACTAGGATAATTCCAGCTTTTCTTGGCCCTAATCTCTTATTGATGAGCCCTAAGATGGTCCTCGAGAGCCTGATGGTTGTTAAAAACTTTGTTGCAAAAGGAGCATGAACGGAAACACACATGATTCTCTGCCCTTTCCTTATTAGCGGCCAAAAGAAAATTCATTGTCAAAGATGGAACAGAGCACCAAGGCACCTTTCAAAATGAAGAGATTGGACCTAGAGACTATGTGGTGGGGGAGAAGACTACACTTCTACCCACTCTTATACCCATTTTACAGAGAAGATACAGCCATAGTGGTTAAGACAAATTAATGTACACAATAATATATAATGAAATTCATTAAATAAAGAAAAAAAAAAACCACAGATGGTAAAAAAGATAGCTAGGGATAAGCTTTATAAAGTAACGGCATCTGAGCTGTCTTAACTCCTACTAGACATATTTGAAATAGCCATAAATATGCATATGCATATAAATCATCAAGCTGCACAAAGTAAATGCAATAGCCATATACAAAGGACACTTGAGGTACAAGGAAAATGAATATCCTAGCATTTAATTTTGAGTCTTTTAAGGGGTAATTTTGAGCTTCCTATTGAGAAATTGAAGATTAGTATATCTAGTAAACTTTTTGTGTGGAAAGGTCCCAATGGTTTTGAAAACCAAGTGTCATTCCATAATTTTCTCGATTCTTTGTTGTTATAATTTCTTTTTGTTCTGTATACTTCACATGTGAGGGGGTTTGATGCACTTTTGATATTTTTCTTTCATTTTCTTATTTTGGTGCAATGCTCTTTTAATCTTTTCATTCAATTAAAATCTCTATTTAATTAAGAAAAGAAAAAAAAACAAGGAGAATTTGGCTAAAAGTCCTTATTTAGAAGATTTTCTTGCCAAAAGTCCTCTCAACAGATTTTTCTTCCCAAAAGTCATTTTGGCATGATTTGGACAAATCATTCCTTTCTAACAACCTTCAATGCCACCTACACCCCCAACCCCCGGGTTTACTACGTCACACCCTGTAGTGACTTGCGTTAGTTCACTACGCCGGAAACGTAGGTCACTACGCCAACGCAGGTCACTACGCCGAAAAAAAAAAAAAAAAACTCTTTCTTTTTCCTTCATTTTCTCACCAACCAAACAAAAAATTAATTTTCCTAGTAAAAATCTATTTCTTTTTCCTACATTTTTCAAACAATCAAACCAGAAATTAATAAAAAAAAAAAAGCCTTAAAAATTTAATGAGAATTTGTCGGAATCTCTAGCAGCATCGATTTCAGCTTCTCCACCTCAATCTTAAAAGCTTCCATGGCAACACTCTCATGAGATAATAAACATCAAGATAGGTGAACAAGATTATCTATTGGCTAAAGATCCTAATAAGACCTTCACCGGACCTCCAGATGAGACCTCCAGATGAGATTTCCATGGCAAGACTCTTCACCTAGCTTCTTCAAGGTCAGACCTCTAGATGAGGCTTCCATGGCAACACTTTAAAATCCGAAAAGATAACAATCAGAAAGAAAAAAAAATGAAAATGAAAACTTACAGGAAGAGAGATTGCAGCGAAGAGGATGAGATACATCGAAATGGATTAATTGCTGTGATCGAGAAATGCGAATCCCAGCACCCTGCAAACCACTTGTTTGATGGTGAGAAGGGTGCGGTTATGGTTTGGGTCAAGGTTGCCGGAAGTAGAAGAAGAATAGAAGGAAGATGAGGGCGTTGGGCAGAGTTGGGAATGTGGAGGAAGAAGGTCATAGTCGCCGGCGTCGGGAATGTGGAGGAAGGAGAAGAAGGGTGTCGCGAAGGTCATCATACCAATAAGGGCAATTTTGTCCGTAAAAAAAATAAATTTTGAAAAAAAGGACTTTAGGCAGTAACACTTTGAGAAGCAGGACTTTTTAAAGAAAAAAAAGTATGAGGGGACTTTATCAAATAAGAAAGTATAAAATAGGACTTTACACCAATTATCTGAAAAAACAATGTTCATGTTGGATGGAGATAATGGAAAGGGTATTTTGGTTTTTTAACTCTAAAGACAAGGTCTATTAGTCTTCCAAGCTTTAGATACCTCAATACTAGTCAAATGTTTTCCACCAGAAGAATGCAAAAACATATGAGTATAAGACCTTATAGGGTTCAACTTAGGCTAGTCACAAAAACGTGTACAGCTCTAAAATAGAAAATAAATTCTTGATTGGCTAACAATTTAACATTATGTTATAGACAAAACACCTCAACTCCAACCCTAATCAAGGACATGTGATAGAGACTCCAAAACTGTATTTCTTCTCATATAGGAATAGGATTAATGATTAGAAAGCTATCCTAATTTTTTTTTGACAATATCCTGTTGTATTTCTAATCGTTATGTCTGTTAGATTAAAGTACTAAAATATTAATCTCAAATAAAATATTGTTACTTATCATGATATTTGAATTTAAAAGTTTCATTCTAATATTATTCAAAATTTTATTAATCTTTAATAAACCGCTGTTAAAAACTTAATCTTTAATTTTTACTCTAATATTTTACTTACAGATAAATATAGAGATTAAAAAAAAATTAAAATATTAATCTAGAGATTAATATTCTAATATTATTCTTACAAATTAATATCCTGTTCCAACATGAGGATTAACAATCATGGCAATTTGTAACAGAAATTTTTTTTTTTGAGGGGCATGAGGATAAAGATTATAATAAAATATTCCTTGAACATGTTTTTATTTATTATTTTTAAGCCAAAGTGCTAAAATAGAAATTAGTGCATTACCTGATGACTGTAGTAGAAGAGTAGTTTGAAATTAAAAATAAAAAATAAAATAAAAGATATGCAGATTTACATGTAATCTTATCGGGAGAATGAGAAGAGTGTTTGTGAAGAGTAACTATTTGAGATGGAGGAAACGTGCATTTATAAACTTCCACACGTTTAGGAAACATGTATGAATAGTAAATGACACATTTCTACTCCTTGTCAGAGATGTTAACTGTTTTTTAATTGGGTATTTTGGATATGTAGGAGTTTGCTCTACACATTAGTATTGTTCCCGGTGTAAAATTCGGTCTTGAAACCTTGTAAGTAAAGGTCTCTGTGCGGGCGTGCTAGGATTTGTAACCCAAATGACTGTGTAAATACGACCTCTAGCATCTTCTAGGCCGTGAAATCAGGAGTCTTCCTAATGCCTAGTTGAACATTTTAAAATATAAGAAATAAGATGATTGGCGAGAATTAGAGGTTGATCCTCTTGAGTTCTAGTGTTGAAAGTCTTAGAAGATCTTAATTAAAATAAATTTTCAAGTAAAAAATGATTAAGAAATGATAACTACATGAAAACATGTCAAACTGAAATTGATCTTAAATAAAACCATACTTACAGTGCTATATGTTGTTATTCTAAACTGAGAAACTGAGAACTTGAAATTAACAATAAGAATCCATGAAAAGCACTGCCAATAAACTTGAATTACAGAAAATTCACATGAAACTTGACCTTGAACTAAAAATGCAAAGAGGACTAAGCTCTAATCTATGACTAAACTAGAACCTAGATTGAAGACAAAATGCAGAAAATGAAGACAAATTGCTCTGGGGCAGTTTTGGGTTGATGATGCGTGTCCTCTACTTCTGTCCCTTGAGCTATTTATATAGCTTCAAACCTCAACTGACTGGATCATGGTGCAAAGGCCTTCAATTGCCATAGTTAGTGGCCCACGTTCCTTCTTCCACTAATTATCTGCTAAGAAACGGAGCTTTAGTCTTCCACGTGGTCTTTATTACCCGCACATTTCCATAACTTTCCACTTTCTTTTCTTTTACATGTGTCACCATCTTAAAACACCTATAACTTCTTTTCTTCTCTATTTTTGACATGTGTTCTCATTCTTATAACTTCCTATTTCACCACATGGCACAATACTACAAGCTCACTTTCTGTACACGTGGCACTCAATTATTGCTCCACAAAATGCTTACATTCAGCTTAAATTTATGGTGAACAAGCATAGATTATAATTTGTTTTTAATTTTACATGGATTCAAAATTTAGGCAAAGAGGCGGATAGAGTCTTCTTTGGCCATGGTTGGACCGCCTTTGTGCATCAAACGAGAGAGAGGAGAGAGAAACAAAATAAAGATGAGCATGAGTTTAATCTTTTGTAGAGTTTGGATGCAGCTGAGACTTTAATTCACTCTCACATACCTTTGATGGTTACTCTCACCTAACACGCAAGAGTACTTCGCACTTTGCACACACTCTCACTTCACTAGCTCACACTTTGGGAGACTATCACACTAGCTTCTCAAGTGTACACAATTAGTGGTGTCAAAATGGACGGGTCGCCCATTTGGCCAGTTGGCTAGTCCAATAAGCTAATGGATCAGG
This sequence comes from Hamamelis virginiana, assembly GCA_017140935.1. Classification (NCBI taxonomy): domain Eukaryota; kingdom Viridiplantae; phylum Streptophyta; class Magnoliopsida; order Saxifragales; family Hamamelidaceae; genus Hamamelis; species Hamamelis virginiana. The sequence goes on from JAESVK010000155.1 coordinate 799,647, forward strand.
CCCGATTCGGTCCAATAACTAATGGACTGGGTTGATCTGATCCATAGGAAATGGACTGGACTTGGCTAAAGATTTTTGTCCAATGGACCGGCCTGATCCAAGTCTGATAAGCGGCTCGAACTGATCCGCTAGCCCAATCAAATCCGATCTGCCCATTGGCCCGTCTAATTGCCCGTTTGATCCGATCCGTTTGGCTCAGCTCGATCCGTTAAGCCCAACTTATTTTGATAAAATTAATAAAATTGCATAGTGTGGGATTTGATCCCTCATACCTCTTTAAGATAAAAGTTTTATGTAACAATTATTACCATTAGGATAAATATTAGCTTGTGATACTTTATGATGATAGATAATATTTAAATTAATTTCATTTAAATTATTTAATAACTATTAAATATATATAAAATAATATTTTGAAAAAAATATTATTGAATTAAACAAATTTCTTATGAATACCATGCTCGCAAAAAATTAAAGCAATCCAACAGTCAATTTTTTAATAATGATTATAGAAGATTAGTGCTATTTTTAAAGAACAAATCAGACAAATTTTCATTTTGTTATTTTTTAAAAACCGGCCATTAGATTGCTGTGATTTTTGACAATATGATATTCAAAAAAAATTTGTTCAATTCAATAGTAGATTTTTAGAAATATCTTGTATAATTAGTCATACACATGTGACTTGAGCTAGTAAATTACAAGGTGCACCTAGTACGAAATTGAATGGGATTAGTTAATCAACAATGACATTTAGAAAAACTAACCGTTGGATTAGATAAACACATTGTGAATGCCATGCTCGCAAAAAATCATAGCGATCCAATGATCAATTTTTGAATAATGGCTATAGAAGATTTGTGATATTTTGAAGAACAAGACATACAATTTTTTACATTAGCATTTTTCAAAAATAGACCATTAGATTATTATGATTCTTTGCAATCATAGTATTATTCTTAAGAAGTTTGTTCAATCCAACGGTGGGTTTCGTATTTTACAAATTACGAGTCTTTTCTTTTAATAAGTCTTAATTACAATTAAATGAGCTTGTTCACGAGTCTATTCGGTATTTTTATTTTATTTTTTCATTCATGAACTTACTAAATTTTTGAAAATAGAAAAAAACTAATTTAGTAGGAGTCACAAATTATTTTTTTTAATTAAGAATCTCATATATTTTTAATTAAAATTATTATTTTGTGACAACAATCTTTAAATCTTTTTAATTTTTAACTATGGTGAATCTTTTTAATTTTTAACAATGGTGATGCAACTCTCTACTACCAAAATTGTATACATTTGAAATATGAATAAAATAAGTTTATTTTTTATTTAATTATTATTTATTCATGTATTTTACTAGTTTTTTTTTTTTTTTTTTACATTGTAATTTAAATATACTGAAAGAAAGTGAAAAAAATTAAAATTGACAAAAAAAGCCTGTTAGCCCCGATCTATTAACCCATTAGCTCGATCCATTAACCCAATTCAGTTTAGTCCATTAGCCCGATCTAGCCCATTATCTTGGTGGACTAGTCTAATGGATCAGATTGGACAGGTCTTTTCCTCTTGTTGGATAGGCCCGAGCTGGTCCGATAGCTTAGCGAGCCAAGATCGATCCAATCCGATAGCCCATTATCCCACTTTCTTAACGGATCGGACCAGCCCGAGTCACCCATTTTGACACCACTATACACAACAATAAGGCTCATCCCCTTTTATAGTGGCTGGCACCGACTTACTAAAATTGTTCCTCAATAATAGAAGCTTCTAGTATCTCCATGGGAGTTGGTAATGGCTATTTCTAGAGAAATGGAGTATTGAAGCAGATAAAAGAAATCTAGAGGAATAAGAGGAATCTGGAATAAGAACTTTCCAAAAAAGAGAAGGGCGGTAATGACTTTCAACATCTTTATCTTTGCATTTTGTTTAAAGAAAGGAGTTGATGATGAAGTGAAGAGTAAAAGTTGAGAAAGATTTTTCTTCTATATCTTTCTCCAGTCTCGGTAGAGTCTTGGAAAGCAAAGATGAGAAGGGTTCTTGAGATAAGATTTTGATACTCTTTTCGTCCCAATTTATATGATCGTTTTTTCATTTTGGAATATCTCAAAATATGTGTTCACTTTAACTTTTCAAATTAAAAATTAGAATAAATTTTCCATTATACCCCTTTATTAAATAACCTAGGAGAATGAGCCATTCTTTTAGAAGGGTAAAATTGGAATATAAATTTAAAAGTATAATAAAGTCAAAACAATTAATGTATTTCTTAAGCTGCGTGTTTAGCCAATGCATTCACATAAATTGGGACGGATGGAGTATTTATCTTTACTTTTGGTTTTTTTCCAAAACTTTGTTTTTTATTTAATATTTTATCTTCACTTATTTTTTTGGATAAATCTTATCTTGATTTTAAAAATTATTTAAAGTAAATTTTTTGTTTAAGACGATATTTTTTATTTTATTTTATTGATATGAAGTGAATGATAGGATATTTTAAACAAAAGGGTCTACTTGGAAAATTGAAAAATTAATTCCATTTCTGTCATTGCGAAATATTGGAAATGGAATGGAAAGTCATTCCAACCCTCTAATTTTGGCCAAAATCCAAACGCTAGAAATGGAATGAAAATCTCATTCCATTCCAGACTACCTTAGGGGCCTAAGTGTCATACTTTTTAACATGGTGCTATGATGCTATCTTTCGACCATGTGATACACTAATCTAAGTGTTATATTTTTTTTGGTATTGCAGTAAGAGCTATCCTAAGCCAACTTGAGTGCACTAGACTAAGTTCCCTTTCTGATCCGATCAAAGGCATGTCATTCACAGAGAATTGCTCGAGGAAGTTGCTAAGGTTTGATCCCGAAACAATATAATTTTCAACATGCTGCTATGATGCTATCTGGTAGATCCTATCTTTTGACAATAATGCCCTTCAAACAAACCAAACCAACAACCCCAAAAAAAAGAAAAAGAAAAAGAAAAAGAAACACACTCTCATGTCTCACCAAAGCACCGCCACTAAAGACATTATGGGGTAAAAAATGTATACTATCATCCAATTTTATATTTTCTTTAAGTAATATCTTCTTCTTGGAATCCTCTTTCTTTTTTATTTTTTTATTTCTTTTCTTTGACTCTCTTCATTTTAAAAAATAAATGTCTATTAAATTAAGGACAATTTTATTCGTCTTCCCTTTTTGTCATTCCTTTTTGTTCTTCCTAGTGCATCTGACCAGCTTGGAAAAGCTATTTCGAGAAACCGATCGTTGGATTTGATACTCCACTAATACGTATCATGAATGCAAAAAAACACATTGATCCAATGGTCGGTTTTTTTAAAATAGATTGTGACGGTTTTTCATAATTTTCTCATTATTGTTTACAATTTTTTTCAAAATTCCAAAAACTGACCATTGGATCAATGTGATTTTTTGCATTCATGATAAGTATAAGTGGAACATCAAATCCAATGTTCAGTTTCTCGAAATAGATGTTCCAAGTTGATCAGATGCACTATAGAGGACAAAGAGGGAGGACAAAAAAGGAGGACGAATTGAATTTTACCTTAAATTAATTGCTAACATTTGTCTTTTAGATATTTATAGTGTCAGAACCTAATCTTAAGAGCGTTTGCTATACCTAAGATGTATTAAGAGCTTGGGATACAACTCAGGTGGGTTCGGCCTGCTTTGAGGTGAACTCAGCCCAACCAAAAATGAGGGCTTTCTAATTTCTTAGGGGATGCCCAACTCAACTTGAGCTTGGGCTTGATCTGTTTATAGGTTTGGTAACTTGGTATAAAATGATAAAGCAAAAACAGGGTGCAACATGGAAATCAACTAAAGACTAAAAAGTGCTTTTTGTCATTTAAAATTTTTTGCATCAACACAAGATAGTGAAAAAGCACATGAAAACTTATATACAATCTTTAATTGGTATAGAAAATTAGAAATTGAAGAAGTTTATCTTATTATTGCAACAGAAGTAGAGTAAATAGTATACTACAAATTATTCATCTTGGATCCATTAAACAAGTAACTAGCTAGAACTGCTTTTTGGTTTTAATAGAATATGGAAAAAAAATTTTATTTTTTTCCTGTTATTTATTTATACTTTTTGAAAAAAAGCATTATAAATGATTTTTTCAATTTATTTATTTATACTTTTTGAAAAAAGTATCTGTTTACATGATCTGAGCTTATATTATTGGGTCGTTAGAAAAGTTGAGGCACGAATTGTTCTCAATGAAACAATGATGTAGAGTTTTGGCCTTTTGGGTAAAAATACTACTACTCGTGTTTGATGTTTGGGTGTATTGATTGCAATATATTAACCTCTTATAGTTTTAATTTGTGATACTTTGCACCCTTCTATCAGTTGGCCATTTGTTTTATATATATATATATATATATTGAAAAATAGTGTTAAACATATTTTTTTTTTATGCAATATTTATCCTAGATTACTAATGAGTCTATAAGCATATTGGTGAAGCTAGTTTGATGGTTTTTCTCAATATATTTTAATTTTTATGAATTATTTTCTCCATACAATAAATAAAATTCATAATAAATAAAATGGATTTTTGGCCAAAATTCTTATTTTATGGTTTTTTATAATGCGTCTAATAAGCATATTTGTGAAGTTTGATGATTTTTCTCAATTTATTTTAATTTTGGCCAAAATTCCTATTTTAATTTGCTGAATAAAACCGCTATGAAATCCAGTTCCGACATAATGAAATCTGGTTCCGTTGTAGTGAAATCCGACATCTAACATAGTGAAATCCGAAGTCCGCGCGTAGTGAAATATAATTCTAGTGTAGTGAAATCCGGGTTGGGTTGGAGGTGGGGTTGAAGGTTGTTTGAAAAAGGATGGATATTTTTGTCCAATTCATGCCAAAAGTACTTTAGGCATGAAAGATCTTTTTAGAAGACTTTTGGCATAAAAATATCTTTAAATAGAATCTTTGGCCAATTCTCCCTAACTATTGAAAACTCATGAAACTTCACTGATATGCTCGTAGGCATATTAGCAGTCTAGGATATATAATTATTGCATAAAAAAAAAAACAAATAAGTCTAACAATGAAAAACTTAAATGATTAACTGAGAGTCACTTGAACCAACCTATAAAAGCTAAAGGCTTGTTGCTGGATAGCGAAAAAGCTCATATTCCTTGCAATGAATAATTAATAAAATAATAACTTTATAAGAGAATAGAAGACATGACAGTGAAAAAGCTAATCAAAATTTCTGACAATGAAAAAGCTCATATTCCTTGTTCAGAGAAGACGTGATAGTGAAAAAGCTCATCAAAATTTCTGACACAATATGCCACTTTAAATTCAAAAATGAATTAATTTTATTTCCAGTCATTTTCCTTGCAAAGAATAATTAATAAAACAATAACTTTATAAGAAGTTGCTCCCACGAGTTTTTATTTATTTCTTTATAAATCCATTTATCAGTAATTAACATGATTAAAAATCTTCATCATGTTCCCTGGAGCTTGTTTTGGCTACTGATTTATAAACAGAATTTATATATGCATGGTTACCCACTCGAGCTAGCCCAGTTCGTGGGACGGGTAGGGTTTGGGATTGTTGATCTCCATTTTGAAACCCCATCCTAACATCTTGTAAATATGATTGTTGTAATTGATATTATGATGTTGTATCCAAATATATATATATATATATATATATATATATATATATATATGCATGATTGTTGTAATTGACTAGTCCGAGACAGTACGTACTAGGAATCTGGGATTTGAAGATGAGACATTAGCTGTAACAAACAAACAATAGAAACAACTATATTTGGCTGTCGTAATTATTTGACTAGCTACGGTACACACGCGATGCGTGTTCAACTTTCATGTGTATGCAACATGCATGATAGATTTTAGTATAAGGTTTTAATCTAAGATTTTATTTCATTTAAAGGTTTGTTTTATAAAATAAAAGTTTAAGAGATTATTAAGAAACTAAACCTTTATAGCTAAACATTATAAGAAATTATTGGTTGAAATTTAAAATTATTTCAAAAATATTTCCCAAATGAATCCTATCCTGTCATTTAATATATATATTTTTTCCAAAATCCCTTAATTTACTATCAATGAGAGGATCTATGACTCACACCAAGGTGTCGAAAGAATCTCAAATTCGATCACTGAAGAAAAAGCAAAGAATTTGACATCATTCACTTAACCATACATGAATTGGCCATCAAGAGTTCTCAAATTCATATGCAAAAACAGTATGAAACAAAAAAAATACATCAACTAAGAAGAAAGATGGTAGAGAAAATTTTATTTATGATCATATTATTCAATTTACTATGTGATATGCAGGATGAAATGAGTAAGATACTAATTAAGGGCGCGTTTGGATAAGCTTCTACTTTATGTTTTTATACTTTTAAAGGGAAAATTATTCATAGAACCCTAAAAACTGATTTTATTATCACCAAGTCCAATGGATAAGATTCTTTACCCAAAAATCCTTTTATATTTAAATTAAATTCAAATATTAATTGTGTAATGACTTTTTTGACCTTTCCTTAATTCTAGACTAGAATCAGATTTGATTTTCCATATTTGGTTTGTAACTGAAATGGATAAAATATGGGATAAATTTGAATTTGACTCTATTTTAAACTTATCCCATATTTTATCCATATTAGTTACAGACTAAATATGGAAAATCAAATCATAAAAAAATCAAACAATCAATGATATACAATTACATTCAGATTCATTTATCCACATAAGAAAAAAAAAAACAAAAAAAAAAAAAAAAAAACAAAAAAAAGAAAAAAAAAAAAAATTAACAAATTTTAGAAAAAAATTAAAAAAAAAGTTATTTATTTGTACACAAAAATTGAATAGAAAGAAAGAGTGAGAGCCACCCATTGCAAAAAAAAAAAAAAAAAAAAATCAAATTTTTATGAGATTAGTGCAAAGATTTCACAGTGGATTAATTTATCCGTGGATATAAAGCAAAAATCAAAGCAATTTAATGCAAAAAAACTAAAGTTTTATGAGATTAGAACAAATAGTTTATGATGTATTCATTTATCCATGGACATAAAATGAATTGACATAAAAAATAAGAGCAATCAAAAGCTAAAAATCAAAGCTTTATGGCATTGTAGCTACTATTAACGGTGGATTAATTTATCCATGCACAAAAATTGAATAAAAAGCAAAAGCGAGATCAATCCATTGGAAAAGCCTAAATTTCTGATATTGGAGCAAAGATTTCATAGTATATTCATTTATTTGCGGACATAAACTAAATCATAGCAAAAGCGAGATCAATCCATTCGACAAACCAAATTTTATGAAATTGGAACAAAGAGTTCACAGTGTGTTCATTTATCCGTGCACAGTTACATTTATCTCTGCAACAAAATCCTAAAAAACACAACCCGCAATCTATGTAATGTACCTTTAAAGATTAAAAAAACTCACCGGGTAAATGTATCTCTGTGATTTGTATGAAAAAAAAAAACCATGTAACTCAAATATGCAAGTTGTATTGTTGTTTCCTACCACATTCGTGCAAAATAATATAGGGTTTTTGTCGGTCTTATTATTTTTCCATGACCACTGATTGCCTCGTTCCAGATTTGCCGATGAACGATGTCAGAGAATGGTTGCTCAGAAGATCGGAGAAACGTGAGCTATTTTTTTTTTTCAAAACGTAAAATGGATAGGTTAGGGATCAACCGTTTGATAATATCCGTGAAATTTGGGGTGCGAAATATACGGCCTCAATACAGCATGTGCTCATTTGAAAGTTAAATCTCATTTCAAACAAAACTCACATATATCTGTAATGATGGGCAAAGTTGTTATTTTACATTATTTTTTTAATTTTTCAAATATTAACTTTTATTGAGGGACGTTTGGGTATATCCATCTTCTATCAATGGTGTTTGAGTATTTAACCCACTTTTAAAAGTAAAAAAATGAAAATTTTTATATTTTCTATAGTACAAAATTTTGGTAGTTACTTTTAAAAGTTGAGGAAGCAAGGATTCTTGCTTCCTCAACTTTTAAAAGTAACTACCAAATTTTTCGCACTCAAAAATTTCATCTTTTTACTTTTAAAAGTAAAAAAACAAGAAGTAGAAGCTTATCCAAAAGGCCCTAAGTAAAATAAGAAACGAGAAAACAAAGAGAAATAATTTTTGCTAACTATTTTTATGTGTTCCAGCACTGACGCTAGATATTACTAACAATACTATTGATCTTTAACTTCCTTAAAAAGACACTCTTCATTCCATCCAATACCTAGAAAAAAGGCCTAGAATTGATATAGACAGTTCCAATCATCATTCCTAGCAGCGGGCATGTATCAAAATTCAATTAATATTTCCTCTAATTTTGAAGTAATATTTTCTTAGAATACGCCTTATCCCTAATTTTGAATTAGAGCGGTGCTACCTGTCCCGTGCAATTACCGCATTTCAAATTCCTGTCCAAGATGTCATTAGGCTTTTCTTGGCTGAGGTGTCCGCATTTAATACAAACTTGCCTCGCTGGTGATTTGTTTTACACGTAACCAACAACGATTAATTCAGTCAAAATATTGACTGGTCTTAATTCACAGAGGTAATTACACTAAAAAAATTGACCGGTCCTATTACACATAGTCAAACACAGTGAAAATACCAAACTTAGTTAAAAATATCTAAATCTATTTGAAAAAACTTTTATACAGTGTTTTTTTTTAATTTATTCATGAGTAAAAAAAAATAAGAACCTCAATGAAAATCAAAACAACTAGCTCAGTGAAAATAGAAAATAAATTTTGTTCACGTTTTTTTTCCCACAAATTATCTGCTCCTCACTATTTTTATTGTATTGGAAAATATAAAGAAAACACCCCAAGACAGTGAAAATATAAAAATATTTTTTGTTTTCTTTACGTAAAGGAATTAATTTCACAATTTTTTTTTTAGTTGTGAAATTTTCATTTGTTTCTATATGGAGTGTGTTGCGAAATTCTTGGAGTTCCCAAAAAAAAATTACAGTGGACTTTATAAGGCAGTTTAGATCGAAAATGACATAATGAAAATGAATTTCTGAAGAGGAAAATCTTAGAGGAGCTTATAAAAGCACAAGAGTAGAATAACAAGATGCATCCAGATGAAGAATAACATTTGTTACATAGTTTTTTCTTTCTAAAAAATTGAAAATATTTGTAAAATGTACAGAAATATGTATACAGCTTATAATTTTTCTTTGTATAATGTACATGACAGTGAAAATGTATATACATTCAAAAAAGAGGACATTGAAAACATAAAAGATAACTTATCAACAAAATAACAGTGAGAGCACTTCAACTAAATGAAAAGTGAAAAGAGAATTCATTGTGCTAGGTGTTATCATTTTGTTTCATATTTAACTATCTTTGATGTTTACACTGTGATAAATGTTTTCGCTATGTTGGGAGTACTCACTCTACTGGATGTTTTCATTGTGTTATATGCTTATAAATAATTTTAGCATGAATAACAGTACACAGTGAAAATACTAAACACAGTGAAAAGAGGTATTATGACAGGAATATATGTGATAAGTGTTTTCACTATATTGGAAGTTTTCACTCTGCTACCTGTTTTCACTGCGTTGTATCCTTATAAATAATTTTAGCATCAATAATAGTATAAAATGAAAATACTAAACATAGTGAAAAGATGTATTATGACAGGAATATATGTGATAATTCTTTTCACTATGTTGAGAGTTTTTACTCTACTGGATGTTTTCACTGTGTTACATGCTTATAAATAACTTTAGCATTAATAACAGTATACAATGAAAATACTAAACATAGTGATGTTTGAAAATCTCAATTGTAATATACAGATATTATTTTCACTGTGTTGTATGCTTATAAATAATTTTAGCATCAATGATAGTATACAATGAAAATACTAAACATAGTGAAAAGAGGTATTATGACAGGAATATATGTGATAATTCTTTTCACTATGTTGGGAGATTTCACTCTACTGGATGTTTTCGCCGTGTTATATGCTTATAAATAACTTTAGCATCAATAACAATATACAGTGAAAATACTAAACATAGGGATGTTTAAAAATCTGAATTGTAATAAACAGATATTATTTCTAAAGTTATTAAACTGTGAAAAAGCACAATGAAAACATATACTGTTCGGTGTTTTCACTGTAATATCTGTTATCATTTTGTTGGGTATTTTCACTGTTCGATATGTTTTCAGTATGTTATGTTATTTCACTGTGAGTATAAAGTTAGTGAAAAAAAATGTAAACTAAAAAAGCAGTTAAAACAAATGACATGACTTTTATATGTGTTTACACTTTGTTCAGTATTTTGTATGTTATATGTGTTTTGACTATGTTAAATTATTTCACTGTATTGAATGCTTATAATATTGTAGGTATTTTTACATTATTGGGTGTTTTCACTGTCTTGGGTGTTTTCCATTGCGCTATGTGTTTTCCCTGTCTTGGGTGTTTTCCATTATGCTACGTGTTTTCAATGTCTTTAACTCAAAAAAGGAAAAAAAAAATGCACAGTGAAAACATATATATTAAAAACAGACAGTGAAAATAGTACATTGTCTCTGTATTACTCCAGCTCTTAGTATAACGCTCTAATCAATACGATAACAAAAACAAACAGGAACCTTGATTCAATCCATTTGAACTGAATAAAGGAACCTTGAGTCAATAAAAAGCGAACAAGAAACACATACAAATCCATGACTGATTTCTATATATCCATGGCTTATCTATCAAAAACAACGTACAGAGGATGGGAGATAGAGGTGGGAGAGGAAGAGAGAGAGAGAGAGAGAGAGAGAGAGAGAGAGAGGTGATCCATAGCTTGAAATCACCGTACAAAGAGGTACGAGAGAAAGAGATAGCTGATCCATGGCTGATTTCTTTATATCTATGGCTGATTCTTAAAACAACGTACAGATGATGAGAGAGAGAGAGGTGATCCATTGCTTGAAATCAGTGTAGAAAGAGGTGCGAGAGAGAGAGAAAGATAGAGCTGATCCATGGCTTGATGTGTGTTTGTTTCGGTGCTTCTCATATTTTTATTTTCTTCTCTAGTTTAATGACATGGCACTGCCATGTCATTGACAGGAAGAAAAAACGGGATATGAAACGAGATCTTCAGCATTTTCCTTTGAATTAATATTTACTTTTGTTGCTTAGAGAATTAGTTTCCTACTTGCATAATTTTGCATAATCTAAACCTTAACTTTATTATAATTTTTCATAATTTTACTCGAGATAAGTCTTATCCCTAATTTTGTACAAATGAAAAATTTATTTTTGAAAATCAAATATTTAAATTTTATTTATGTAATTTTCGGATTTTGTTAGTTTATAATTTTATTTTCTTAAGCCTTTTTTGGATTTGAAACAGTCAAATTTGAGTCCCTATAGGATACTATAATTGGTAGAGTCAATTTAAGAAAGGGTTCTACTTATTGTTAGGCTTTGATGAAGCACTCAAATTGACCATAAAATAATATATATATTGTGAACCAGCCACCTATCCCAAGGGATCGAGAGGCCTTTGTTCACTTTGGGTCATCGTGGATTGTGGATGATCTTTATCCGTCTCGATTTATCCTTCTCTATTATCCTTCTACATTATCCACGTTTATCCTTCTCTATTATCCATTCATGGGTTTTTTTTTTAAATAAGAGTTTGTAAAAAAACTGGGAGTCGCCACCTTATTTTTAGGGAATAAGGAAACCACAAAAGAGTTTTATTTTCAATAAAACATTGACTCCATATTTTTAGGAAAAGCAAGTCTTCGAACCAAAGTAGGATTGGGGCTAGGTTATGAAGTGGGAAGGTTCCAAGGAACTCCTTGTAGGCACCCACCTCACCCTAATTAAAGGTCTCCTAATTAAGTTTGGGCTTTAACAAAATCTCATAAAAAACAACCTATTATATCTAATCAATCAAGAAAGTAGTGTAGATAATACTAGATAATAGATAATAATAAAAAAGAATCAAAATCCTAAAGACCTTAGGAGACATAGAGTCATCCTAAGATTGGACTTGCGTCCTATTGACTGCCTACGTACCTTACCAATTTCTTGATAAGAATCAAAGTCCACGTAGTTCGATTACCTAGGACTCTCCTATTGTAATGAACCACATAGTTGAAAGGACTCTATCTTATTTAGGACTCTAACTTCGAGAGTTTGAATTTGATCAAAATACTTTTTTGAATAAAAAGATGGAATTTCATTCCAATTAAACCACTTTCAAAATTACTTGATTTAGAGTTTTTCTCGAAGTAGACTCCTAAATTAGGTAGAATTCGATTACTATTGTAATTCCTACAACAAAAGACAGTCCTAAGTGGGGTCAAGTAACCCCCCTAATCCTATGGTCTCTATCTAGTCCTAGGTTAGTCTAAATATCTAATATACTAATATTATGCATGCTGGAATTTATAGAAAACACACTTAATATGCAATGGAGAATATAAACAATGCATGAAAAAATGTCCTAAATGCAATCTAAGTTTTCTATGTGAACCTAGGCATGTTTCTAAGTTAGTTTGGATCTTAAAAATGGTTTTTTAATCCATTTTAAGGTTACTTTAAACCTTGGATAGATTTATATGTAACCCATAAGTGGATTTAAAACCCAAAAATAAAATAAATAAAAGAGGTGTAAATGTCCTAATATGCAATTTAATATGATATATCAAAATAATCATGTATCATGTTTGAAAACACCAAGTTTAAACATAAGGGAAGGGACTTACCTTAGTTTGTTCCCTCGAACACATTTCATATGATATTTCAAATATTAAACATAAATATAAATGATATAAACAAACCTAAACATGTTCCTATTGACCTATACTAATTTAACATAATCAAAACAAACTAACTATACTTAATGTAGAAAATCTACACGCTAAACTAATCCTAACCTTTGAATACCCAACTTAGGTACCCATCCCTAACATGGCGTAGAAGAAGAAGAAGAAGAAGAAGAAGTATGCAAAAACTTAAAACAAACTTCACAATTATACTAACCTTTTTTGCTTCATTCTCTCTTGCTCCAAGCCTTTTCTTTAAACTCCAAGGACTCCAAGGACTTCAAAGATGCAACTAAAGTTGCTTAGAGGGTTGGTGTAATGCCTTGAGGCTTTACTCTACCAATTTGGCTCTTTAAATGCCTTATGTGTTCTTTTAAAACTGATTTCGGGGATCTCTATTTATAGGGAAGCCTGAAATTGATCAATGGCTGAGTTTAAATTTCTTAGGAATGATCCAAAGGCTCTAAACCAGCCTTCTAAGGTCTTTTAATTTATCCCAAAGTCCCCAAGGCCGAATTGGACACATGGCAAGCACTTGGAATAGTCCCAAACAGGAGAAAGACTGAAAAATAGCAGCTGGAGGCAAGAAGCTCGGATGGCCATCCACCTTGGGAAGGTTGGCCGTCCCTTGGTGGATGGCCATCGAGCTTGGAGCCCAAATTTGCCCTATATGGGCCTGTTTCAGCCCGTTTTGACCCGATTTTGGCTTTTTTTTTTTGCTTTTCGGACCCGTTTTAAGTCCAAATTCGACGATTCAAGCGCCAAAACGATCGTGATTCGATTCTTTATTTTTTGAGAAGTGTTTGAAGTGAAAATGCATTGACCAAAGTCAAATTTTTTGGAAAAAGTCAACCGATTAGCTGTTTAGGGCCTACCGGGCCCAAATTAGGGTTTTGAAATTTGCTAACCAATCGCTCTCGAAATCATTTCTTCTTCTCGAAAAAAGTTTTAAACATTTTAAGAAAGTGTTTTGAAGCCTTTGAAGGCTTTGGTTTGATAAAAAGATCGAATCCCAGTCATTTCCAGTCGAAACCCTAATCTGAGTCTGGAATGGCCTTTTGAGCCTCAAGAGCCAAACATGAGCGAGGAGGCTCAACAGACCTTGCCACTGATCAATTTAGCTACCAAACACAGCTTAAATATCCATTCCAAAGCCTCGAGACTATTAAGGACAAGATCGATAGTCATTCAAAGCTTTTGTGATTCAAAGGATAGTATTGCCCTTCAAGTCACAAAATGCCTTATTTTCTATCAAGCTGGCTCAGAATGCCATGAAACTTGACAGGGACACCCATGGACTCCCTAAAAACCTAATGCAAAAGGAACCAACTCAATCTGACCTAAAAACCTACATGCGATAATGACCTCTACCTAGCTACTCACAAGGGTAAGATTGACAACTTAGGGTTTTAACATCCTATTTGCTACTGCTCTCCCTTTCATTAACTTTTGCACCACATATTGGATGTCGAACTCTAATAGCAACAAAAACCAATGAGCTATCCTATAGGATAACCCCGGCTTCTCCAATAAGTACTCTAGGGGGTCCATGCGACTAATTAGTTGCACTTGAAAAAACAGCATGTAATGGCGGAGCTTTTGGGTAACCCACACCAAGGCGGCATGTCTTCTCTAATGCGTCATACTTAACCTCATAGTCAGTCATCTTTTTACTCAAATAGTACACCGCACTCTCCTTTCGAGATTCTGGTAGATACTGAGCTAACATAGCTCCCATCGCAGTTTCAGTGAGTGCTAGATAAAGTAGCAAAGGCTCACCTTTCCGCGGGGAACTAATATTGGTGGGTTGCTCAAATACCTCTTAATGGTTTCAAAGGCTTATTGGCACGCATCATTCCACTTTGTGGGCACATCCTTCTTAAGAAGCTTGAAGATGGGCTCACAAATCATGGTCAGCTGTGCTATGAATCGACTAATAAACTGAACTTTGCCTAAGAATCCTCGAATATCTTTTTCTGTCTTTGACGGTTGCATCTTCGTGATGGCTTTAATCTTTCCCGGGTCGACCTCTATTCTTTTCTGAGTGATCATAAACCCCAGCAACTTCCCCACAGTTACTCCAAAGGCGCACTTTTGAGGATTCAATCTCAGGTTATATTGCTTAATTCTTGGAAGGAACTTGCCTAGAGCCTCAAAATGACCTTCTCGATCCTTAGACTTCACGATTATATCATCCACATACACCTCCACTTCCTTATGTAATAAGGTGGTTGCCATTCTCTGATAGGTAGAACCGGCGTTCTTTAGGCCAAAGTGCATAACTCGATAGCAGAAGGTCCCCCATTGAGTGATGAATGAGGTTTTCTCCATATCTAGAGGGGCCATCTTTATCTGATTATAACCTGAGAACCCGTCCATGAAGGATAACAGAGCATGACCGGCGGTACTATCTACCAGGATATCTATGTGTGGCAACGGGAAATCATCTTTAGGGCACGCCTTGATCAAATCTCGGAAGTCTACGTACATTCTAACCTTCTCGTCCTTCTTAGGCACTGACACAATATTGGCTAACCATTCGGGGTACTCTACTACTTGGAGAAATCCAGCGTTCATCTGCTTCACTACTTCATCCTTGATTTTCAATGCCCACTCCGGCTTCATTCTTCTCAACTTCTGCTTAACTGGCTTAACCCCCGGATTAGTGGGAATAAAGTGCTGCACTATGTCGGTGTCTAATCCTGGCATGTCCTTGTACGACCATGTAAACACCTCTATGTTTTCCCTCAATAATCCTACCAATTTTTCTTATTCTTGTGGTAACAGAGTTGCCCCAATGTTAATTATCTTAGGCGATTCATCGGATCCTAAATTAACTGATATTAATTCATCCACATTAGGTCGAGCATGTTTCATTTCCCTTCGTTATTCAAACTCAGGGAGAAAATCCTCTCTAGGATCTATATTCATGCCATATATACCCATAGAAGAAAGGAGAAACAAACTACAAATGAGAAGAATGAACAAAAAAGAATATTTTATTAATCATGAAGAAAGAGAGATAACACAAACTAAACTATCATTCGTCTCCCAACAGAGGAGGGATGATTTTATTGGAAAGGAAAAACAAGAATGCTATTTTACAATCTTATGGAAAGAAAGAATAGAAATCCTATAAGCTATCATCTGATGGGAGCGAATCTTCTGCGACTGAGTCTTCAACTCGAGGCTCATTCTCAAGGCTCCAATTGGTCAATGGACTGGTGATATCTTCAATGAGGTGGATAGGATCAGGTTCATGAACATGCTCTTCGATGCAGACAATTTCTTTGAACATAGCCTCTATGGCGACTTTATCGATATGGTCAACCTAGTCAAACTCTGTATGCTCTTTGGCCATAATGGTAGTTGGAGAGAGAGGTAGTGGAGTGTTGAAGAAGATTTCAAACCCAGGAACTCTAGCTTTCTGATCTTCAAGGTAAATGGGCTCGGGGAACCCACAATAAGGGAAATCATCTCCTTCTTTGACAAAAGCCCCATTCAAAGTGGGCCGATAAGGTTTTAGAGTGAAGTTAGGGTCCCGTCCTACTTCTTTGGCCAACTGTCTTTCCCTTCTTTTTTGTGCCATCTTTTTTCTGTCGACTTCGGTACTTTGATAACCCAATCCAAAAGGATAAATTACTGAGGAATATTTGATGGGACCAGACGTGCCTTGATGACGACAACCTAAGCCCATTCCTGGAAAAAAGCCCATATTTTTCATGATCTGACCCACTTGTATATTCCCATATGGACTGCAGTCTAGCACCATTTTCTCTTTATATCTTGGCTCAACCTCTACACACTGTATGTACTCAAAGCCTGTCAACGGTACCTCTTCAATATCAGGCTTGATTTCCTAGATAGGTACACGGGTAGGAGTGATCTCAGAATCTCCCTTCAATGTTACCACTGAGCCTTTGTAAGGGAACTTAACTTTTTGATGGAGGGAAAGTCCCAATTGGATGGATCCAAGGTCTACCAAGTAACAGGTTGAAGCAAGCAGGCACATCTAGTACTTGGAAATCGACTTAGAATTCTACCGGTCCAATGACTAGAGGTAAGGTGACCATACCAATCACTTCTCTTCGAGTGTTGTCGTATGCTCTCACAGTTTGCCTTAACGGCTTGAATTCTGACGGTTCGATGCCCAAGGAAGTGGCAGTGCTGAGAGGACATACATTCAGAGCTGACCCATTATCTATCAATACAGTAGGAATCCTCTTGTCCATAGTATCCACCTTGACATACGAAACTTGCAAATGATGAGGTCCCTTCTTCGGAAGGTCTGACTCTGAGAAAGATATCGACTGCCCATTCTGAACTGGACTGACCAAATTGACTAAACCCTAGAGCGAAGTATCGATGAGAATCTGAGCTTGATTGAGTAACCTAAGTACTGTCTGCTTGTGTTTTTGAGAAGCCATTAAAAGCCCCCAGATGGTGATATTGGCTTGAGTCCGCTTAAGCTGTTTCAGTATCTCATCCTCTTCCTCTTGAACTTCAGTGCGTTAAGGCTTCTTTAACTCTCCTAAGGGATTATCGGATTCCAAGTGAGTGGGCTTGAAATGACGACCTCCCCTAGTGACATGGTTAATATCTTCCTCATCGCTAGCCCAAATATCTGCTATCTCTTCGGGTGTATTATTCAAATCCTCCCATTCTATGATATCAACCTCACTTCCTAACCAGTCATTTATAGTAGACTCGACATAAGCCAATCTTGACTTGAAACATTGGGTGACCCATGGTTGCCTTAGATAAATGGCTAAGTAACGAACTTTCCTATTCATATTGGTGGTCTTGGCGGTCATGTGGGTTCTATTATCAAAATGCTTCTTGAGGATAACCTGGCTAGCTTCTTCAGAAAGAATGAGTTTTGGATCTTCAGGTTCAACCTGAGCCATAGGAACACTCTCTTCAGGCAAGTCATCATCCCAACTAGTAGGGACAATGGGTTTTTCAAAAGTGGGCTTCTCTACCCTTGGATAAAGAACATAGAAATCGAAATTTTCGCTTGGTCCACCCAACAGGCCTACTTCAGAATCTTCGACCTCGTATCTCTTTTGCAACTCTCGTTGGCTGGTCCCAGTCTTGGAAAAGGCTTTCTTGGAACTTGGCTTGAATGAGGTAATGGGCTTAAGGGTTTGATAGGGATGGGACACCTCGACTATGGTGATAGGGGATGAAGGGTGAGGATGGATGGGCTCATAGTGGCTATAAGGGTCGGCATGGATGACATTGATATTGGCTGGTGGCGGGACCGCATGGGTAGAAAGTGGATTTTGGGTGACATTGGGTTGAGAAGGTGGAGAAATGGTCTTGTTGTCTATGAGGTCTTGAACTTCATGACGAAGGCGGATGCAACGGTTGGTAACATGGCCTTTGGACCGATGGAAATGGCAATACTCACTCTCATTGTAGTTCTTAGGTAATGGATTGGGTGTAGGTCTGGATTCTAAAGGTTGGAGCAAGCCTCGGGCTTTTAATTTCTCGAAGACTTTTTCCAATAGCATATAAAGCTTGGTGAATTTTCTGAATAGTTTATTTCCTAAGGAAAAAGGGTTGGGTAAATGGAGCAGGCTGAGATATGGCGTTGACTTCAGTAGCCTTCCCATTGATGACAGGTCGGCGGTTCTTATAGGGTTCATCGGTTCGGAGGGCTCCATCGGCTAGAGCGTCCTCCACTTGGGTACCAGTAGCGACCAGAGCTCGGAAATTTGGAAGATATTGGAAAAACATGTGCTTATGATAAACTGGGAGCAAGTTCTTCACTATCATACGGATTTGTTCTTCTTCCTTAGGGCAGTTAGCCATTTTAGAAGCATTGGCTCTCCAGCGGGTGAGGAAAGCAGAGAAAATTTCCCTTGATTCTTGTTTAGTAGTCTCCAAATCCCTCCTTGTGACATCAACTTTTGTGTTATACCTATAATGATTGCTGAACTCAGTGCATACATCCTCCCAGGTTTTCATTTTCGACTCATCCAGTGCCAGAAACCACTTCAGAGCGGATCCAGCCAGTGTCTCGTGGAACATTTGGGCTAGCAGGTCATCATCAGCCCTTCGAGGGTGCATGGCCCTCACATACATCTTCAGGTGGGTCTTAGGACAACCCATCCCATCAAACTTCTCCAACTCAGGCATTCTAAAATGAGTGAGCATACATGCTTTTGGGAACAGAGATAAGGACGATATGTCCACCAAATCATCAGATTTTCTAATACCTTTCAAGGCTTTTTCCTGGGCTTCCACCTTACTACTCAACAAAATGGGCTCGGCGGAAATGAAGGCAGGCCTTGGGCTTGGACTCTTTTTCTAGATCAACAGGCTAAACGAATTCTGTACCAGACCTAGTGGGTTCAGCAACTGTTTTAGGCCTAAGGAAACACTCCTCCTCATCAACATTCTCAAACAAGGGATTAGTACGGGCTAGCACCTTATCCTCCTCTTCTTTCTGATGGACTAACTCTTGGACCACTTTTAAAAGTGCCTCGATCTTTTCATCTATCGTCTTTCCACTAGATTCAGCAACAATAGAGGTACGATCCTTGTGACTAGACATTTCTGAATCAACAGATGAACTTTTCAAGCCAATTAACCGACCACTATAATCACGACGCCAAGCCAGAATGCTTGGAAAAGAAATGGAAAAGAAATTGAATCAACTGAGAGCTTCCAATAGGAAAAAAGATGAAAAAGGACAACCTCATATACTCACAAAAGTATGGGTCCAAGGCCCACACATCAATCTCACTCTCTCACATTCTATCTTATGAACATGGGCCTAAGGCCCAAGCACGAATCTCATTCTTACAGCTCACATCTCAATCTTACCACAAGCTTATATTTTATATCCAATTGACATGGGCCTAAAGCCCACATCTCAAACTCACTGCGGATCTAAATCTTCTATCCAAAGGACATGAGCCTAAAGCCCACATCTCACGTCTTCTCCTAAGACTTACAGATTAATACCACTATTCGGGTAGCATGACACTACCACAGACCTAAGCTCATGAATCTATAGGGTACTAGTCTTTATTAGGTACCTTGACTCTTTGAAGACACATCTCTTAAGAGTTTAGGGCATTTCATAAAGGTCTAGTCCTACAAATCCAGGTCCTAATGGTTCTACACACTTCATAATCAAGGCTCAGACAAAACCAAGGGAAAATCCGATAGCATAACATTACAATAGTGTGTGATCAGGCGACATAGGGTATGTGTCCTAGAGATAGTCTACATGGACTAATGCAAAGGGTAGGTTGAGTGTCCCTTACTCGCTCGGTCCAATCGATATACCTAACCACATGTGACATCAGGAATGCCGCGTGGGTCCAACAGTACGTGATTGGTCCGTTTGATATACTCGAGGGTACTTGGCGAGAAGAGTGATGGATTTTGCATACATGGAACCCAAGAATCAAAGAGACTAGGCCCAGGGCTAGACTCATCGTTGGCTTTAGCATACAACGTCCTAAACATGCAGAGTCAATGTGCACACAATGCAGAAATCAAAGTTAAACAGTCATGCAAATGCCAGTGGTTGATTTTATTAATTAAGAAATTGAAAAGCCTAAAAATAATCAATTGGAGTTTAGCCCTCGACATCCCTAGTGGAATCGCCAATTTGTGAACCAGCCACCTATCCCAAGGGATCGAGAGGCCTTTGTTCACTTTGGGTCATCGTGGATTGTTGATGATCTTTATCCGTCTCGATTTATCCTTCTCTATTATCCACGTTTATCCTTCTCTATTATCCACTCAAGATTGGGTTTTTTTTTTAAAAAAAAATAAGAGTTTGTAAAAAAATTGGGAGTCGCCACCTTATTTTTAGGGAACAAGGAAACCACAAAAAGAGTTTTATTTTCAATAAAACATTGACTCCATATTTTTAGGAAAAGCAAGTCTTCGAACCAAAGTAGGATTCGGGGGCTAAGTTATGAAGTGGGAAGGTTCCAAGGAACTCCTTGTAGGCACCCACCTCACCCTAATTAAAGGTCTCCTAATTAAGTTTGGGCTTTATCAAAATCTCATAAAAACAACATATCATATCTAATCAATCAAGAAAGTAGTGTAGATAATACTAGATAATAGATAATAATAAAAAAGAATCAAAATCCTAAAGACCTTAGGAGACATAGAGTCATCCTAAGATTAGACTTGCGTCCTATTGACTGCCTACGTACCTTACCAATTTCTTGATAAGAATCAAAGTCCACGTAGTTCGATTACCTAGGACTCTCCTATTATAATGAACCACATAGTTGAAAGGACTCTTATCTTATTTAGGACTCTAACTTCGAGAGTTTGAATTTGATAAAAATATAAAAAGATGGAATTTCATTCCAATTAAACCACTTTCAAAATTACTTGATTTAGAGTTTTTCTCGAAGTAGACTCCTAAATTAGGTAGAATTCGATTACTATTGTAATTTTTACAAAAAAAGACAATCCTAAGTGGGGTCAAGTAACCCCCCTAATCCTTTGGTCTCTATCTAGTCCTAGGTTAGTCTAAATACCTAATATACTAATATTATGCATGCTGGAATTTATAGAAAACACACTAAATATGCAATGGAGAATATAAACAATGCATGAAAAAATGTCCTAAATGCAATCTAAGTTTTCTATGTGAACCTAGGCATGTTTCTAAGTTACTTTGGATCTTAAAAATGGTTTTTTAATCCATTTTAAGGTTACTTTAAACCTTGGACAGATTTATATGTAACCCAGAAGTGGATTTAAAACCCAAAAATAAAATAAATAAAAGAGGTGTAAATGTCCTAATATGCAACCTAATATGATATATCAAAATAATCATGTATCATGTTTGAAAACACCAAGTTTAAACATAAGGGAAGGGACTTACCTTAGTTTGTTCCCTCGAACACATTTCATATGATATTTCAAACATTAAACATAAATATAAATGATATAAACAAACCTAAACATGTTCATATTGACCTATACTAATTTAATATAATCAAAATAAACTAACTATACTTAATGCAGAAAATCTTCACGCTAAATTAATCCTAACCTTTGAATACCCAACTTAGGTACCCATCCCTAACATGGCGTAGAAGAAGAAGAAGAAGAAGAATAAGAAGAAGAATAAGAAGTATGCAAAAACTTAAAACAAACTTCACAATTATACTAACCTTTTTTGCTTCCTTCTCTCTTGCTCCAAGCCTTTTCTTTAAAATCCAAGTACTCCAAGGACTTCAAAGATGCAACTAAAGTTGCTTAGATGGTTAATGTAATGCCTTGAGGCTTTACTCTACCAATTTGGTTTTAAATGCCTTATGTGTTCTTTTAAAACTGATTTCAGGGCTCTCTATTTATAGGGAAGCCTAAAATTGATCAACGGCTGAGTTTAAATTTCTTAGGAATGATCCAAGGGCTCTAAACCAGCCTTCCAAGGTCTTTTAATTCATCCCAAAGTCCCCAAGGCCGAATTGGACACATGGCAAGCACTTGGAAGAGTCCCAAACAGGAGAAAGACTGAAAAATAACTGCTGGAGACAAGAAGCTCGGATGACCATCCACCTTGGGATGGTTGGCCGTCCCTCTAGGATGGTTGGCCGTCCCTTGGTGGATGGCCATCTAGCTTGCAGCCCAAATTTGCCCTATATGGGCCTGTTTCAGCCCATTTCGACCCGGTTTCGGTTTTTTTTTTTTTTTTTTTTTTTTGATTTTTGGGGCCCGTTTAAAGTCCAAATTTGACGATTCATGTGTCAAAATGATTGTAATTCCATTATCCATGTTTTGAGAAGTGTTTGAAGTGAAAATGCATTGACCAAAGTCAAAGTTTGGGGAAAATGTCAACCGATTAGCTGTTTAGGGCCTGTCGAGCCCAAATTAGGGTTTTGAAATTTGCTAACCAATCGCTCTCGAAATCATTTCTTCTTCTCGAAACAAGTTTTAAAACATTTTAAGAAAGTGTTTTGAAGCCTTTGAAGGCTTTGGTTTGATAAAAAGTTCGAATCCCGGTCATTTCCGGTCGAAACCCTAATCTGAGCTTGAAAGGGCCTTTTGAGCTTCAAGAGCCAAACATGATCCAGGAGGCTCAACAGACCTTGCCACTGATCAATTTAGCTACCAAACTCACCTTAAATATCCATGCCAAAGCCTCGAGACCATTCGGGACAAGATCGACAGTCATTCAGAGCTTTTGTGATTCAAAGGACTGTATTGCCCTTCAAGTCACAAAAGGCCTTATTTTCTGTTAAGCCTGACTCAGAATGCCATGAAACTTGACAGGGACACCCATGGACTCCCTAAAAACCTAATGACCTCTACCTAGCTACTCACAAGGGTAAGATTGGCAACTTAGGGTTTTAACATCCTATCTCCCCTCAAATTACAGGCAACCATTAATGACCCATATTAATTTATATTAGTAGTCTTATTAAATAATTTATATAAATTTAGTATCTCATCTTTATTGATCCTAATAGTAATTTCTGAAAAATAAAATTTTATATTGTTATTATACAATTTTACATTTAGCTTTACATAGATTTATTTATTTAATTTATTTTCATTTTAAGCTGATTAATATATATCCTTGGTTTATGATAGGAATAACAAACACATTCTATAGTTAAAATTTTAAATTCAAATAGCATAAGTAATAATATTTAGTTATTTGAAATAATATTCTAGAGATTAATATTTTAGTATTTTAATTTAACATGACATTTTTCCTCATGTAGGAACAAGATTAATGATTAGAAAGCTTTTGATTTTTTCCAAGAAATGTGAAATGTTTAAGGGATGAAATAGCAAAAAGACAAATAATAAATACAATTAGATGGAAAAGTAGTCACCCCCACCCCCACCCCCACCCCCACCCAAACACACAAAATGGAAAACTCCACTAAAAAGCCCTCTTCTAAGATATGAAAAATAACAGTGCATGAGTTGGAAATTTGAAGTTGTGTTTTACAAAAGGGAAAATAGAGGGGGAAAAAACACCCATAAACTATATGTAGCTATCTACTTTCCTTTAATTTTTAAAAATAGGTTGGTTTCTTCAATGGTTATCAATTAACATCAAGAAAAATAATTAGGAGATAATTTATTGCTTCATACGAAATGGTTAATTCCCTTTAGTTTCTAGAATGAACCTCTAACCAAGTCCATTTGGATTATAAACTTGCACCAAAATTTTATATGGTATGAAGTGAACAATATAATCAAGAGGTAAATAATCATTAAGTTTAACAATTGAAAGATTTTTTCCTAAGGTATGTGTGAAATGTTTAAGGGATGGAATCACAAAAAGCAAAAGAACATATACAATTAGCTGGAAAAAGACCCCCCTAAAAAAAAGACACCCAGAAACAAAGGCCTCTTTTAAGACATATGGAAAATAACAAATCATTATTTTGCTAATCCAACTCACTAATTGCGAATTTGAAGCCGTGTTGTGTCGTACAAAAGGGAAAAGAGAAGGGGAGGAAAACACCCATAAAAACCATCGGTAGCAGTCTATTTTCCTTTTTAAAAACAGTTAGATTACTTCAATGGTTATGATCAACAAAATTAAATGGGAGATAATTTCTTGCTTGATATGAATTTGTTCAGAATCTCTAACCAAATGCAACTCAAATGAATGAAAGAAAACACAATTGAGATATTCACTAAGCATTATTTGAAACCAAAAAGACACATAACCAAAAATGTAAAGATATAAACTATAAGCACATTTCTATAGTCTCATTAAAAAGAAGAAAATGTGATGTGTGTTTATGAGTATGTGTGTGTGTGTGTGTGTGTGTGTGAGAGAGAGAGAGAGAGAGAGAGAGGGTGAGAGAGATCAAGAGATTGTTACAACCACTAAATGCATTCGCATAATGCCAATTCACCTTTTGCAAACTCATAAATGCATTTCTTCAAAAGGCATGCAGCAAAAGAGGTTGAGATAGATTGACTACCCCATATTCCCTTCCAAAAAAAAACATCCACATAATGCCTATTCACTTCTAGCAAACTCATCTTTGCATTTACTTTTTATTTTATTAAAAAAAGGACCAAAGCTAGAGATATAGCGAGAGATCCAGATCTTCTTCTTTTGCACCAGAAGAATCACCGATTCATCGAATGAGTTCTCCATGTCTTTAATAAGCGGCAACTCTTTCTTAGGTGTCTCTCTTTTCGCAGGAGGGTCTGGGTTAATCTTAGGCCTTTTAAATGTATTCATCATATCAGCAATCCTAGGAAAATCACCAAAGTAGGACCTCTTACCACCTTCAAGAGTTAATACACTACTCTTGTTATATGGAGTAACTTCATCTTTACTAGGGGTTATAGATTCATTAAAGAGGCGAATTACATTCGAGCCAGAACCTAGATGAGGATTACCATTGGTAAAGTCACGATACCATAGGGTATTGTTACTATGATGTTGAAGGTTCTGCCAGTCATTCATAGAGTAGAACTGCGCACCATCCTTGCATGTTCTAAACTGATTAGTATTATTCTGAAAGGCTCCATTTGAGCCTAAACACATTGAGTAATTGGAAGGAAATCCAATAGTTGCATAACTACTAGATTGAGCATATGATGTTGAGGATAAATAGTTTGAAGGGAGAGCTTCAGCACTACCACCGCCGGATGAAATGATTGGACTCGCATTGAATTGGGCAATTTCATTTGAGCAAAACTGCTTAGGAAGATCTGGAGAGTTTACTCTATTGGGAAAATGGCTCAGATTAGTCCTAGCACCTCTAGAGGGAGTCTCAGTTCGGGTATTTGAGAGGGCATTGGCATTGACGCTAGCAGTGCCAATGGAATTACTAGAATGACTAGGATAATTCCAGATTTTCCTGGCCTTAATCTCTTCTTGATGAGCCCTAAGATGGTCCCTGAGGGCCCGAAGGTTGTTAAAAACTTTGTTGCAAAAGGAGCATGAATGGAAACCCACATGATTCTCTATCCTTTCCTTATTAGCGGCCAAAAGAAAATTCATTGTCAAAGATGGAACGGAGCACCAAGGCACCTTTTAAAATGAAGAGGTTGGAACTAAAGACTGTGGTGGGGAGAAGACTACACTTCTGCCCACTCTTATACCCATTTTACAGTGAAGATACAGCCATAGTGGTTGAGACTAACTAATGTACACAATAATGTATAATGAAATTCACTAAATAAAGAAGACAAAAAAACCACAGATGGTAAAAAAGATAGCTAGGGATAAGCATTATAAAGTAACGGCATCTGAGCTGTCTTAACTCTTACTAGCCATATTTGAAATAGCCATAAATATGCATATGCATATAAATCATCAAGCCGCACAAAGTAAATGCAATAGCCATATACAAAGGACACCTGAGGTACAAGGAGAATGAATATCCTAGCATTTAATTTTGAGTCTGTTAAGGGGTAATTTTGGTAGTTGCAAGAAAAAAAACCAAATGTGTCAAAGCCCATTGAAGGTTTCTTCTCCTTATTTATTAGTGTCTCACATACGATACTTTTAAAACCCTATTAATTGCTTTGAAAGTAGGTTCTCCTTTTGGTAGTATGACACAAATCTAATGGCCATGGGCTAAGACACTCATAATACATATTTTATGAACATAAATATAAATAATCTAAAATATAATACACTATGTCTACATAGACATAAAAGTACATCAATAGCATATTGGGTCTTATATTGTAAAGTGGCTCAAGAAATTATGTGCGAAGTAGTGGCCGAGTCAATGACCATCTTATTTTACATTGTATAGTAGCTCTAGATTTTTGAGCTTTAATTTTGCGATGGTATTCTTGTGTTGAATTGGATTTTGTCTTTGTTGGCTATCTAGTCAATTATAAAAGGGATGTTGGTGTAGAAGTGGAAACAAGTTTTCTATATCTATGTAGATGATAGTGCGTCATGGCATGCAATCTTTTAGGCCTTGTTTGACCCCCAACTATAAAAACAGTTTTCTGTTTTCAATGTTCAAAAAACCTGTTTTGTCTCCCAAAACATGTTTGGCTCTGGCTTATTTTCCCAAAAAAAAATCTAAAAAATAGAAAACAAAACAAGTTTTAAGTTAAAAACATAAAACAAAAAAAAAAAGTTGTTTCTGGAGAACAAGTTTTTGTTCTTAAAAAAACATGGGCCCTTTCAAGCACGATTTCCGAATCGTCTTCTCCATTCTTCTATGAATCGTCTTCTCCATTCTTCTCCAGCATGATTTTCTCCATTCTTCAACTGAATCGTCCTTGCTCCACCTCCGAGCTTCTCACTACCGGCATTGCAAGCCGATCACCATCTTCGACTTACTCTCACCGTCAACGCTGCACCAGTTCGGCATTATTCCCTTTTTTCGATGAGTTCATTCAATCCTATATCTTTTATCTTCACATTCATCTATCACTCACGGCACTGCAAGCCGGCAATCTCAGTTCCAATAGTAAAATTGTGCCTCAGCTTCTTATCTCACCATCGTCGGTCGTCACTTCCAGCCAAGACTCACTATTGGTGCTGCAAGCTGACTTCCTCAATCTATGCCGCCATCACCGATTGTTCTGTTCCAGCAACCCTTGCCTCCATTTTTTTGAGCTTTCATCGCCACCGGCACTGTATTCCAACCCATCTTCTTCCATTTTCTCTCTCACCTTCATCTCACTCAACCACTTCAGTCACTAAAACCCACCTGAAATTCCCCGATTGCCGAAACCAGTACACAATCTTCCATCGTCAAAACTCTGTTGCAAACCTAATTCGGGTATCCCGACATCACCTTCCATACCCATGAACTCATGTAACTATAGAATAAAATTTTGAAGTCAGATTTGTGGGTTTAATCAAAAGGGACTAAAGATTGGAAGTAAAAATTAGGGGCATCTAAGCTATGGTTAAACTAGTCAATGGTTATGATAACTGATTTTTTGGGTGTTTGGTTTTCTGCTGTTAAAATTGAAGTAAAAATTGGGTGAATCAGCTAGGTACCACTTTGGGGATCTTCATTTACGTTTGAGATTGATTGTTTGTATTATTGACTGACTTAAGATATTGGTTGAGGGTATTGTGAAGGGTTGTGCTATATGACATCCGGGGCTTGTTTCTCTATTGTTGCAAACTAATTAGGGGTGGGGATGATTTCTAAGGTGATAATGTTACACTGAGCTACTAATTTTTTTTTTTTTTGGCTGGGTAAGTATTGTTGCTTATAACTGAATTTCTCATGTTAAATTGTTATTAAGGTGCTTTCTAATTTGCTGTAGTGTTGAATTGATTGAGAAATTGTTATTACTGAATTTAGAGGCTTATGAGGATAATGTGAACCTTTTATGTTGGTTGGGCTTAGTTTTAGGAATTGTTAGTTTATTGAATTATTTTACATATTTTACATATTTGGATATGCAAATTATGTGCCAATGTTATGACTTGGCAAACCTATAGTGATACTTAAAATAAAAATAAAAATAAAAATAAAAAGGAAGAAGAATAAGAATAAGAGAAGGGAAGAGAAAACTGAAAATGAAAAATAATTTTACACCAAACAAGTTTTCATTACTTTGTGTTTTTGAAAACTGTTTTCAATTTTATATGTGCCAAACGAGTTTTCGTTCTTAGAAAACTGTGGACACTCCATTTATACCAATTATTTCTATCATATACTTATACAAATGATCAACTCGAAGAGTGGATTATTTGGTGAGGAATTGGCCTTGTAAAGACCAAACTACCTAAATTGCCCCTTTTTGAGGAAAGATGGCAATTCATTATTTTATGTGTACATTTGGATTGGAATCAACCCATTTGTATTGCATTTGACTTTTGAGGTGTTTTAGAACATCCCTGTAAATTTTCATGGCATTCTGATAAGAGCTCGATAGGTAATTAGGGTTTTTGCGACTTGAAGGGCATTTTCGTCCTTTTTCTCGTATAATTTCCGAATGACCTCCGAATTCGAAACGGATTGTCTTATGAGGTTTATATGGATGTGGGGAGTGTATTTGGAGTGCCAATTGAACCTTTGAATGGTTGTGATAGATTCGCCCAAAATCGATATCACGGGTAAGAATGAGCTAAATTAGGATTTTGTTCAAATCGACCGTAAATTGGTCATTTTCACCAAAATGAAAGATTTTCAAAACGTGTTTTCAAGTACCAATTTCATATTAAAACCATGTTTTTAGAAGTGGTGCAAGCCTAATTGATCAATTTTACAAAACAAAAAATGGTCATATGACCAATTTTGGCACAACCGGGTCAATTGGCTAGCTTTTTGCTAAAACTCTTGACCATGGTCAATTGATTTTAACCCAAAACATTCTAAAAATGTGGAGGATCAAAACACGGTTGTTTTGAGCCCTGAACCATCGGATTTGGATCAGATTTGACCAAAATATGGCCAAAATTTGAAAACCTTAGAATTAGGGGACAAAATATAGGAGGTCAGCTTGGTGACCGTCCTAGCTAGGACGGCCAACCGTCCAGCCAGGATGACCAACCGTCCAGCCCTTGGACGGTCACCAGCATGCTCGAGCCCATTTTTCATTTTGCATTTATTATGATTTTATGTGATTAGAGGTGTTTAGGATTAGTCTTGTTATCATTTTGTGCTAGTTAACATGTTTAGGATTGGTTTTGTTATTATTTTATGTTAGTAATCATGTTTAGGATGAGTTTTTCATTATTTTATGTGTAAGCACGTTTAGAATAAGTGTTGATATGTTCATATTGTTATTTGAATCTCTTAATGCTTGATCGATGATATTAATGATGATATGAATGTGTTAATATATTGTTCTTGATATGTGATGAGTCTTGAGTCTTTTTGTTTATGCTCTTTATGATTATTTAAACACTTGCTATGGATTTGATTGTTTGAATATATAAATTGTGTACTAGGGAGCGTGCGAAGGTAAGATCCTCCCCTTGTGTTTAAATTAATTATTTAAGCATAGTTTTGTGTGGTTTTTGATATGTTTTGCATGGTAATTTAATCAAGCATGATAGATTGTATGCTAGGGTGTTTATTTGATGTTTTTATGGATTAAAAATGATTTTTAAGCTACTTTAATTATGTATTCAAATCTGTCCAGATTTGAATACATGTTTTAAAGTGGTTTAATTAACATTTTTAAGCCATATTTTGCATGATTCTTATAGTATGTTCATGTAGAAAGCATGCTAGGTCATATTCACATTTTCATTCTTTGTTTTCATGATTTTTTAGAGTGGTTAAAGGTTCATATTCAAATCTGTCCGGATTTGTTTATGCCCTTAAAACACTTCCAAAAATTATTTTAAGCCCAAATCCAACTTAGAAATATGCTTAGGTTCACATAGCTTAATTAGTGTGCATTTAGGAGCATTTTCATGCATTTTTAGAATTGATTACATGCTTATTTGTTTAAATTTCAGCATGCATTGCATTAGTATTATTAGGTTTTTAGATTAACTTTAGGGTTAATTAGAGACCCTAGGCTTAGGAAGGTCACTTGACATCCCTAGGACTGTCCTTTGTTGTAAAGACCGCTATCTGATTTGTGTATTTTATTTGATTTAAGAGTCTATCTTCGAGGGATTTTCTAAAAAGATTTTAATGTGATTTTTATGAAATGAATATGATTTTTTATGAAAGATTTGATTATTAATTGATTTTCAAAAGAATTTGAAATGTTTTAAGATTTTTGCCTTGGAATGAAATTCCTCTCAATATGATTTGTTTTCTTGAAATATCTTTGAAAAGATTTTCAATTGGAATTTAATTCTAAAGATAAGAATTGTTTAGAATATTTGGATTTTAAGAAAGTCTTTTAATTTAAAATGATTTCAAATAAATGATTTTAAACAAATAAAAACTCTCGAAGTTAGAGTCTTGAATTAGGTTGAAATACCTTTGATGATGTGATCGATTA
>JAESVK010000155.1:830810-876315 GCA_017140935.1 Hamamelis virginiana
AATAGGGCTCAAGTCCGCCCTAGGATGCCCGTAGGGTATTCTAGGTTCTTAGGGTTTATTTGTATTTTTTTATTATTTTTAATATAACTAATATAGATAATGCATTTATATCACTACTTTATTGGTTGATTTAGATTATTTAGGATTGTTTGTAATAAGAAATTTAAATAGCCCAAATAAATTAGAAGTCCTTTAATTAGGGCGAGGTGGGTGCCTACAAGTGAAAGCTTGGAACCTTCCCACGTCGTAACCTAGCCCCCGGATCCAACTCTGGTTTGTGGACTGCTTTTCCATTAATGGAGTTTGTTTTATTGAAAATAAAATATTTTTATGGTTTCCTTATTCCTTAAAAATAAGGTGGCGACTCCTTTGTTTTGTTGTTTTCTAAACCCCCCCTTAATCACATCGGCCGGTGATGATGTGGACACCTCACAAGCTCGTCAAAAGGCTGGTCCACAAAAACCAAAAACAGTTTTCTGTTCTCATTCTTGAAAATAGAAAATAGAAAACTGTTTTCAGAGTTGGGGGCCAAACATAGCCTTAGACTTCGTGAAAAAAAAGAAATTAAAGATTATTTCATGGGCTTGAGCTTCCTATTGAGAAATGGAAGATTAGTATATCTAGTAAACTTTTTGTGTGGAAAGGTCCCAATGGTTTTGAAAACCAAGTGTCATTTCATAATTT
The DNA here is from genome assembly GCA_017140935.1 of Hamamelis virginiana. Lineage (NCBI taxonomy): Eukaryota > Viridiplantae > Streptophyta > Magnoliopsida > Saxifragales > Hamamelidaceae > Hamamelis > Hamamelis virginiana. The sequence goes on from JAESVK010000155.1 coordinate 831,495, forward strand.
TCTCGATTCTTTGTTGTTATAATTTATTTTGTTTTGTATACTTCACATGTAAAGGGGTTTGATGCACTTTTGATATTTTTCTTTCATTTTCTTATTTTGGTGCAATGCTCTTTTAATCTTTTCATTCAATTAAAATATTTATTTAATTAAGAAAAAGAAAAAAACAATGTTCATGTTGGACGGAGATAATGGAAAGGGTATTTTGGTTTTTTAACTCTAAAGACAAGGTCTATTGGTCTTCCAAGCTTTAGATACCTCAATACTAGTCAAATGTTTTCCACCAGAAGAATGCAAAACATCAATATTGATAGCATATACAACAAAGTTTGATAGTTTTCAGAGAATAGCAAAAACATATGAGTATAAAACCTTATCGGGTTCAATTTAGGCTAGTCACAAAAACGTGTACAGCTCTAAAATATACAATAAATTCTCGATTGGCTAACAATTTAACATTATACTATAGACAAAACACCTCAACTCCAACTCTAATCAATTTAACATTATTTTTAATTGGGTATTTTGGATATGTAGGAGTTGGCTTTATTTATTAGTATCGTTCCCAGTGTAAAATTCGGTCATGATACCTTGTAAATGAAGGTCTTTGCGCAACGTGCCAGGGTCTGTAAAACCCAAATGACCGTGTAAACACGATCTCTAGCACATTCTAGGCCGAGAAATCAGGAATGGTCTTAATGCCTAGTTAGTCACTTTAAAATAAAAGAAATCAGACGATTGGCGAAAATTAGAGGTTGATCCTCTTGGGTTCTAGTGTTGAAAGTCTTATAAGATCTTAATTAAAGTAAAATTTCAAGTAAGAAATGATAACTACATGAAAACATGTCAAACTGAAAATTGTTTTTGAATAAAAGCATACTTACAGTGCTATATGTTGCTATTCTAAACTGAGAAACCGAGAACTTGAAATTAACAATAAGAATTTACGAAAACCGCTGCCAATAAACTTGAATTAAAGGAAATTCACATCAAACTTGACCCTGAACTGAAAATACAAAGAGGACTAAGCTCTAATCTATGACTAAACTAGCACCTAGATTGAAGACGAAATGCAGAAAATGAAGACAAATTGCACAAATTGCTCTTGGGAAGTTTTGGGTTGATGGTGCGTGTCCGCTACTTCCGTCCCTTGAGTTATTTATATAGCTTTAAACCTCAACAGACTGGAGAATGGTGCAAAGGTCTTCAACTGCTATAGTTAGTGGCCCACGTTCCTTCTTTTAATAATTATCTACTGAGAAATGGGAGTTTTTTTTTTAAAATGACCTTTTAAAAAAATATATATATAACTCTGACCTCCGTTCAAAAATATATACAAGAGTAACCCTCGACCGGTCAAACCCAATAAATCGCTGTTTCTAACAGCGGTTCTTTGAAATATACACATGCCGCTGTTTGAAACAGCGATTCTTAACTGACCCCCCCGGCCTCTTCTCTCCTCTTTCTCTCCCTTTATGCATGTAAACCATAATTTCAAGTGTTGGTTAGAACCATCTTTGTTGCCAGCAAACAGCTCATTTACTAAAGAAACTATTATGAGCACGATCGCTATTCTCTGCAAATCGAACATAGAGCTCTATAAATATGGCTGTGTAAGCTAAGGCCAAAGTTTGCAACGGCAAAAATGGTTTAATGCCATTTTATTTCATATAAAATTGCTACAAGTAAGCTTGCCACGTTGAGATCAGCAAGTATTTATCATTCCCTTGATTCAGAAGGGGGTGTTTGGGCCAGAATAGGCAGCTATGTATGTCGGCGACAGTGCCCTCGAGACGCTTCTCGGTGCTGGAGACGACGTCGGCATCAAGGGGAGACTTCCACGATTCGTTTGGAACAGTCGTCTTTGCTTTTCTTAGTTTAACTATTTACTTGCCATGTGAAGCATTTACTTGACAGGTGTTGCCGCCATTCCATTGGTGTTCAGTGTGAACACTGTTAAATTTCTCTATGCAAATCAATCATGACATCCCATCAATTGCCCTGCATAAAGCATCCACCAAATTAGATTTTCATAAATTAAGTTTTTTCTATTTGAGGTGGACCCCCTACACGTGAGCAGCCAAGAGTAGCTTGTCTAGTTTGCCCATCAATTGCCCTGCATAAAGCATATATAGCTTTTCATATGTACAGACAAGTTTCCATTCTTTAATACTTGTTTAATATTTGCCACCGACCCTGTTTTATTTTTTTACTTTAGCATAAACCGCTGTTTGAAACAGCGGTTTATTAATTAACACAACATCCCAGCGATTTTCACCTTTTGACCAAGTCAAAGGGTCACTATAGTATATATTTTTGAACGGAGGTCAGATTTGTATATATATTTTTTTATACGGTCATTTTGGAAAAAAACTCGAGAAATGGAGCTTTAGTTTTCGACGTGGTCTTCATTACCTGCACATTTCCATAACTTCCCACTTTCTTTTCTTTTACATGTGTCACCATCTTAAACACCTATAACTTATTTTCTTCTCTCTTTGACATGTTCCCTCATTTTTATAACTTCCTCTTTCACCACGTGGCACAATACTACAAGCTCACTTTCTTTACACATGGCACTCAATTATTGCTCCACAAAATGCCCACCTGACAGCTTAAATTTATGGTGAACAAGTATATATTATAGGGAAAATGATCAAAAGGACCGTAAATAGGTTCTTATTTATCAAGTAGTCCAGTGAATTAGATTCTATACCAATTGCCCTCTACAGGTCAAATTTAAAGTCAACTAGTATCTTAATTTGTCTATTATACCCCCCAATCCTTATTTTTAGCAAGTTATTTATTTTATCCATATTGATGGACGTTTTTTATTTGAATTATATGCTGAATTTTATTTGGATATGGTAAGTTTTTTTTTTTTTTTTGAATTTGAATTGTGATTGTCGCCGTTAGTTAGGGCGGAGAGTGTGGAAGATAAGGGGCTGCTGCTAGGGTTACAGTGGTATTGATCGAGGCGAGTGACGAGAGTGGTGGCCGGGCACTCGATGAGCAAGGGAAAGCGACGGAACTCTATGAACAGGGGAATCTTTCTGTCATTGTTAACTGGTCTTGATATTGAGTAAAGCGTCAAGATTGAAAGAGGGACCTCCGCAGGTAGTACCAATAGAGATGTGGGCCACTCTACCTGAGGGTGAATGTATCGGTTCTTGGGAGAATCAGCTATCGATGGAGGGTAGGGTCTCCCAGGGACAGAATCACTCGACTGATAAGGCTATCACATATCTTATTGGGGTAGGGAGAGGGGCAGAAGCTTACTCATCTATTCGGTAAGGGATACATTACTTTTTTGCACTGTTTGGTAGATGGTTTTTTTTTTTTTTTAAATATAATATAATCAAAAGAAACTAATAATATATCATCAACAATTTTATTCAACCTTATTTTTTAGTCTCCTTTAGGCTCTTTTTTAGCCTCGTCATGTATACATGTACATTAATTTTTGGCATATACATGTATACATGATTAGTGGAATTCTGCCAAAGACAGTTCATGGAGATAATTATTTTTGAATATGAGATGGTAATCCGAGAAAGCAAACTACGTATACATACATGTATACATGTATACGTCATGTATACATTAAGGTTCAATTTTCTTATCGGGCTCATCGTTTAAGCAAACCACACAATATATATATAGTTTTTGCATATTAAGTAATCATGCATACATCAAATATAGATGTATAAATCATTTATACATGTATATGCATGTATCTCCAAAATCTGTTAAATGTATACATGAAATTTGTCTCTAAGATTTTTTGTATATTTATATTCATGTTTATTTTTTTATATAATTGAAGCTATAAAAGTTTATTTACTTTCTTTTTAAAAAAAGATTTTGCTATCTGGAAATCTTGTATAGATAGCAAAATCAAAATTTGAATTTTCAAAATTGATGAATTGGCAGCGAGATTTAAGGAATTTAGATAACCGCTAAATATAGAATAAATCCATATTTGATCATTTTTCAAATTTCGGATTCTTAGTTAAGGGCAAAATCATCTTTTAAAATAAATATTTGAATCATTTTAATTACTATATTTAATTCAAGACTTTTGGGTAAAGCAATCTTATACCATGGTCATATTGGTATAAACCCCTAGATTATATATATATATATATATATACATGGATTCAAAATTTAGGCAAAGAGGCGGATAGAGTCTTCTTTGGCCATGGTTGGACCGCCTCAGTGCATCAAACGAGAAAAAGGAGAAAGAAAATAAATATGAGCATGAGTTTAATCTTTTGTAGAGTTTGGATGTAGCTGAGACTTAGATTCACTCTGACACACCTTTGATGGTTGCTCTCACCTAACACGCAAGAGTACCTGACACTTTGCACACTCTCACTTCAGTGGCTCACACTTTGGGAGACTCTATCACACTAGCTTCTCAAGTGTACAGAACTAGTGGTGTCAAAATGGACAGGCCGCCCATTTGGTCGACTGATCGATAAGCTAACGGATCAGGCTCGATCCAGTTTGATAACTAATGGACTGGGCTGGCCCGATCCAAGTTCGATAAGTGGCCCGAACTGATTTGCTAGTATGATCTGATTCGATCCGCCCATTGGCCCGTCCAATAGTTCGTTTGATCCGATCCATTTGACCTAGCTTGTTCCATTAAGCCCCAACTCATTTTGATAAAATTAATAAAATTGCATGGTGTGAGATTTAATCCCCATACCTCTTTAAGATTAAATTTTTATGTAACAATTATTACAACTAGGCTAAATATTAGCTCGTGATACCTTACGATGATAGATAATATTTAAATTAATTTCATTTAAATTATTTAATAACCAGTAAATATAGATAAAATAATATTTAGGAAAAAACATTATTGGATTAAACAACTTTCTCATGAATACCATGCTCACAAAAAATTAGAGCAATCCAACGATCAATTTTTGAATAATGATTATAGAAGATTAGTGATATTTTTAAGGGCAATTTCCATGAATAATCCTAAGTTTGCAAAATATTACGGCTATGAACCTGATCTAAACCATATTACGGCTATACATCTATTACTATTTTTTTGGACGAAATTACCCTTAAAATTGAAGTTTGACCAATTTGTACAGATTCCCAATTTTATGTATAATCCCAAAAAATAAACAGAATCCCCAATCCCCAATTTATCTAATAATGACCATTATTATACATAACCCCCAATTCCCAAATTTATGAACAATTCCCAATATTGTTAAGAATCCCCAATCCCATATATGTCACGTTAACATTTAATGCTAGTCATTCATTGTCCCCCAAATTTTTAATTACAAAAAATTATTACACATAATCACCAATTTAACACGTAATCCACAATTTTATAAGCAATTCCCATTTTTTTTTACAGAGTCCCCAATACCCAATTGCTGACGGAATACCCAATTTATCACAAAATCCCCAATACCTATATTTGCATAGTATCCCTATGTGTACACATAATCCCCAAAATTAAACACAATCCTCAATCCCCAAATTTATACATAATCCCCAACTTTTCTAATAATCCCTAATTCCAATATGTCACATCATGTAGGTCATTCAATGTCCCCCTATATTTAATACATGATACCCAATTTATCACATAATCCCCAACTTTCAATATAATATGGAATCCCCAATTTTATACATAATCCCCTATTATCAACCCTAAGTTGTCACATCATGCATTCCAATCATCACATTATATTTGACCAATCAATATTATAATAATTTTCTTAAGTATCATTAGAATACATAATTAAGTTTAGTAAGTTTAACTAAAATGTTTAGGAGCTTAATTTAATTAAGTTGTTAATTAAGTTTTCTTAATTAGAGTAAACCATATTTGATTGATTTGGTGTTCTTGGAAAGCGCAAACTGATTTGACTTGCATTCATTATGATGTTTTATTATTGGGGATTGAGGATTCTTAACAAAATTGGGTTTTCTTAGTAATATAGGGGATTGGTGATTATTTGTAATTATGGTGATTCTTTGTATTATTGGGGATTGAGGATTATACACAAAATTGGGGATTGTGTTGATTATTGGGGACTCTTCAATTTTTTTAAAGAAAACCGTACCAAAATTTGACCATTTAAATGGTCAAATTGTAATTACCCATATGAGTGAAGGGTATTTATGTCCTAAAAAAATATTTTCGTAATATGTTTTGGATCGGGTTTGTAGCCTTAATATTTTGGAAACTTAGGATTATTCATGGAAATTGCCCTATTTTAAAAGAACAAATTAGACAATTTTTCATATTGCTATTTTTAAAAAACTGACCGTTGGATTGTTGTGATTTTTGACAATATGATATTCATAAGAAATTTGTTCAATTCAATGGTAGATTTTTAGAAATATCTTGTATAATTAGCCATACACATATGACTTGAGCTAGTAAATTACAAGGTGCACCTAGTACGAAATTGAATGAGGTTACTTTATTAGAGTCAATCACTAATGATATTTAGAAAAACTAACCGTTGGATTAGATAAACACATTATGAATGCCATGCTCGCCAAAAATCATAACGATCCAATAGTCAATTTTTGAATAATGACTGTAGAAGATTTGTGATATTTTGAAGAACAAAACATACAATTTTTTACATTGGCATTTTTAAAAAATAGACCATTGGATTATTATGAGTCTTTTCAATCATAGTATTATTCATAAGAAGTTTGTTCAATCCAACAATGGGTTTTGTATTTTACAAATTACGGGTCTTTTCTTTTAATAAGTCTTAATTACAATTAAATGAGCCTATTCACGAGTCTAGTTGATATTTTTTAATTTTATTTTTCTTTCATGTTATCACTAAATTTTTGAAAATGGAAAAGAAAAAAAAATAAAAAATAAAAAATAAAAACTTATAGTAGAAGTCACAAATTATCTTTTTTAATTAAGAATCTCATATATTTTTAATTAAAATTAGGGAAAATTATCCATAGGACCCTAAAAACTGATTTTATTATCACCAAGTCCAATTGATAAGATTCTTTACCCAAAAATCCTTTTATGTTTAAATTAAAATCAAATATTAATTGTGCAATGACATTTTTGACCTTTCCTTAATTCTAGATTAGAATCATATTTGATTTTCCATATTTGGTTTGTAACTGAAATGGATAAAATATGAGATAAATTTGAGTTTGAATTTATTTCGAACTTATCTCATATTTTACCATATCAGTTACTAACCAAATATGAAAAATTAAATAATAAAAAAAATCAAACAATCAATGATGATCAACTATATTGGGATTCATTTATCCGTACAAAAAATAAAAAAAATCAAATGAAAATAAAATCAAAGCTTACGATATTATAGCAATTATTTAACGGTATAATTATTTTTCTGTGCACAAAAATTGAATAGAAAGTAAAAGTGAGAGTCATCCATTGCAAAAAACCAAATCTTTATGAGATTGGAGCAACGATATCTTATGATATTGGAGCAACAATTTCAAAATAGATTAATTTATCCATGGACATAAAATGAATATAAAACAAAAGTCAAAACTTTATGAGATTGGAACAAATTAAATAGTTCATGGTGTATTCATTTATTTGTGGACATAAAATGAATAGAAATAAAAAATATGAGCAATCATATGCTAAAAATCAAAGCTTTATAACATTGTAGCAACTATTTAATGGTGGATTAATTTATTTGTGCACAAAAAGTGGAACTACTAAATATCAAACTTTTTTCCAATCCATTGGAAAAAACTAAATCTTATGAGATTGGAGCAAAGATTTCACGGTGTGTGTAGACATCCATTTTTGACCTTGAATAGAGTCATAGATGGTTGCATGTGATCTAAGTTGAAATGGGGTGTTGAAACCCTAAGTTGCCCATAGTATCCTTTTGTGTAATTAGTTAGAGGCCATTATCGCACGTAGGTTTTTAGGTCAGATCGAGTCAGTTCTTTTTGCATTGAGTTTTTAGAGAGTCTAGGAATGTCCCCGCTAAATTTCATAGCATTTCGAGTAAGGCTTGATAGGTAATAAGGTCTTTTGCGACTTGAAAGGCAACATTGTCCTTTGAATCACAAAAGCTCCAAATGACTGTCGATCTTACCTCGGATTGTCTCGAGACTTTGGCATGGATAATTAGGGTGTGTTTGATAGCTAAGTTGATCAGTGGCAATGTCCATTGAGCCTTTGGGCTCATGTTTGGCTCTTTAGGCCCAAAGGGCCCTTTTAAGCTTAGATTAGGGTTTTCACCTAAAGCAGCCGGGATTCGATCTTTTTGTCAAACCAAAGCCTTCAAAAGCTTTAAAACACTTTATTAAATGATTTTAAAACTTGTTATGAGAAGTAGAAACGATTTCGAGAGCGATTGATTAGTGGATTTCAAAACCTTAATTTGGGCTCGGTAGGCCCAAAACAGCTAATCGGTTGACTTTCACTTTACTCAATGCATTTTTACTTCAAACACTTCTCAATGGAGAATTGAATCACGGTCATTTTGGTTCTTGAATCGTCGAATTTGGACTTAAAAAGGGCCCGAAAAGCCGAAAAAAGCCGAAACCGGGTTTAAATGGGTTGAGATAGGCCCACATTGGGGAAAAATACATTGGAGGCTCGATGACCATCCACCTAGGGACAGCCAACCGTCCATGGAGGACAGCCAACCACCATAGGGTGGATGGTCACCCGAGCCTAGTCTCCTGATTCGCCAAATTTTGTGATTTTTGAGAGTTTTAAGCACTTGAGACTCTTCCACAGCCGACTTGGATTAGTTTGAAAGACTTAGAACGACCTAGGAGACTTTGGAAGACTCATTTAAGACCCTTAGATCACTCCCTAGGGTTTTAATGAGAGCCATTGATCAAATTGAAGCCTCAACTATATATACATCACTTATAAACCAGTTTTAAGGAGAATGAACTTTGGTTAGAGAGATTTTAACACTTAAACCAGCCACTTAGAACCCTAGCTACGAATTGGAGGCCATTGGAGCTTGAAGAAGAAGGCTAGGAGCAAGGAAGAAGAAGGCTAAAGGTATATTCGAATACACCATTGTTCTTGTATCGATGTTTTACATAACATATTTAGGATTTGGCTCATTTAGGATAGTTTGATTTTCTGCAGATTGTATAAGTTAGTTTCATCTAACTTCATGCATAATGTAGGTTATGAATGCATGTTTAGAAGTAATGTTTTGGATGTCTAGAAGTAATATTAATTGAGTCTTGCATATAGGAACTTTCTCTTGCATGATTAGTTTTCTGTTTTGGGAGTTATTGCATGTTTTGAATGTTTTGAGTATCCCTTAATGATGAATATAGTCTTCTTCTTTGTTTCCTAACATGGTGATCTCTATATGAATGTTGTGAGTATGTGTAATGGTTCTTTCATGTTTAGAATGCATGTTAGGATTAGAGTATGAATGTTATTTTATGTTAGGATGAGTTTATGAGTTGCATATTAGAGTCTTAGGATAGATTCATGTTTAGGCTTTTTCATACTATTTCTCTTTATCTTTATTTTCCTTATTATCATGTGGAATGTGTTTGATATACAAATTGTGTTCGAGGGAGCGTGCGAAGGTGAGATCTTGCTATTGTGGTGATTCAATTGTTTGAGGCATGATTATGTGTTATTTCAAGTACCTTGCATGTGTTAATTTAGGACAGCATATTAGTTTGCATTGTAGGTCATTTACACATCTTTTTTCTTTGTTATTTTTGGGTTTTTATTCATTTTTAGAATCACTTTTAATTTTGTCCAGAATTTAAAAGTGACTTTAAAGTGGATTAAAAAACTATTTTAGGATCAAAATAACTTAGAAATATACTTAGGTTCACATAATTTGAGTAGACTGCACTTAGGATCATTTGCATGCATTTTTTGCATTGTGTGTTGCATTTTTTATATATTTTCCAGAATTTCCAGCATGCATTATTTTAGTATTATAGGTTGTTTAGATTAACTTAGGCTGTAGTTAGGGATTCTAGGTTAGGGGAGCCATTTGGCTCCACTTAGGATTCTCCTCTGTTGTAGGAACTGTATCAAAAGAAGAGCTCTATTAAGTCTAGGAGTCTATCTTCGAGAAGATTTCCCAATGAAATTAGAATTTAAGAAGTTAGTTCGAGATGAAACTACCACTTTGAATGTTGAAGTGTTTTAAACAACGATAAACTCTCGAAGATAGAGTCTTAGATAAAGTAGAACGCCTATGATGATTTAGTTCACTACAATAGGAGAATCCAAGGTATTCGAACTACGATGGACTTTGATCTCTATCAGGACACTGGTAAAGTACGTAGGCAGCCAACAGGACGCAAGTATAATCTTAGGTTGACTGTATGTCTCCTAAGGTCTTTAGGATTATGTTTGCTTTATTATTATTATTTATGTATTATTATTTCAATTTTTGTGGTTGATTAGATAATTAGGATTGTTGTGATAAGATTTTGATAAAGCCCAAAAGTAATTAGAAGACCTTTAATTAGGGTGAGATAGGTGCCTACATGATGCGTTCTGGAACTTTCCTATCTCATAACCTAAACCCCGAATCCAACTTTGGTTCGAAGATTTGCTTTTCCTTAAATATGGAGTCATTGTTTTATTGAAAATAAAACTCTTCTTTATGGTTTCCTTATTCCTTAAAAATAAAGTGGCGACTCCAGTTTTTATCAAACTTCTTTCCTTTTTCAAAACGCAATCTAAGTGAACTCCCACAATAGAGAATGATGATTAGGATTGGATGATCTTGAATGGATAATAAAGAATGATAAACATGTAGATAAAAGAGAATGATAAATAGAGAAGGATAATGAATTATCTACAATCCATGATGATAGTGAATCCAATTCCAAAAACAAAAGAGCCGACATGTTTTGGCTGGTTCACAGTGTATTCATTTATCCACGGACATAAACTAAATATAATTAAAGAAATAAAAAAGCCAAACCAAATCTTTATGAGATTGGAACAAATAGTTTATGGTGTATTTATTTATCCGTGTATAGTTCTATTTATCTCTGCAACAAAATCCCAAAAAAGAACAATCCCTAATCTATGTAATGTACCTTTAAACATTAAAAAAACTCACTGGATAAATGTATCTCTATGGTTCGTGCGAAAGAAACCATACAAATCAAATATGCAAGTAATTTATTGTTGATTCCTACCACCTTTGATTCATATACTCATCTTCCCAAATAAAAAATGAAAAAAATAATGAAATAATATAGGACTTACACAGTTTTTATTATTTTTTCCATGATTGCCGGTTACCTTATTCCATATTCGCCGGTGAACAGTGCCAAAGAATGATTGCCGGTAGATCTGAAATGTAGAGAAAGTTTCTGCAGGCCATTCGAAAGTGAATATCCTCTTGGTATTATCGCATAATAATAGGAGCTTGATTCTTTGTTTCAATCTAGTATCCACTAAATTTGGCAACTACCCACGTTTTTAGAAGATTCATATCAGCAGTATAACTAATGGGCATAAATGTCATTTTTCTATATTTTATTAATTTATCAAAATCTTATTTTTCTTGAGGGGCCTATAGTATAATGATTTTATACTAGGGTTATTTGAGTATATAACCCTTAAAATTATTATTTTTTGACATTAATTTTTAAATCTTTTTAATTTTTAACTATGGTGAATCTTTTTAATTTTTAACTATGGTCATGCAACTCTCTCCTACCCAAACTGTATACATTTGAAATATGAATGAAAGAAGTTTATTTTTTTTAATTATTATTTATTCATGTACTTTACTAGTTATATTTTTTTTTCTTTTTTTACATTGTACTTTAAAAATACTAAAAGAAAGTGAAAAAAAAATTAAAATTGACAAAAAAGCCCGTTAACTCGATCCATTAGCCCAATCCGGTCCAATCCATTAGCCCGATCCGACCCATTATCTTAGTGGACCAGTCTAATTATGGATCAGATTGGACTGCCCTTTTCCTATTATTGGATAGGCTCGATTTGGTCCGATAGCTTAACGGGCCAAGACCAATAAGATCCGATAGCCTATTAGCCCACTTTCTTAATGGGCCGGACCGGCCCGATACACCAGTCCGGCCCATTAAGAAATCTAGAGGAATAAAAGGAATTTGGAATAAGAACTTTCCAAAAAAGAGAAGGGCGGTCATGACTTTCAACATCCTTATCTTTGCATTTTGTTTAAAAAAGGAGTTGATGATGAAGTGAAGAGTAAAAGTTGACAAAGATTTTTTTTTCCCCTTTCTCCAGTCATGGTAGAGTCTTGGAAAGCAAATATGAGAAGGGTTCTTGAGATAAGATTTGGAAAATGATGTTGTTCCATCAAAGTTTCCCGCCCATACATTTCATGTCTGATGTGGCGCATTTATGAACATTTATTTTTGTCTGAGTTTTGCAGGGAAGACTGAATTTTGCAGGGGAGAGAGAAGCTGATTTGTCTGAGTTTTGCAGGGAGCCTTATCTAATCTCTTTTCCAACCAAGGATACTGAGTCTGACAGAGGGTCCAAAGGAGTCTTGGCTGTCTAGCCAGTGGAGCAGCAACAACAGCAACTTGGAGAAGCAACAACAGCGTCGTGGAGCAGTAGCAGCAGCAGCGTGCAGGTTCTTCTTCTTCCTTCTTCTTTCTTCTTTTCATCATTCTTCATCCTTCATCCTTCATCCTTCCTTCTTCTTCTTCTTCTTTACTATGCTCATAAAACATTTTCACTGTTTTTTTTTTCAGTCTTCCTCTTCTTTTTCTTCTTCTACTCTATTCTTCTTCTTCTTCTCTATCTTCCTCCTCTTCTTCCCCTTATTTCTCTTTCTTTTCTCTCTTTTTCACTGTTTAGTGTTTCCACTGTTTTATTTTCACTATTTTTTTTCTCTCCTCCTCTTCTTTTTCTTCTCTGTCTTCCTCCTCTTCTTCCCGTTCTTTCTGTCTCTTTTCTCTCCTTTTCACTATTTTAGTGTTTCCACTGTTTTATTTTCAGTCATCCTCCTCCTCTTATTCTTATCCTTATTCTTATTATTATTCTTCTTCTTCATCTTCGTCTTCCTCCTCTTCTTCCCTTTATTTCTCTCTCTTTTCTCTCTTTTTCACTGTTTAGTATTTTTACTGTTTTAGTGTTTTCACTGTGAGACGGGAAACCAAACGGGAATGGGGGATGGGACTCCAAGCACTGCTCATAAGATTTTGATACTTCATTCGTTCCAATTTATGTGATTACCTTTTCATTTTATGATGTCTCAACATATGTGTTCACTTTAATTTATCAAATTAAAAATTAGAATGAATTTTCCATTATACCCCTTTATGAAATAATCTTGGAGAATGAGTCATTCTTTTAGAAGGGTAAAATTGGAATACAAACTTAAAAGTATAATAAAGTCAAAACAATCAATGTATTTCTTAAACTGCGTGTTTAGTCAATGTATGCACATAAATTGGGACGGATGGAGTATTTAACTTTTTTTTTTTTTTTTTCAAAACTTTGTTTTTAATTTAAAATTTTATCTTCACTTATTTTTTTGGATAAATCATATCTTGATTTTATAAATTATTTTAAAAAATTTTTAAAGTAAATTTTTTGTTTAAGATGAAATTTTTTATTTTATTTTATTGATATGAAGTGAATGATATGATATTTTAAACAAAAGGGTCAACTTAGAAAAATGAAAAATTAATTCAATTTCTGTCATTGCCAAATATTGGAAATGAAATGAAAAGTCATTGCAACTCTTTGATTCCAGCCAAAATCCAAACGCTCGAAATGGAACGAAAATCTGATACAATTCCAGACTACCTTAGGAGCCTAAAGGCCCCGTTTGGATCGGGGAATAAAATAGCATGTAATGAAATCCGATTCCATTCCCAAGGTAGTGTTTGGAATGGAATGGAATCGGGGGAATCAAATAGCATGGAATGGAATTTGATGGAATGGAATCATATTTTCATTCCATCTATAGTGTTTGGATGCTAACTGGAATCATGAGTTGGAATGACTGTCCATTCCATTACTTGTGTTTGGCAAAGCTAGGAATGGAATTAAATTTTCTATAATTTTCCAATTTTACCAATTTTCTTTAAAATAACCCATCTCTCACTTTACCAAATTTTTTTCTTACTAAATTCAAATCAATATATATCATAACCAATTTTGAAAATTTATATATATAAGTTTTCCGTATATATAAGTTATTTATATACAAATTAGGCAATTTATATATACAATCTTACTTTATTGCTTCCACCATATTGGAGAACTTGATTTCGAATCAACACTCCTCTTTCCTCATCTTATGAGACCGAATTGAACCCCCTTATGATGGTGTAGTAGAAGCTCGTTTAGTCATTGATTAATCTGCAACTACATAATCAATAACATTGGATCCTTCTTGCCCATTCGGTCTATTTGATACCATGAAAAAATTATAAATAGATAAATAAATCATATTAAAATATGTACAATAAATTAAGAATGTGCAAAAAGCAAAAAGCCTGTGAGCACTGAACACAGATAAGACCAACCAGTCAACATAAAATTTCCTAAGAGAAAAATCAACCTGATCAACCAATCAAAGAGATAGCTCCACCATACTCTCAATATATAGTTCTACGTATTTACTAATACCAACACAAGGACGCATTATAATAGAATGTTACTATCTTTTCATCAGGACAAATACTTGAACTCCATCTATCTATTTATATTTAAATTACAAATATGGTTTTGAATAATGATTATAGAAGATTAGTGATATTTTTAAAGAATAAATTAGACAATTTTTCATAGTGCTATTTTTAAAAAACCGACCGTTGGATTGTTGTGATTTTTGAAAATAGAATATTCATAAGAAATTTGTTCAATTCAATGGTGGATTTTAAGAATATCTTGTATAATTAGTCATGCATATATGACTTGAGTTAGTAAATTACAAGGTGCAACTAGTACAAAATTGAATGAGGTTACTTTATTAGAGTCAATCACCAATGACATTTAGAAAAACTAACCGTTGGATTAGCTAAACACATTGTGAATGCCATGCTTGCAAAACATCATAGCGATCCAATAGTCAATATTTGAATAATGACTATAGAAGATTTGTGATATTTTAAAGAACAAAACATACAATTTTTCACATTTGGCATTTTTCAAAAATAGACCATTAGATTATTATGATTTTTTGCAATCATAGTATTATTCATAAGAAGTTTGTTCAATCCAATGGTGAATTTTGTATTTTACAAGTTACTGGTCTTTTCTTTTAATATGCCTTAATTATAATTAAATGAGCCTGTTAACAAGTCTATTTGGTATTTTATTTTATTTTATTTTTTCATTCTTGAACTCACTAATTTTTTGAAAAAGGAAAAAAACTTATTTAGTAGAAGTCACAAATTATTATTTTTTAATTAAGAATCTCATATATTTTTAATTAAAATTATTATTTTTTGACAACAATCTTTGAATCTTTTTAATTTTTTACTATGGTAATGCAACTCTCTTCTATCAAAATTGTTTACATTTGAAATATGAATAAAATAAATTTTTTTTTTTTTATAATTATTATCTATTCATGAACTTTACTAGTTATGTGTTTTTTTTTTTTTTTTTTCATTGTAATTTAAATATATTAAAAGAAAGTGAAAAATAAAATAAAATTGACAAAAAGCCCATTAACCCGATCCATAAGCCCAATCCAATCAAGTTCATTAATCCGATCCGACCCATTATCTTAGTGGACCAGTCTAATGGACTGGATTGGACAAGCCTTTTACTCTTATTGGACAGGCCCGATCTGGTCCGATAGTTTATCAGGCCAAGCCCGATCCGATAGTCTATTAGCCCACTTTCTTAACTGGCCGGCCCGTCCCGATCTGCCCATTTTGACACCACTAAGTAATGATATAGGGCATACACATTCGGAGTATTTGTTTCTTAAAATGTAAAACTATTCTGAGATTCATGTAGTTGATACATATTTTGTACATGAACATATTGCATATACATAATGTAAGAGTTTTAGGTCAGGCTTAGGTTGAGTTAGCTTTTCTGAAACTAACCAGGCGTAACATTGGTTTCAGATTTTTCAACCAAAGCAAAAACCAAACCCAATCTGCAGTTTTACTGTCATAGTCCCCCAAACTAGACTGGTTGAGTTGGTTCAACTCACCCAAGGTTCAGAATGTTTTCTTTTTTCTGTTTTTGGTAAATTATGAATAATTTTTCTGTCTGAAACATGCTTAAACATGTCTAGTGGCATTTGCTGCTGTGCATGTGAGTACGTGATATCTACATGAACATGTGGATATATATATGCCAGGTAATTTGCAAACAAAACAGCCGAGTTATTATATATAAATGTTGCTTATTATTTCTCAGCTTCAAGAATATCAGGGTACGTATCTGAATGTTGGTTAAACTAAACCATGTGCATGAACATTTTGGATCCATATTCTAGAAAATTAAATGTTTTTTCTTCCTCTCTTCTTGATTATTTGCCAAGGTAAGCTGCATATATTCAATGCTACATATAGTTAACTACTGCAGGCATAAAAGCATACATAATTTTGAAGCAAAACCAAAAGGGATGGAGCATCAAATGTTGGACCATGTCTGCTTGCTTGCTCGATCGGACCTGGTTTGTCAAGATGTGGATGCTTACAACTTGTATTTTTAGAATATTTTCGAGATTCTTTAAGATTTGTTTGGTAAAACTAACAGATTAATAAATGTTACAAACTTTTGGACAATTCTGTGGTGTGATATGATAGAATGTGTTTGTGATTAAAACCGAAGATCATATGCTTATATTCTTCTTCTATATTTTAGGTGTATAAGGTGATCAGTCAGTGTCACATGCAATAATTGGAGGAAGAGGCATGCAGTGTGGTCCGAATTATTCGAGGGTTTTGTTCCTGTGGCTGATGTGGATCCATTCGACCAGTAGGAGGAAGACATCTGGCTCGTTGAAAAGGTTCTGAAATTTGTTTGTGATTTCCGGGCACATATGATAACATGCTCTGAGGGGACCATGAAGTCTTTGTTCACTAGGTACGTATCGACTGCATTCCTATGCAAAATGAAAAATGCAATAACACCACACAATTTAATTTGAAATTAAAAATTATCATGAGATGTCCTGCTTTGCTTTGAGTAGTGAGGTCCTTCTCTCAAATGGATTCCATCTTTTTCACATGTGACTCAAAGCAGGACATGTCAGAATGGTTTTTACTTTCAGGTTAAAAGTGTCTGATGCAAACAACCTGATTGGCATGGTGGCCCAGATGTAGCGGAATTAAATGGAGCTATCCGCGTGAAACCAACTCAATCAAGAAGATGTTAAAAATTTTAGAATTTTTTGATAATCTCCCAACTCCCATGGAAAGTTTGGATTCTTATTCAGGAAATTTGACTTGATTTAGTGGATAAATTAGCAAAAATTTGCCAAGAGATGGGTCATTTGTGAAGATGTGAGTGGAATGACTCATTAATTGTATCTCCTCTTAAATTGCTGTTTGTCTCCAACCCCTAACTCAACCAAAAAAACAGAAGTAAAAACAAGAGAAAGAGAAGGGAATCAATCAAGAAGATGTTAAAAAATGTCTTTTGTTCCCGGCCAGCTTAATTATAATTTATCTCATACTGTGTTATTTGATACAACTAAAAAAATACGATTTTTTAACACCATAAACATAACTACATTAGAGGGAAATCCCACCTATAATCTGTATTAACTAGCATATTTTCATGAACATTTTAGTATGTTTTCGCATTTATGAAACTTTGTAGTCTAGGGAGAGACTCGTTCCTCTAAGGACTTCCTTATACGAGGACTTGGCGTTTTGACCATCATTTCATTTTAATAATATGTTTTTTTATTTATTTAATGTTTACATAGTTTAGAAACTGTTCACCACAAAAATAACCACCAATTGGGAGTTGCCATGTGGCGTGGAAATTGGTGTTTTAGTGGGCCACTAATTTAATTAGTGGGTGGTTAATTAAAGAAAGTGGCTAATTAGTAGGTAGTTATGCCAGGCGCGTGTCAATCAAAGAGGGAGTCTTGAAAAGTTAGTGGGTGGTTAATCAAGAAGTGGCTAATTGAAAAGTTAGTGGGTGGTTATTGCCACATGTCAAGCAAGGATTAAGTCTATTTGAATTAGTGGGACATGTGGCAATTATCTATGCATCATATGGGAAGTTACAAAGTAGTGGAGCACTACTTCAAGAGCACATAGTGGGCAGTTTTCATGGCCACTACTTCAAGAGCAAATAGTGGGCAGTTTTCATGGCTGGCCAGACCTTCCGTGGGCTATATATATCCCAATCCAAAGCACATGCAAGAGGACATCTCCAACAACCAAAAATCAGCACAATGCTCCAATATTTCTAGTAGATTTTTAGGCCTTTCTCTTAGCAAGCAAGCTCCTTTTTCAAGTTTATTTCAAGCATTCTTAGTTTAGTTCAAGCATCTTCCCAATTTCAATCGGTAGTTGTTCGAGTTTCAAGCATTTCTACTTCAAGTAAG
Source organism: Hamamelis virginiana (assembly GCA_017140935.1). Lineage (NCBI taxonomy): Eukaryota > Viridiplantae > Streptophyta > Magnoliopsida > Saxifragales > Hamamelidaceae > Hamamelis > Hamamelis virginiana. The sequence goes on from JAESVK010000155.1 coordinate 850,007, forward strand.
CGCCGCATTTCAATTTCCAAGCACATTTCAATTCCAAGTATGTCAATTTCCATTTCTAGCATTGTAATCTCAAGTAATGTAAGTATTTCTCTTTTTAATGCATTTCCAATTTCATTCCAAGCAAGTTGATCGGTTCGATTACGATGTAACTCGAGTCGGATTTTAGTTTTTATTAGATATTTAACACTAGAACCCAAGAGGAATTAACCTCTGATTCTCGCCAATCGCCTGATTCCCATTTTAATTCCAAAGTGACTGACTAGGCATCTAAGACCTTTCTTGGATTCTCGGCCTAGAAGGTGCTAGAGGTCGTGTTCACACGGTCTTTGGGCTTTCCGAGTCCTGGCACGCCCGCGCACGGAGACCTTACACCAAAGGTCTCGAGACCGTCGATTTTACACCGGGAACAGAAACAATTAAAAAAAGAAAAAAAAAAAAGAAAGTTACTTATGCAATCATGCTGAAATTTCTTTGCACACGGTTTATTAAGCGGCACCATTTGATTCCTTGGAAGGCCACACTAACCTAATCCGCAGCTGTGGATGAAAAAAATGGATAACAATGGCCGGCGTCCTTTTGTTGTAACTACTGTAAATTAAAACCCAGCAGAGTGTTTGGGTTGCTTTCAAAGTAGCCGTAGAAACTTGCAACCTAGGGAAGTAAAAAAGAGCTGGTTTTACGATCTTGTATAATTAACGTAGCAGTACGTGCAGCCGCCACCTCATGTGCACTATGCTCCACCATAGCCATCGAACGTTTGGGAAGCGGGTCCATATATGTCACATGTCAGGGACAGGTCGACCCTTTTGATGTATGTAAGATGATAAAGTCCATCATCATCTCACCGTTAATTTCATAAAAATCCATCCAAGGGTTAGGGAAAAATCAGAGCTTTTGCACTCTGCCCGAGTTAAGGTGAAAAGCTTTTTCACCTTTTTCTCTTTCTCTCTTCCCCGAAAGCTACCAGACCCCCCATTCTTGGAAGATCAGCAGACCCCCCATTCCAGCGAGAGAAGCTTCCATCATTCCACTCCGGCCTCCACCAGTCCAGCTGGTTAGATTAAAAAAAAAACTGATACGAGCAGATCGTGGGTTCTCATGCAAGTTATGGAAGGAGACATGCAAGGGAATGAAGATCATGGGTCACATTATTTAGGTGGACCAAGTATAGGTCAATAAGTTAGTTGTCTTGAAATTCAGAGCAGTAGCTCATTAGTGCTTAGTGGTTTCCTTCTCTTTCAACATTATTTTGTTAGTGGGTAGTTGTTCCTGGTTCTCAGGAATTGTGGCTGACCACTTGTTATTTGTAAGCCTATAAATGGCTCTTTGGAATTCAATAAAGGATATCAAATATATTATTAGCAAATATCTCTCTTTAATTCTCTTCTTCTATCATTCTTTTCTTTCTACGAAATTGATTGTATCAATTTGGTATCAGAGCAGTACGCTCCATGGAGACTCGTGCTAAGAGCAATGCTGAGTTTCGGATAGAAGTCAACGAAGTCCTGACCCATCACGAATCTAGCCTTGACCACCTCAACACCAGCCTCAATCACGTTACCACCACCATGCAATCTGTTACCACTACCATGCAATCCATCATTTCTGAGCTCCAAGCGTTACGTGTTAGCCGTAATGGTAACACTGCCGACACCGAGTTCAACCCCTTTTCCTCCGCAGAACCTTCACACCGAAACCAACTCACACAAACATCCATTCCAGCCAGCAACATCTCAAATGATCGTTACCACCAAACCCAGCTAAAGTTATCGTTTCCAACCTTCAGCGGCATTGACCCTACTAGCTGGATCTTTAAAGCCGAACAATACTTCGATTTTAAAAACATCACACCTCCACAACAAGTCCAACTGGCTTCTTTCTATCTAGATGACATTGCATTGCAATGGTTTCGTTGGTACACCAAATTCATAAGACCTTCATCTTGGGACGAATTTAAACAGGCCTCCTCCATCGTTTTGGTCCAACGGACTACGATGACCCCTCTGAGGCACTCTCCCTTCTCAAGCAAACTTTTACTATAGCTGTTTACCAAGAAGCCTTCGAAAGGTTATCCCATCGTGTTGATGGCTTACCAGATAATTTTCTTATTGGCAATTTTATTGCAGGGCTCAAGGATGAGGTCCGACTAGAGGTCAAAATTAAACAACCGTGCACCCTCTCAGAAACCATCAATGTGGCCAGATTAGTTGAAGATCGCAACCAATTGTAGCACCGACCAACGCCTCCCTTTCGACACCAGAATTCACCAGCTCTCCCACGATTCTCACCAGGTCCAGCGACAAGCCTTCTTGGTCCCACTCCAATTTCAAATACGTCAACCACACGAGGTGCACCGGCTATCCAAATCCGACGTATTATGGGACAGGAGGCACGAGCAAGACGAGAAAAAGGATTGTGCTACTACTACGATGAGAGATTCGTTCCGGGTCATCGTTGTGAGAAACCCTAACTCTTCATGTTGGAAGACATAGCAATCGTAGATGAGGAACCAGGCGAGTTCTTGGATGACATTACAACTCCGGAAATTCTCTCGAAAATTTCTTTCCACACAATGGCAAGTACATCACACCCGTAGACCATGCGAGTAATTGGAAAAATGAAGAATAAAGACATTACCGTTTTAATCGATAACACTCATAACTTCATAGATCAGTCAATTGTCACCAAGTTTGGATTGCCTGTAGTTCGAGACAATACTGCAGGTCATGGTCGGTAGCAGGGAAAATATTAATTACTGTGGACGTTGTTTGGCACTTACTTTAGTCATCCAAGACCATCCAATTCAAGCAGATTTTTATGTGTTACCGGTTGTTGCGTGTCAAGTCATTTTAAGAGTACAGTGGTTGGAGACATTGGGACCAATTGAAACCGACTATTGGCAGCTGACAATGACCTTCTAACAAGTCGGTCAATCACATACTTTTCATGGCATGACACATCCTCCTTTGGCACATATAACCGATAAAGAAATGCTGCAGATGACAGGAATGAGATTTTTATTGCATATGGTACACAGATCACCTGCAGATGAACTAACTTCCCTTCTTACAGACATGACCCAGTTGTTGACCGAATTTTCACATGTTTTTAGCACACCAACACAGCTACCACCAAAGAGCGCACACTACCACCAAATTCCGTTACAGCCTGGTCACGGACCCGTCAGTATGCGTCCCTATCGATATCCGTATTATCAAAAAACTGAGATTGAAAATATGGTACGTAACTTTCTTGACTCTGGTTTTATTTGGCACAGCCATAACCCATTTTCTTCGCCTGTGCTTCTTATAAAAAAACCATATGGAACGCTTCTGTATAGACTATCGGGCTTTGAATAATATTACTATCAAAGACAAGTGTAGACACCCCATTTTTACCAATTATTTTCTCATATGTTTTTGAAAGTGATTAAGTTGAAGAGTGGGTCATTTGGTGGAAAATTGGACTTGTAAAGACCAAATTATCCAAATTATCCTTTTAGAGGAAAAATGATAATTCATTATTTCATGCATACATTTTAATTGGAATCAATTCGTTTGCATTGCATTTGACTTTTGAGGTGTCTTAGGATATCCTTGTAAATTTTCATGTCATTCTGAAAAGAGCTCGATAGGTAATTAGGGTTTTTGCGACTTGAGGGCGTTTTCGTCATTTTTCTCATATAATTTCTAAATGACCTCCGAATTCGAAACGAATTGTTTCATGGAGTTTATATGAATGTGTGGAGTGTATTTGGAGTGTTAATTGAACTTTTGAATGGTTGGTATGGATTCGCCCAAAATCGATCCTACGGGTAGGAATGAGCCGAACTGAGATTTCATCCAAAGTAACCGTGAATTGGTCTTTTTCACCAAAATCAAAGATCTTAAAAATGTGTTTTCAAGTATCAATTTCATAATAAAACCATGTTTTTTAGAAGTGGGTTAAGCCCAATTGATCAATTTTACAAAACAGAGAATGGTCATATGACCTATTTTGGCACAACGGGTCAATCAGCTAGCTTTTTACTAAAACCCTTGACCATGGTCAAGAATTTTTGACCCAAAACTCTTCTAGGAATGTAGAGGATCAAAGCACGGTCATTTTGGCCTTTGAATCATCGAATTTGGACTGAAAATGAGCAAGATAGAGCCAAAATACCAAAATCCCTCGAAAATAGAGTAAATTGGGAGAAGCCAGCATGGTGACCGTCCTAGCTAGGACGGCCAACCGTCCAGGCTAGGACGGCCATTAGGATGCTCGACCCCATTTTATGTGTTTTGAAATTTTGGGACTCTCCCACCTCTTTTATCCAACTTTGCTCGATTTTTTTGGATGAATTCAAAGGTAATTCAGTCTGAGGACTCTAAAGAGACTCATTCATGGCCTTAGGATGATTCATCCTTAACCCTAGGATGATTTTAGATGGATTAATCTCAACCATTCATTATTTTTTTACCCTAACTCTATAAATACACTTTGATAGAGTTTAGAAAACGAGGCTACTTCATTTTTGTTCATCATTCAAGAGAGAATCAGAGTTTAAGAAGGAAGAGAGAGGAGGAACTCAAGGCTTGAAGCTTGAAGGAGGGTAGTCAAGGAGGAAGAATAAGGCTAAGTGTTCCATCCTCGTCTCATTTCCTTTATTCTCATGTAAATCTTTTCTTCTATGCTATGGTGGAAGTTTAGTTCATCTTCGTGTGAGATGAACTAGCTTCCATTCTTATGTGTTTATTAAGTATGATAAAATAGATTTTTGCTTGTTTATGCATGATAGGGTAGTAGTAGTTTGTGTTTGATTATTTATGATTTTTGTTTAATGTATTTGCATGTTAAAATTGGATGTGTAGGTTTTCTTTTTAATATAGGACAGTAGCATATTTGTATGTTTAGTAGCATATTAGTTTGATTAAGTAGTTGTTTATTATGATTTTATGTGTGTGAGCATGCTTAGAGTAAGTATTAATATATTTACATATTATTGAAATCTTGTGGTGATCATTTGATGATCATATGATATTAATAGTTATGTAAGTATGTTGAGGCATTGTTTTGATATGTGATGAGTCTTGAGTCATTCTTTTGTGCTTTTATAATTATTTAAGCACTTTATATGGATTTGATGGTTTGGATATATATGAACTATGTACGAGGGAGCGTGCAAAGGTAAGATCCTTCCCTTGTGTTTAGATTAATTGTTTAAGCATGTCTTTGTTTAGTTTTTGATGTATTTTTTTTTTTTTTTTTTTTTGCGTAGTAATTTAGTCGAGCATGTAATTAGGTTGTATGTTAGTATTTTTATTTATTATTTTAAGTGGATTAATCATGCTAATTAAGCCCCACAAAGTAAAGGTTCAAATCAGTCCAGATTTGAACACGGACTTTAATGAGGCTTAAATAGCATTTTTAAGCCATGATTTCATGTGCGCTTTGTAGATTAAATTTATATATGCATATTAGGTTTTTTTTTTTATGATAATCATGTGACATAAACATGCTTTTTAAGCACTTAAAAGTGGATATTCAAATATGTCCAGATTTGAATACACACTTTTAAGTGGCTTAATTATCATTTTTAGGGCACATTTATGCATGTTTCTTTATATTGTCTCATAGTATATTCATGTAGGATGCATGCTAGGTCATTGCCATGATTTTATTATTTTATTTTAAGGTTTTTAGAATGATTTAAGATCCACATTCGAATCTGTCCAGAATTGAAAAGTGGTTTTAAATTATTCTAAAAATCATTTTATGGTCAAATTCAACTTAGAAATATGCGTATGTTCACATAGTTGAATTAGTGTGCATTTAGGAGCATTTTCATGCATTGTTAGAATTAATTTCATGCATATTTGCTTATTTTGTTTAAATTCCAGCATGCATTGCATTAGTGTTTTAGGCTTTTAGATTAAGTTAGAGTTAGAGACCCTAGGATTAGGACGATCACTTGACATTCCCTAGGATTTTCCTTTGTTGTAAAAGTCGCATTCAAATTCAAGTGTTTTAACGAGTTTAGGAGTCTATCTTTGAGAGGGATTTTAAAGATGATTTTTATTGAAAATAATTGATTTATTAAATGGTTTCCCATGAAATGGGAGTCTTTTAAAAAAATTTATGTTGAAAATGATTTCTTGAAAAAGAAATAGTTTTGGAATGAAATTCCATGGATAATGATTGATTTGAAAAAGAAGTTTAAAATGAGGTTTGCTTCTAAAAGATAAGTTTTATCTTGTAAAATACCGATTTGTTAGCTTTTGAGTATGAGTGTTGGCATGTTTCGTTTCAAAACTTGGTTTGGGTTATACCTTCTTTAGAATGTGTACTAATGATCTCAAGCGAAGCTATGACAAAAGTCTCTAACTCACCATGGACTAGGATGGTAAGTGACTTATTGACCAAGTTAATCATGTTTAGGTGGTTAGATGGTCTTGCACATCCATATAGCTTTTAAGTCAAGCTTACTCAAGGATAAAGAGTTATGTTCATTCAATATTGGTATAAATCCATTCTATAGCTCTTGGAGATCAAGTGAAAGAGCCATGCATGCTGGGAACTTGGTTTAAGGTGAATTGCATGCTAGAAGAATGGTTTGAGGTGAATTTAATGTGCCAAAGTTGATACAAAAGTGTTAGAAGGCATTTGGAGATTTTTGGAGCAATACAGTTTTTTTGTCGACGAAAACTTACAACTTCAAATGGTCATATATCCCTCATCCGGACTCAGATTTTGATGATCTTTATATGCCTAGAAAGTTTGAGAAGTCTAGTTTCTGAATTGGGCATGCTCATAATTAGATTCAATTTGGATCGATCCAAGACCCCCCTTGGATCGATCCAAGTTCGGGATTTTCAGCAATTGTCAATCATAAACTATTTGGATCGATCCAAGACCCTTCTGGATCGATCCAAGTTCGAGAAAATTTGTTTTTCAATTGTTTTTCTCGTACAGAAAGTTTAAGGATTGATCCATGACCATTATGGATCGATCTAAGTTCGGGAAAATCAATTTTCACTTTCCATTTATTGCTCTTACCTTTGGTAAACAGCCCAGGTGATTTTTCCCTCTATATATATGATCTCTTCTAAGATTTTAGGGTAGAGCTAGCCTCCAGATAATCATACCCTCTCTAACCCTAGACTTGTTTTCTCTCTTGTGAGCTTTGAGTGTTCTTCTTTTGAAGAATCATTGTGTTCATTCATATATATCATATGGATTCATTTTGATCCTTTTTAGGATTGTCTAGAAACCTTGGAAACACTTCTTAAACGTCTGTGGTGAGGGATTTCTATGGAGATAGGAAATTTCTCATGGCTCTTGGATGAAGTCATCAAGAGTGAGGCCAAATGGTTTGGTTGCTGAGCATGCTATGAAGAAAGGGGACTCATGGAGTTTGAGTTGAGAGGGATCTTAGTACACTAGGCCTGGGATTGGTGAGAACTTGTGTATGGTCTAATCTCTAACTCTTTTTCATAGTTGATTGCTGTGTTTCTCCCATGGTTTTCTCCCGAAAGGGTTTCCACGTATATCTTTTGTTCTTTGTGTTGATTTACTGTGTTGAGATTTATTTGCAATAACTATCAAGAAGGATGGAATGATTTCTGCTTTGTTCATAGATCCCTCTTGATAGTTGAAATATCATTTGTATTTCTTGCTCACAATGTGTTTGTGTTTATTCCTAAAAGAATGAGTTTAGTTTGTTGTTTGTGTGTAATGTTCATGTATGTGTGTTTTCTTGTGGAGAAATTTTGAAGTATTGTAGATCTAAAGGGACTTGCATTTTTTCAATTGGTATCAGAGCTAGAATCACTGAGATAGGCTAACACCTAGGTGATTTTGTCCTTAGATCTTAATTTATCTCTTCCCATGGAAGAAGGAAATTCAGTCACAAGACCACCAAAGTTTGATTGCTCAAACTACGCCTATTGGAAGGCTAGAATGAGGATTTTCTTAAAATCCATCGATGAGAGAGTTTGGGTGACCGTAGAGCAAGGTTGGAAACCTCCTACATTGAAGGTTGATGGTGTGACCTTACTTAAACCAACTGATAAATGGGACAGGGATGAATTAGAAAAAGCGGGTTGGAATAATCGTGGTTTAAATGCTATTTGCAATGCTTTAATTGCTAGTGAATACCGTAGAATCATGACTTGTGAGACTTCTAAAGAAGCTTGGGATATTTTAAAAGTAACCCATGAGGGCACAACTTTAGTAAAAAATTCCAAACTTCAAATGCTCACTTCTCAATTTAAGAGAATTAGAATGGAAGATAATGAGACATTTTCTGATTTCTATGCCAAGTTAAGTGACATTTTTAATTCATCATTCAATCTGGGTGAGAAAATTTTCGATATTCAAGTTGTGAAAAAGATTTTAAGGTCTCTCCCATATCGTTTTCAACCAAAAATCACAGCTATTGAAGAAAGCAAAGATTTAGGTTCAATTCGAGTGGATAGGTTGGTTGATTCAATTCAAACATTTGAAATGAATCTAAGAGAACCAAAGAGCAAAAACAAAAATATTGCTTTTTCTTCAAAAAGGGATGAGTTAAAGTCACATGAAAGTGTTTTTGAATTGAATGAGGATAAACTTGCTCTCTTTGTCAAACAATACAAGAAATTTCTTAAAATTAAAAATGGATTTTCAAATCAAAACAAGAATGCGGACAAATGGCAAGATTCATCATCACCAAGGGTTGATAATAGGAATTCTAGAACCGGGAAAAAGTGTTTTAATTGTTACAAACTTGGGCATAGAATTGCAGATTGCCCTGAAAAGAAAAAGAATCAACATAAAGCTCAAAATGACACCTTAAGTGATAGTGATGAGGAGAATAATACCTCTCATGAATGTGAATATGATGATGATGTTGAAAATTTCACAGCCTTTGTTGTCAGTCACAGTGGAAACTCAAGAAGAGTCTTCAAACAATAATGATCTAGATGCTATTAAATTGCTTCTAGGAAAGAATAGTGTTGAATCCAAAAATGTTGAGGAAGAGGAAATTGACCTTCAAAAAGCTTATGATGAGCTCTATGAAGAGGCATATCAACTCAAGAAGAGAAACATGTCTTTGGCTATTAAAGTAAAGACGGCTGAGAAAGAAATGGAAATTTTCAAAGTAGAATTGAGTAATCATGTTACTCATTTACAAGAAGTGAAAATTAAAAATTTTGCCTTGAATGATAAAGTTATCAATTTGAAAAATGATAATGACTCCTTTTTGTTGAAAATGCGTGAGTACCAAAAAGAAATCAAGAGTCTTGAATCAAGACTCAAGGATGAAGTTGAGAGTATAAAGTATCTAAGTTTCAAAGTAAGGAGTCTAGAAGATGAATTGGCAATGGCCATGGAAACATTGTTAAAACTTACCAATGGAAGTAAAAAATTGGATCACATTCTTAGCATTGGCAAGTCATTTAGTGACAAGACTGGATTAGGTTATATTGGGACTTCTAGTATCCTTTCATCATCGGGAACTAAGTTTGTTCCTTTATCCAAGTCATCTCTAGAGAATGAGACTACACTCCAATTTAAAGAGGCCTCACTTCAATCCAAAGTCAATCAAGGAGATACCCACTTGCCATTCTTGTGGTGTCAAAGGTCACATTAGGCCTCATTGTCCTAGTCTCAAGAAAACCTCCAGGGTTACATCTAGAAGTGAATCTCATGTTACACATCACTCTTCGTCTAGTTTTGTTCCCACTTGCCACCATTGTGGTAAGAAAGGCCATATAAGACCACAATGCTTTCACTTGAAGCAATTTTCTCGTGTTTGGAATAGGGACACTCCTTCTAACATGTTTAGGAGAGACTACAGGAACTTTCCAAGAGTGTCTAGGACTCCTAAGACTTGAGTTGACTTAGAGAATTTGAATTCTTCAACGAAGTCAGCTCCTACAGTCAAGGAAGCTTCAAAATCTTCCAACATAAGGACTGTTTGGATTAGGAAAGAGGATTTGAAGTTCTTCAATCTCAATCATTCTCTAGGAAAGGGTTCCTCTCACTCTCTCTAGTGGATGTGAGTTCTTGAGTCCGAAATGACTATAAACTATTTTGAGTCCGAAATGACTATAAACTATCTTGTGTCCAAAATGACGATAAACTAAGTTTAGTTGGTCCTAGATGTTCATCATTGTCATGAGTTCTTACATACAATACTCGCATATGATTCTTTTAATTTCTTTCTAAAATTTGATCACTATGCATATCATTCTTAGAATTATGTGTCTTTCTCACTCTCTTTGTTATTGCATTTGCTCATCCTTATAATGTGAACATTTAGTTTTGAAACTATGGTTGCAAAAGTGTCTTTTGAATGCATCTTCATGCTCTTAAACTTTGAAAAATGTGGATGATTGTGTGTTCTCTTGAATAGAAGTAGAACTCTTGAAGATGAATTTTGTGTGATAATTGTGTGTTCATGAAAAATCTTGTCTTGTTCATATTGCATTTCAATATTTTCATATATAAAGCTTTATTTGAATTTGCCTTACATATGGTAAGAATATATTTGTTAAAGAAAATTTTCTCATTAAATAATTTTGAAGGTATAGTTCTTGGGTCATGAGATTTGAAAGTGAGAATAGTCCCTTGATTAGATGCCGTCCTCTTCATTGGGAGTTGTTGTGCCCAATAAATTCTTGTGTTTATCTTGATAATCACGAAATATTCATAATTCATCTCAAAGGGAGAAAGTTTGCCCTTTTTTCATTTTATTGCTCATCAATAGGCAAAATGGACTTTGTTGTGGAGTAAAAAGACAAAAAATCAATAAAAATATGATGTGAATCTCATGAAAACATATCAAGATCTCATAAAAAGTATGTATTCAAGGAAATGAAAAAGGAAAAGATGAAATTGTTGGCTATTGATGAGTATCTTACCATTTCTTGTCTCTTCATCTTCTCATTCTCTTTTTATGAGGTAAAAAGACTGTGTCTTGTCGGGCTCTAATTGGATTGAATTCTCATGAGTACATGATTCTTGATTCAATTGTTATACTTTTGTTATGATTTCTTTTGGTGTAAAGGTTTTTCTTAACAGATGTTTCTACTTCACCCACACACTTTGGCACATTCAATTGCTTTACATATCTCAATATTTTGGTGCAAAGTGTACAATATTTGATGTTTCTCTCACAATTTTCTCATAAAATGAAAATTTCATTGATTTTACCTATCTTGTAAGTTTCTTCTTGTCAAGGGGGAGTAAAGTTTTGAATCTTATTTGGAACTATCTGTTTTGGCTCCTCTTGAGTATTTTGTTTTGAGTGTGGATTTGTGTTCATTGTGGCGTATGTGACCATAGTTAAAAAACTTGTTTAACATTCATTTTGTCATTTACTCATCTCATATGTCTTTCAAACTTGAAATTTGATAATTGTATCTGGATGTGAGCAATTCAAGTCATCATAATTCTTGAGAATGTCATTGCATTTGGTTTTGCTTCAAAATATCATTTTTCTTGAGCTTATCATAAGAATCATTTTCAAAAAGAATCATTTTCAAGCATCGTGTTCAAAATTTTTAATCACTTGATGAATCATTTTCAAGCATCGTGTTCGAAATTTTTAATCACTTGATGAATTTTCCAGTGAGATCAAGCTGTTTAAAGCTTTTGGTTGAAGTTGGATCGATCTAGGATATTGTTGGATCGATCCAAATTGGATTTTCAATTTCTTACCTTCCGTTCGGAGAAATTGGATCGATCCGCCCATGCATTGGATCGATCTAAATAACCTTGTTCATTACTATTTAGGCTAATTGGATCGATCCATATTGGACTTGCATATTTAGGGCTTTTTAGGGCAAATTTTCGGACATTTTCTCTCACCTTTTCCTCCATCTTCTATGTGCATTGGTATTCTCTCTACTAGGGTTTTGAATTTGAAGCTATTAAGCCTTATTTCTTGGCAAATTTGTGTTTGTTTTCTCAAAATGAGTTTTTTCCTTGGGTCATTTGTGCTTTTCGTGCTTGGGTTTTCTTTGGATTCATGTACTTTGTGCATCTTGGTGGTTTGCTCCCTTTGTCCGTTTGTGACAAAAAGGGGGAGAATTGTGAATTTGGGCATATATGTTTTTGTGTTGGTTGTTAGACTTAGGGGGAGATTAGGCATAGGTGCCTCATTGATACTTCTTGCATGCATCTGTTGTTTATTTAAACTGTCATTTCCTTATTCAATATGCTGCTAAGATTTCAATCTAATTCATTTTACGCTACATAAGATATTTTGTGAAGTATGTGCAGGTACAAGCTTCAGAAAATTGAGCACTCATTGTCTTTTGCCAATATTTTTTTTTTTGTAATTTTCTATTATTGTACAAGTGAGGGGGAGTGAATCATGTTTCAGGATTTCTTTGGTTCATTTTCTTCTTTCTTATTTTTATATTCTTAGTTTTGTCACGAAACTGCCAAATGGGGAGATTGTTAGGTTTTGAGTATGAGTGTTAGCATGTTTCGTTTCAAAACTTGGTTTGGGTTGTACCTTCTTTAGAATGTGTACTAATGATCTCAAGCGAAGTTGTGGCAAAAGTCTCTAACTTACCATGGACTAGGATGGTAAGTGACTTAGTGACCTAGTTAATCATGTTTAGGTGGTTAGATGGTCTTGCACATCCATATAGCTTTTAATGTCAAGCTCACTCAAGGTTAAAGAGTCATGTTCATTCAATATTGGTATAAATCCGTTCTATAGCTCTTAGAGATCAAGTGAAAGGGCCATGCATGCTGGGAAATTGGTTTAAGGTGAATTGCATGCTAGGAGAATGGTTTGAGGTGAATTTAATGTGCCAAAGTTGATACAAAACTGTTAGAAGGCAATTGGAGAATTTTTAGCAATACAGTTTTTTTGTCGACGAAAACTTATGACTTCAAATGGTCATATCTCTCTCATCCGGACTTGGATTTTGATGATCTTTATATTCCTAGAAAGCTTGAGAAGTCTAGTTTCTGAATTGGGCTTGCACATGATTAGACTCCCCTTGGATCGATCCAAGTTCGGGATTTTCAGTAATTGTCAATCAAAAACTATTTGAATCGATCCAAGACCCTTCTGGATCGATCCAAGTTCGAGAAAATTTGTTTTTCAATTGTTTTTCTCATATAGAAAGTTTAGGGATCAATCCATAACCATTATGGATCGATCCAAGTTCGGGAAAATCAATTTTCACTATCCATTTATTGCTCTTACCTTTAGTAAACAGCCCAGGTGATTTTTCCCTCTATATATATGATCTCTTCTGAGATTTTAGGGTTGAGCCAGCCTCCAGATAATCATACCCTCTCTAACCCTAGAATTGTTTTCTCTCTTGTGAGCTTTGAGTGTTCTTCTTTTGAAGAATCATTGTGTTAATTCATATAGATCATATGGATTCATTTTGATCCTTTTTAGGATTGTCTAGAAACCTTAGAAACACTTCTTAAATGTCTGTGGTGAGGGATTTTTATGGAGATAGAATATTTCTCATGGAGTCATCAAGAATGAGGCCAAATGGTTTGGTTGCTGAGCATGCTATGAAGAAAGGGGACTCATGGAGTTTGAGTTGAAAGGGATTTTAGTACACTAGGCCTGGGATTGGTGAGAACTTGTGTATGGTATACTCTCTAACTCTTTTTCATAGTGGATTGCTGTGTTTCTCCCATGGTTTTCTCCCGAAAGGGTTTCCACGTATATCTTGTGTTTCTTGTGTTGATTTACTATGTTGAGATTTATTTGCAATAACTAAAAAGAATGATGGAATGATTTCTGCTTTGTTCACGGATCCCTCTTGATAGTTGAAATGTCATTTGTATTTCTTGCTCACAAGGTGTTTGTGTTTATTCCTAAAAAAATGAGTTTAGTTTGTTGGTTGTGTGTAATGTTCATGTATGTGTGTTTTCTTGTGGAGAAATTTTGAAGTATTGTAGATCTAAAGAGACTTGCATTTTTTCACGATTGCATTGAAAATCTTTTAATTATCGAACTGTTTTGTAAAACAATTTTAAATGGATGAAAACTCTCGAATATAGAGTCTTGGATGAAGTTGAATACTTTAAAATGATGTGGTTCATTACAATAGGAGAGTCCTAGGGTAGTTGAACTACGTGGACTTTGACACTTGCTAGGTAATATTAGTAGGTTATGTAGATGCTAGTAGAGCTTAAGTTTGCTTTAGGATGCTAGTGGGGTGTCCTAGGTTTTTAGGGTTTGTTTGTATATTATTTTTATTATTATTAATACAGATTATTGCATTTATATTACTATTTTTATTGGTTGATTAGATTATTTAGGATTGTTTGCATTAAGATTTTGAATAGCCCAAATAAATTAGAAGTCCTTTAATTAAGGCGATGTGGGTGCCTACAAGTGAGAACTTAGAACCTTCCCACGTCGTAACATAGCCCCCGGATCCATCTTTGGTTCGTAGACTGGCTTTTCATTGAATGGAGTTTGTTTTGTTTTATTGAAAATAGAATATTTTAATGGTTTCCTTATTCATTAAAAATAAGGTGGCGACTCCTTTGTTTTCTAAAAATCCTAAAATCATGCACAATGATGATGTGGACATAGCAAAAAGTAGAGGAACGGCCCAACGGGCCCAACCCGAAAGCTAGTTCACAACAAGTATCCAATACCTGTCATAGACGAATTGCTCGATGAGTTGCACGGTGCGATTTCACCATGCTAGATTTAAGGGGGGGTTATCACCAAATCCGTGTCCAGCCTGACGATATACACAAGACGAATTTCCGTACCCATGAAGGGCACTGTGAATTTATAATTATGCCTTTCGGCCTGACGAATACACCATCCACCTTCCAGAGCTTCATGAATGATGTATTCCGTCCATATCTTAGGCAATTCGTGTTGGTATTTTTTGATGATATCCTGGTGTATAGTAAGAACTGGATTGATCACATACGACATCTGTGAGTTGTTTTGGAAATTTTGTCAGCTAACTGTTTGTTTGCAAAGAAGTCGAAATGCAGATTTGGGGTTCTACAGGTTGAATACCTGGGTCATCATATCTCTCTGGACGGAGTTGCTGTCGACCCAGCAAAAATACGAGCTATCCTAGACTGGCCAATTCCGACCTCGTGGAATCCGTGGATTCCTTGGCTTAGCAGGATATTATAGAAAGTTCATCCGAGGATTCGCCATCATTGCTCCATTAACACGTTTGTTGAAAAAAGAAGGATTTCGTTGGACAACTGAGGCTGAGTTAGCTTTTAATCACATGAAGACAACCCTCACTTCACCTTCGGTTCTGCAGCTACCAAATTTCTCCATCCCCTTCGTTGTTGAGTGTGATGCTTCTGGTGTGGGACTTGGTGACATTTTAACTCATCACAGCCGGCCAATTGCTTTTTACAGCAAAGCACTCAAAGGTTCCGCCTTAGCACTTTTGGCATACGAAAAAGAGATGTTGGCCATTGTCAAGGAGTTTCGAAAATGACGTCCGTATCTCCTAGGAAGGGCTTTTGTCATCCAAACTAATCAGCAGAGCTTAAAGTTCTTACTAGAACAACGTATCACCACTCCAGCGTAGACACGGTGGTTACCGAAAATAATGGGGTATGATTACTCAATTCAGTACAAAAGAGGAAAGGAAAATAATGGGGTCGATGCCTTATCGCGGGTAGCCAAATTTCAGCTCCTTGCAATTTCTATGCCACTGACGAATTGGTGGGAGGCATTACAGGAAGAAGTTGTTAACAACCCTTTTTACGTTCAGCTGCAGACTTCTACTCCACTCCACCTCGTTGTTCCAAGCGTGAGGAATCTGGAGAAAAGATGGGAGGTTATTATAAGTCCTAATTCATCACTACTTCCCACTATTATGACAAAGGGCCATTCAACGCCAACTGGTGGACATTTTGGGTACCACAAAACATTGAGTCGTCTCAAGACTTGTTTTACTTGGCCTGGAATGCGGACATCGATCAAGCAGTTCATCCGAGAGTGTGAAATCTGCTAATGTTGCAAATAAGATAATTGCTAGCCAACCGGGTTATTGCAGCCATTGCAATTACCTGAGAAGGTGTGGATTGAAGTACCTATGGATTTCATTGACGGACTGCCACCGTCTCAAGGCCACACTGTCGTAATGGTTGTTGTGGATCGATTAACGAAATACGCACACTTCATTCCGCTAAAGCATCTATACACGGCTGTTTCAGTTTCAAAGGCCTTTGTACGAGAGATTGTTCGCTTGCATGGAGTTCCGATTTCAATTGTAAGTGATCGTGATCGTATATTTATTAGTGCATTCTGGAAAATTTTGTTTCAATTACAGGGGAGCATGTGAGCTCTAGCTACCATCCCTAAACTGATGGACAGACCGAAGTCGTTAACCGAACCTTGGAGCAATATCTACGGTGTTTTACTAGTGATCAACCTCGGAAGTGGGTCAATTGGATCCCATGGGCTGAATACAGCTATAACACAGCCACTCACACTTCCACAGGTATATTCCCTTTTGAGGTCGTGTACGGTACGCCTCCACCTACCTTACTCTCTTAGAATTAAAATTTTGGAAAAGGATTGAGGCAGCTGTCGAAAACAGAGAAGAGAGAACGAAAAAAAAGAGTGAGTACATTAGAGGGAATTATGTAAAGAAAAGAGAATGAATTTCGGCTAGGGGCTCAACCAAACATCATGCATTTATCTTTTTATTTTCCTCAATTAAGGTGAGAACAATTCATTTTTCACAAAATTGTTTTGAGCAAACTTGAATTATATATATATATGATAAAGTAAGGGATACCTTACTGTTAATCCATATTTTAACACTGGCCAATAAATGGCTGACACGTGTTGGAATATGGGAGGAGATATATTATGAATTAAATTCAAAATAGAAGAGCCGTTAAGGATTAATAATCCAAGAAAAAGGGGATAGAATTAAAGGGATTAATATTTAGGGGATAAGATAAACAGAGGGATAAAAGTTTATGTTTATTTTATATTAAGATAAATATTAATCCTATGAATTGAATGATTATTAAGAGAGGCAGGGGAAAAAATAGTTCGAAGTGCAGTAAGTCACTCGGGATGAGAATTCTTCTTATATGAAGAATGATTATTGGGTTCGTAGATGAGTCTTTAAAGAGTGGTAAAGTTGCAGAAGGAAGAAGCCTGAACATGGGATATAGTTTGAAATTGAGAAGGAAATTGTAGACGAGTCTATAAATAAAGAGATCAGAGGTGAATGAAGATAATCTCAAACATACACAACAGTTTCAAAGCTTCTTTCTTCTACATAAAGGTGCTTGAGAGCCCTATTGCTGCTTGGCCGAATTAGGCTTCACAGTAGGGTGTTTTAGTGGAATAATATTTTATACTTTTTGTGACAACACAAAAATTTTCACAAATGATCTACCTTTTGTGAGAACACATAAACTGTCACAAAAAATCTCCATATGTGTTCGGTTTTTTTGCTTTTGCTTTTACTTTTGTGACAATGTTAGATATCGTCACAAAAAGCTTACATTTAATAAATAAAATAAATAAATAATATTTTATATTTTTTTGTGACGACACATAAATCGTCACAAAAAGATGGTTCTTTTGTGACAAACCATAAATTGTCACAAAATGTTTATATGATGTCATTTTTTGTTTTTGTTTTTGTGACGATGATATACTTTTGTCACAAAAATCTTACATTTAATGTATATAGAAAAATAAAAAATATTTTAGATTTTTTGTGACCACAAAGTCACTGTCACCAAAAAGTCTTCATTTGTGACAAGTCAAGGATCGTCACAAAAAATCTCAATTAATGAAAAAACGACGTTGTTTTTTAATACCTTTTGTGACAATGTTAAAAGTGCGTCACAAAAGACCTTTCCCGTCTTATTTTGGCGGGAAATTTCTGGTGACAGAGTATTTGTGACGGCTTTTAATGTCTCTTATATACATTCGTCACAAAAATTATTTTTTTTTACGGCCTTTTAGTGACGATCATGAAATTCATCACAAAAGGAGGGTTTGTAGTGACAACTTCCAATTCGTCACTAAACAATTTGTTACTAAATGTCCGATTTCTTATAGTATGTCCCTTAACCGTTAGATTTCAGCCATGGTTAGAGATCTAACGGTTATAGGACATTATGTCATAGGATATTAGCTGATTTTAATAAAGTAAGGTATAGCTAATAGGAACATTACTCGTGTGTGTGTGTGTGTGTGTGTATATCAGAACCGACCCTGTAAGGACATCCTTACACTTCATATTGTCGGCCCACTTTCATTAGGAGAGGTATTTTGAAAAAAATGACCGTTGAATTAGATAATCCTCGTATGTATATTCATATGTATATCATATTTGTCAAAAATCATAGTGATCAAATGGTTGGTTTTTAAAATACAAACATTTAAACAACTTTGATTGCATCCAACGGTAAATATTATCAAAGTGTTTCACGGACTTTATTTTGAAAATCGATTATCGGATCACTGTGATTTTTGGCAAACATGACAATAAGAAGAAGATTATCTAATCCAACAGTCAGTTTTCAAAATATCTATCTTATTACTTCCAGAAAGGGTGTGGTAACGATAAAAAGTGTAAGGACATCCTTATAGGATCAGTTTTGTATATATAATAATCCAAAAAGGATTTAAAATGAGAGAGCTATACTCAATTGAATTTTTAGGAAAACAAAATGACTTTAAAATGTTAGAAAAATAGATGATGAAGAATTTTGTGTATTAAAAATCCAGTAATAAACAATTATGAAATAAATTCTAGAATTGAACAAAGAATAAAATAAAACTGAAACTTACAGGATTAATAAAGAACAAACTAGTTTGCAGAATGTAAGTAGAAATCATTGACCAAGGCTATTGTTTGACAATATGTCCTTAAGACAGAATTCGCCCTCCTACGGTGCTCAGAGTTAATTAGGGACTGTCTCCCAGGATACAATGGTCGGTCACTTGCAGTAGCAGCACTTCAAACGGCAAGTCTTGCGAACCCAAATAATGACTCTCTTTCTCTCTTATATGCATATATGCAGAATGCTTAAATGATTTTCAGTGTAGAAAACTGGGTATGGATGTATGTATTTATAAACACTAGTGGTGGCAGTTATCTGCAAGAGTCGCAACTGTTGGCAGAAGGCGTCCCCTCTGATGAGTCGCGACTGTTGCAGAAGATGCCTATTCCCAACAGTCACCAGAAAAACGGTAATCAGCAAGAAGGTGCCTATTCCAACAGTCACCAGCAGCTCTAGCTTGATTAATTTAAATAAAAGTTTTAATAAAAAGAATAATTGTCCATTAGCATCTAGTGACCCAACCTTGCCCGGTCCGGGATGGGGCGGGGCGGCGCGCTCGTGTGGTTCATAGACCATAGCCTACTTCATCTAGGTCCTCCCCCCTCACAAAACTTGGGTACCCCTTGGGGCCCAAACCCAAAGCCCAAGGTAAGAGGTTATAAACCATTACATTCTTTCTATTTTTCTAATGTGGGATTAGCTCAAAGCCTCAAACACCAAATGTTTCATGAAGCTATTTTAACCTTCAATTTCTCATTCACAATTGAAGAATTTTGGACAAGCTAATAGATTGCATTCATCTACTCAATAAGTAGATTTCATTCCTATATGGTCCCACCTATAAATATAAGTAGGTTTCACAATTAATTTGAGCTAAAATTAGTTCAAAATTCCAACAATCCCCCACATAAATGGAAATTGGCTGAATTACCATGCAAATGAAATGCAGACACTACAGAGATATTAAGCTGACAATCCTTTACACGATGGCCCGGTTTGTCACAAATATAACACTTGCCTTTGAATCTCTTGTTGTCACCGCTATTGGAACCTTAAGTTGAACCTTTCTACAATATTAGCCTTTGATTCCATAGGATTTTTACCATTTTTCTTTTCAGAATTACAGTTGTCTTCCTCAATTCTCAAACGAACAATGAGATCATCAAGACTCATATCTTTACGCTTATGCTTCAAATAATTTTTGAAATCTTTCCAAAGTGTAGGTAATTTTTCAATTATAGTAGCCACTTGAAAAGATTCACTCAATGTCATACCTTCTGCATGAATTTCATGCAAAATAATTTGAAGCTCTTGAATTTGACTTACGACATTTTTGGAATCAAACATTTTGTAGTCCAGAAATTTGCCCACCACGAATTTCTTCATTCGGACATCTTTTGTTTTGTATTTTTTGTCCAAAGAGTTCCATAGTTCCTTTGCAGTTTTTATTAGACTATATATAGTATATAGTACATTGTCCAATGCATTCAAGATATAGTTCTTGCACAAGAAATCTGAATGAGTCCATGCCTCTTTTGGAGCGATAATAATCTTATCGGTCTCTCCTTCATTAACAATCGGGGCATCCTCATAAAGAAACCAAGCCAAATTCAGAGTGGTGAGATAAAATAGCATTTTTTGTTGCCATCTCTTAAAATCAGCACCACCGATTTTTCTGGTTTCTCTCCATGTGCAGGAATATGGACCGATGTATGAACCGGTACTTGTGCACAAAAGTTGACACAATTGCAGAATTAGCATTATTGCTATCACTTGCCATTTCTAAAAACCAGAAATTTAACTATTGTTTAAAAAACTAAAAATAAAATTTCTAGAATTTAAAACGAAATCTGGAATAAAAAAAAAATTTAGAACCAGAATGCTATTACTAAACTTTTTAAATACATAGAAAGAAGAAACAAAAATTATGTCTTAAGATTATTAGAAAAATAGATGATAAAGAATTTTCTGTGTATTAAAAATCCAGTAATAAACAATTATGAAATAAATTCTAGAATTGAGCAAAGAATAAAATAAAACTGAAACTTACAGGATTAATAAAGAACAAACTAGTTTGCAGAATGTAAGTAGAAATCGTTGACCAAGCTATTGTTTGACAATATGTCCTTAAGACAGAATTTTCCCTCCTACGGTGCTCAGAGTTGATTAGCGACTGTCTCCTAGGATACAATGGTCGGTTACTTGCAGTACTAACACTTCAAACGGCAAGTCTTGCGAATCCAAACAATTACTCTCTTTCTCTCTTATATGCAGAATGCTTAAATGATTTTCGGTATAGAAAACTGGGTATGGATGCATGTATTTATAGACACTGGTGGTGGCAGTTATCTGCAAGAGTCGCGACTGTTGGCAGAAGGCGTCCCCTCCGATGAGTTGTGACTGTTGCTGAAGATGCCTATTCCCAACAGTCACCAGAAAAACGGTAATCAACAAGAAGGTGCATGTTACCACAGTCACTAGCAGCTCCAGCTGAATTAATTTAAATAAAAAAAATAATGGTCCATTAGCATCTAATGACCCAACCCGGTCTGGGGCGGCGGCGGCGCGCGCGTGGTTCATAGACCATGGCCCACTTCATCTAGGTCCTCCCCCTCACAAAACTTGGGTATCCCTTGGGGCCCAAACCCAAAGCCCAAGGTAAAAGGTTATAAACCATTACATTCTTTCTATTTTTCTAATGTGAGATTAGCTCAAAGCCTCAAACACCAAATGTTTCATGAAGCTATTTTAACCTTCAATTTCTTATTCATAATTGAAGAATTTTGGACAAGCTAATAGATTGCATTCATCTACTCCATAAGTAGATTTCATTCCTATGTGGTTCCACCTATAAATATAAGTAGATCCCACAATTAATTTGAGCTAAAATTAGTTCAAAATTCCAACATAAAATATGTTATTTTGAACCATGGGCCACGGATTTTAACAAATTCTTATGGATTATACTGAATTAAAAAAGAAAGACTATTTAACCTTTGGAACCCATGGGTTGAATGTTATTATCGCCAAATAAATTTATATGAATTTTTATGGTATTGCGATTCTTAGACTAATATTTTGTAAAAGTATACATTTATATATTATAAAAATGGTTATTATATTTTACGCCATTTTTATAAAAAAATAAATTTACTCTTACATTAAAATTTTAGCCCCCATGAGAAAAAATCTTGGTTCTGTCCCTATTTGAACATACACACCCCATATCTATCCTAGTGCTACTTTTAAAGCCTGTAATTCAAATGGAAATCCTACATTATTACTCCTCTCAGATTCTCAAGCCATTGAATATCAAATAATAGCATAAATAAGCAACAAGAGTTAGTAAAAATAGTTCAAATCTTTTAAACGATGCAATCCGGTTTAGTTTGATTTGCATTCTATTATGATTTGGTTTTAAATTATAGTAGACCGTTAAAAATAGTTAAGCTCATTTTATGCTTTCAAACCGTATGTTCAGACCGAATCATTTATACCATTTATTCACGGTAAAGGAAATTAATGGAGGAGGATCAAGACCCAAAATGCCACCCGAAATTAAGGAGCTAGTTAGAGGAGCACCTGTTGCATAAGCCATTTGATGAGCCCAAATAAGCAGGGGTACGTTTTGAATATAAAAATGGAAATTTTCAGTTCATCTGATTGTAGTGACGTGAGGTAATAACTACATACACACGTGTGTGTGTATATAAAATATTCTGTAAGGTATATCTTATATTTATATTTGTAATCTAAGGATCACATACTGTTCCTTCATTTTAATAAAATAAGTATACCTTATTGGATCATTAAGTACTGTATATAATCGATCACCACAGAAAGGGCAAGAAGTCTCGAGAGAGATTGAAGGGGCAAGAAGTCTCCCATTTGAATACCAATTCTTTTTGTTTATGGTGAATACATTCTGGTTGTTTTACAGCGAGAATCCGGAAAATTAAAATGTACTTATTGTTAGAAATCAGGATATATCAAAATCAATAATTTAAGTTATCAAGTGGAGGGTCTCTAGAACTTATTAACCAAGCTTGAATGGTGTGATTTGGTAGGCCTAGGAGTTTTTGGATAAAGAGGCCTCCCGAAAGTGATGAAACTTTAAACTAGAGATTTGGTAGGCCTATGAATTTCTAAATAAAGAGGCCTCCCAAGCATTGAGACATATGATAGATACCGCATATAGCCCGAGTTGTATGCGGGTGGACGAAACCCCGAGCCTGAGAATTGGTGACTCATGGGTTCGTGTGTGAAGAGTATCCCGAGCAGTGACACGGGAGTGAGGGGATCCACTACAAGAAAAATGGGCTACAACGACAAGGAATTTTGGGAAAAGACGAGGGTTCTCTAAAACTGTCGTAAAAAGGCAATAAAAATGAGGGTTTTTAAAAAACACTCGTGAAAAGGCTAGAAAAGACGAGGGTGGTATAAAACCCCTCGTCTTTGGTTCATTAATTTATCCCATTTTTCTCTCCATTTTCAAAAGAGTTATCACGAGGTTGGAAAACCCTCGTTAAAACCCTCATTTATCAAATTGATGAATATCTAGCTATTTCGAGAAACTGACCGTTGGATTTAATGTTAATCCACGTATAATCATCATAAATGCAAAAAATCACATTTATCAAATGGTCGGATTTTGCAATTTTGAAAAAAAAAAAAAAAGTGAACAATAATGAAAAATCACTGAAAAATCGTCATAGTCTATTTTATAAAAAACTTATCGTTGGATCAATTTGACTTTTTGCATTCATGATACGTATAAGTGGAGCATCAAGTCCAACGATCTGCTTCTCAAAATAGTTGTTCCAAGTTGGTTAGCTGCATTAGGGAGGATTTTGACTTATATGTTTTTAAATTTGAATAACCTAGCTAGTTACTTAAAGTTCTTAATCATTTTTTATAAAACCTCTAGTATGGGAAAAGTATTTGAGAATCCGACCGTTGGATTAGATATTCCACGTACACACATCAAGTATCACTACAAAAAAACTAACCTATTGCAACGAAATTTAGTGACGGGAAGCAAGTCTGTCGGAAAGGTTTGATAAATTTCAACGGAAATTCCGTCCAAAGGCTGAAAATGCCAATAAAACATTACAATTTTAATAACCGTGGCAAAGGTGGCCCAAAAACTTATTTGTGATGGATTTTACTGTCGCAAAGAGAATAGATTAGTATTTTTAATATTGAAAATGCCTATTGTTACAAAATAATCCGTTGCGAGAATAAATATTATTTTTTTAATGCGGCACTATACGCTACAGCAGTAAATACCTACCGTCAATATAATAAAATATTTAAAAAAAAATATATCTTCCATTTGCAACTGAAGAGCCGTCGCAAGGGTGCCCCCAATTCCTCCCAATCTGCTTGCCTCACTTAGTTCCCTCCAATACTTCACTTTGGCCCTCTCTTCTCTCTCTGTGGGGGTTCCCATTGACAACAATCATCCGCCATTGCAGCAGCTCAAGGGCTGGATCCAGTGATTTCACTTCCCTCATCAGTTGTCTCTCCGTTGTCCCGCTCTTGCATATATGAAAGTATGAAACCCTAAGCTTCAATCAATCAATCTCATTTCTTACTCCTCATTGTATTAGCTCTCTCTCCACTCACTTTCTCTCTTACAGTCACGCACTGGCCAACATTCGATGATCTCCATCTCTCTCATAGTTGCGCACCGACCAACATTCGACGATCTTCGTCGTTCTCACAAGATTTCTCTCTCTATATATGCTAAATGTGTCCTCTCTCTCTCTAACTTCTAAAGCTTCGATTGCAGGGCTCTCACCTAAAGCTTCGATTGCAAGGACCAGATAGAAGTCCCTAACTCGGAATATCTTGTGCACTTCAAATCCTTAATCGAAGCCCTAGGCTCTTTTGATTTGGGGTAAGTTATTCCATTTTTTTAAAAAAAAATATACTTTGCTTATTCTCTTCTTTCAGCCAAATATAATCAAGAATGTTTATGGTCGTAGTCTGCCTTGAGTGTATGCACCTTTGATTTTCCTTTTTGTGGAAGAAATTTTGGAATAGGTGAGATAGTTTGTGGCCCAAAGTTTGGGCAGTTTGTGAAGATAAATTGCTGAATGTCGCCTGATTATTAAACATTAACATAGTATTAGAATCAGTTCGAATTCACAAGCTGTGTGTTGGCAGGGTTTTGCAATTCTAACGCTGGATCGAGGCCATAGTTTAGAGAAAACCCTTATTTTGAATGAAATCTTACCATGTAGCCATGTTAGCAATATTATAAAATAGGAACATGATTTAGCAAATCTCTTCAAGCCAAATCTACCAAAAAAAAAAAAAAAAGAAGTCAGTTGCCATGTATCTAAATACAGATGCTTCAAAAATTCAGTTTTATGGTATGTCAAATAAATATAAGATCCAGTTCAGTTTTATTCTGTGTGTTGGATGAAATATGTGAAATGCTCTAAACTGTATGCATCTAAAATTCTCCCTGTTTGAATTGACTTCTCTGTGTTTGATAAAATACCAACTCTTTGATTCTGGTTAAATGTATAAGTTCAAGTACTTTCATGATATAAATTGGATTGATGAGTTTTTTAAGATCTTCTAGAGTTTTTGTGATTGATGCATGCTAAAAAATTTAAGAGAAAAATTTATTTATGGATATAAGAGTAATCATGCTTAATAGTGCAAAATGCTAGATCATCAAGAGACGACATTAATATAACCATTCTAGTTGAAATGAACTTGCTGAGAAGTTTTTGGAAAATGCACTATACTTATCGCCTTTTTCGGTTTCATTTTTCCTATTTTTGTTCTTATATCCAATTGAAACAGTCCATGACGATGTCATATGACTTGTGTTTAGGGCTGAAGCTGCTGCTACTGCTGCATATGAACCGATAGTTGCTGAAGGTACATTTTGGGAACAACTTTATTTATTACACATAAGGACTTGGTATTTAAGGGCTTTGTTGAGTTGAGTTGGGTTATATTATGCATTCAGCATGTATATTCTTAATTCTTATTTTAGGTTTTTAGGTAAGATGATGAGATGATTTTAATAATCTGTTAGTGCTTGAGCTTAGGCTTCGTACGATGGCATTTGTATCATGATATTTATAACTCTATCACCCTCATAAAGCCAGAAGTCACCCTTACTGATACCTAGATCCTTAAATTTAGTTCCATCATCCGCATTTTAATGGTTGTTTCTTTTGGTTTGTTCTCCACTTCTTTTCATTCTTTTAACTGGAAAAATAAAAAGTATAATAAATAATAAAAAATTGGAAGGGCCTCAATGGTACCAATTCTTGCATTTTTTTTAAAATAAGAGGAATGGATGTTTTTCTTTGGTCTCATCCAAACTCTATTTGCTTACATTGATTCAAAACTCTACAATGTGGTTTCTTTTTCATTTCACATGATAATTGATATGTTTTTCTTTGGTCTCATCCAAACTCTATTTCACATGTTTTTCAGGTTGTTTCTTTATTGCTAGCACTTGTCAGCTTCACTTCATCTCTTATAGCTGATCTTGGTAACCTTTGTTTATAGTA
>JAESVK010000155.1:901947-926383 GCA_017140935.1 Hamamelis virginiana
TTAACCATGTGATCTCACTTGTTCACTAATTTATCGGGCGATCGGGCCATCGAACCGGCTCTTTTCGACCTACCATATTAATAGGTCGATCCAACAAGGCCTAGCTTCCACTAGAATTATTGCTAATCCCCTAGCAATATATAAGCTGCATGTAACACAGAAATATACTTATATTTTTTGTTTTCTTATAACTTAAAATTAGGGGTGGCAAATGGGTGGGTTTGGGTTGGGCCTAATGGGTTGGGTCACAAAATGTACATGACCCATTTAGACCCAAACCCATAAATCATGGGTTGACCCGACCCGAGAACCCATCATTGGTGAACTTGTTTTTTTTTCCTCTCTCTCTCTCTCTCTCTCTCTCTCTCTCTCTCATACAAATACAAACCAACATCAGTTTTAAACATCTAATGGTATATTCATATCATTGTGATATTTTGGAAGAACAAATAAATTGCATATTTTCACAATGACATTTTTCAAAAACCAACCGTCGGATCATTGTGATTTTTTGCAAGCATGACATACAGAAGAGGGGCATCTAATCCAACGGTCAGTTTTACGAACTGACTTCTAAAAAGACTAAAATTGGCCATATAAAGGCAGCCTTAGGCAACTTTATATTAATACCTGGATTACACAATATATTATATTACCTGAATTACGCAACTTTATCCTACTTCAAATAGACATCATGTTAATACACAATATATTATAGACATCATCATATTTATACTTGAATTACAAATACAACAATATTCCTACTTCAAATAGTAATATGAATTCATTAATACACAATACTACCCAAATCCAAATCCCAATCCCAGCTTGAGATCCACCCACTTTTAGTGCCCACGGTGATTTCATCATTGCTGCTTGTGCCAGAAAATCAAAATAATAATAAAAGAAAAGATAGAATTACAAGAAAAAAAAAATAAAAGAGAAATACAAAGGAACTTGAAGGTCTTTAATTTGCGTAAAACAGAAATATCATGCCTAATCAATGATATTGGTGGTAGAGTTTTGTCTAGAATTATCTACACTTTGAAAATATTCTATGAGTTGTTCCTCATCTAACAAATCTTCTTTAGCTTCATAAACCAATTAGAAATAAGACCTTCGCATGATACATAAATTAATACAAAAGTAAAAAGAGTTTAATTAATAACATCAAGCTTGAAATGCACCTTCTAATCCAAATAGCCAGTCTCGGGAACATAACAAAGCCTCAGCATTCTTTGGAACAATAGAATTTCGGTATTTATCATTGATTCGACCTCCAATGCTAAATGCGGACTCTGAGGCAACAGTAGTTATGGGAATGCTTAAAATATCCCTTGCCATCAATGAGAGTTCCAGATACCGAATGCTATTTGATTTCCAAAAATTAAGAATGTCTAGATTTGTATTTTGTTTTCTATCAAGGCTAGGCTCCTCTAAATACAAATCTAGCTGGGACTTATTTCTATCCAAGAAATAATGTTGGCTCTCAAACACATCGAACTCCTACATTAATTTAACATTTCAAATATATAAATATTAAACATAATAAAAAAATAAAAGTAATAAACATTATACTTCAAAAGAATCTTATTTAAATATAAACAATAAATTAATCTTACTTACTTGTATATCATCTCCAACATCATCATCATAGCCCCCACCACCACTACTACTTCCTATTGAAGCTTGATTAGTTGTCGAACCAGTTGGGGATAAGCAAACATACTCTTCAAAAAATGAGTATAACTTCCCACGAACATATGACACATATTCTTTAGAATTGGCCTTCTTCAATTTTGTAAAACAAAATTCCACAAACAATAACTTGTAACGTGGGTCTAAAATCACGGCAAATGACAATATCAAACTGTACCACTCTCAGTACTTATCAAACTTTCCTTTCATTTGTTTTGCCATGAAACTTATAACTTCATCCTCATTTTGCATATCTTCCATTATCCGCAATTGAATCTTCCACATATTTTGAAAATACAAATTTGCAGTGGGATATGTACTTCCAGGAAAAAGAGTTGTGATCTCATAGAATAGTTTCAAGAACTTAGCTATCCTCTCAGCCTTGTTCCACTCCTCTGGTGAAGGGCAAGTCTTGAAATTGGAATCTATTAATTGCAAATGACAAAATGCACGACGAAGTATAAGTGTACTTTCAAGCATGAGATATGTTGAATTCCACCTTGTCGGAACATTATGTCGGACTTTCTTACCACTACTCAAAGAAAGTTGAGAAATACATTATGCAAATTTTATTTTTTTTTTTCCTTGTGAGCCTCTAACATACTTAACACTTTCCCTAATCTTATAAATGGCTCCATCTATCACTTTCAAACCTTCTTGTACAATAAGATTCAAAATGTGGGCACCACAGCGCACATGGAAAAATTCACCATCAAATAACAAAGTTTCCAACAAAGAAATATGGTCTTTAGAACTTCAACAAGACCATCATTATATGAAGCATTATCCAAAGTAAGAGAGAAAATTTTTTTCTCAATGCCCCATTCTTTTAATAGACTAATCACTCTTTCTGCTAAAATATGATCATTATGTGGTGGAGGCACATAATGAAAATTCAAAATTCTCTTTTGTAATATCCAATTCTCACCCACATAATGTTCAGTGAGAGACATATAACCATCGGTTGTGAGATATGTCCACAAATCCGAGGTTAAACAAATCCTACTAGGAATCGACACTAAAGCTTGTTTGAGTTTTTCCTTCTCTCTTCTATAAATTTTTATGATCGACATCAGTATTTGCGATGTTTCTTGTAACTGATCTGACACAAGGATTTAAAAACTATGCAACTCCCTATGGCTTTCATGTTCCACATACATGAAGGGATTATTGTGCTTAATAATTGCTATAGCCATCTTCTCGTGGTACATATTTTGATCTAATTCAAACCCTCTCTCTTGAAAAATGTTATCTTTATCTTTATGGCAATTTTCAAGATGATGTTTTAAATTTGCAGTCCCAACACTAGACCCCGCCGCATATGTAATATCACATAATTTACATCTTGCCCTTTGTGTCCCATTCTCACTAATTGTCAGTTTTACAAATTGTTCCCATACTCTAGAAGTAACCCTCCTAGGCTTTGTTGAACCAATTGAAGAAGATCTTTGTTCTAGATTGTCATCATCACTATTCCCACATTCATTTAACAACATTTACAAATATAAACACCGCCACAATATCATATAAAGTTTAGCACCTGAAGATTAAAGATTAAAGATTAATGTCAAATAAATTTAGTTCAACAAAAGAAGAAAATGGGTTCAATTAGCTAGTATATAAAAAAAAAATAGGGGTCCAAGCATGCCAAAATTGGAAGATGGATTGGTGTCTGTGTAAGCTAGGCAACCTTACTGACTTACTGTCATAAAACATATATAAATGAAGGTTAAGAGCACTGGGACACAGATTGCAGCAATGCATAGAGAAAAGCCAAGTGACTTCGCAACAAGTGGTAGCGAAAGTGGAGGGCAAAATGTGATATCGACGATGACGTGAATGTCGTTTATGATTAATAGATTCAATTATGTTTAATATTAATTCAGATAATAATATTTTGGACTAGACAGATGCAGGGGCGGAACTAGAGGGAAGGGAAGGGAAGGGAAGGGAAGGTGGGCTGACCTTTTGGAAAATAAATAAATAAATAAATCAATATATATATATATATATATATATATATATATATATATAACTGATTGTATGGGGTCGATTTAGACCGTAAGTGGACTACACAGCCATTTGGCTATGCTCCGATGGTCGGTTCCAAATTTCGACCGTTGGATATGATGCTTACCGTTGGATTATTGTGATTTTTTTCGAACATGAAATTAATAACAATTCATCTAATCTAACGGTCAATTTTTCAAAATATGCTATACATTTGGCCCTATTGATGTCACTTTAGGCGCACTTTATAATCGCATTCATGTTATTTTATATATTGTTTATATTACATAACCACTTTAAAGACCGGCACTCTTGATATAATAATAAAATTGAATGAACAAATTATAATTAAAATTTTGGAAATGGATTGAGGTAGCTGTTAAAAAGAGAGGAGAGAAATAAGAAAAAGAGAGTACAGTAGAGGGAATGTTTAGAAAAGAGAGGAACTTTCTGCTAGTGGCTCACACAAGCATCATGCATTTATATTTTTACTTTCTTCAATTAAGGTGAGAACAATTCATTTTTTACAAAATTGTTTTGAGCAAACTTGAATCATATATATATATATATATATATATATATATATATATATATATATATATAATAACCCAAAAAATGTTTAAAATGAGAGACTCAATTGAATTTAAAAAAAAAATATGATCTTAAAATAAGTTATTTTGAATTATAAACCACGAACTTTAACAAATTCTTATAGATTATCCTGAATTCGGATGTAGATAGTATTTAACCTTTCGAATCCCTGGATTGAATACTACCATCATGAAATAAATTTGTATGAATATTTATGATATTGCAATTCTGGTACTAATATTTTATAAAATTACATTTTTACATATTACAAAAATGGTTATTTTATTCCACTTTTATATATATATATATATATATCCTATATTAAAATTTAGGCCCCATAAAAAAGGAATTCTGGTTCCGTCCGTGACAGGTGGATTAGGAAAATTTTCATCATGTTGTTGTGATGTAAGCAAGCATGATAATCAACTTGTGTTGAAATTATTGGTCATAAAATGGAAATATGACGAGGACTAGAAGAAAATTAAGATACATTTATGTCCAAGTCTCTACAAGAGGACATGATTAATTTTTCTCATTTTGGCTGCTGACATGGGCTTAGGATTAAATGTCTGCCGCCTTTGCCAGCTCAAATATGCAGCGACGTAAGAGCAACTCCAACACTGCTCGCTAAAGGCCAAAGTTCTCTATTTTGGCGAGATTCACACCACTGTTGCTGCTGTAACCGGCTCGTTAAGCAGCTCCCTATAATAAAGAACTGGGCAGTTGCATCGCCATATGTGGCGATGGCTTTAGCACACCAAGCATATATTTTATAATATTTTAATCTTCATCCATCAGTCACATTTTGAATTTAGAAATTGATTGTTTTATCAAACGGTAATATCAAACGATAATATTTAAACGGGTATTTTTTCATTCCCTATAAATATGCTTTTGGCTACACATTTTAATGCATTATCTTCACCCAAATCTTAAAGACATCAAAGGTAATTTTGTTTAAATTTTTTTGTTAAATTAATAATTATGTATTTATTAATAATAGTTATTGATATGTATTGGTTAAATTATCTAACATTTATTTGTATATATTTGAAAGGATAGATTCCCCTAACAATTTTTTTTTTTCCATTATTTTTATAATATGTTTTCAAAATACTAATGTTGATTTAATATTTTGAGAATTAATGTAAGTCAATTTTATTATCCAATTTTTTTTTTTTCCAATTGAAATAATTCAAGTAGTCACCTTTTTTTTTTTTTTTTGGTCTAAATAAAAAAGTGCATGCATGTACGTAGCACGTGTGGGGATAAAATGCAGCATGCTTCGGGACTAAATTGTGAAATTAAAATGATTAATTATGCCCGAACATTCATTGATTAATCTAATTATAGTTTTTCTAAGACTAAAAATGATTCAAATCAACAAGCTAGTAATTCTTGAATTCCAAATTTTCTATTAATTATGGTACTCAATCTTGAATTCCAAATTTTTTTATTAATTTTTGACATTCATGACATTCATAAGAAGAATATATAATCCAATGATTAATGCTTACATAACTTATTTAAGTATATATATGCTTACAGGATCGAGACTGTATATACCATATATCGTGTTTAAGATATTGCATATGAAAAATTAACGATAGGGACATCCTCCCAATGTTTTTATTTTTATTTTGTCGGAGAATCAATGTAGGCCATAACTTTATAAAAGGTACTTTGTAGGCAACGACAATTACATGTGCAATTTTCTCCATGAGAGAGAGAGAGAGAGAGAGAGAGAGAGAGAGAGAGAGAAGTGGCCAAGTTGGACATCCCTCGGTGATTCTTTTGCATTTTATAACTAAGGAAAATGCAACCTATTGATACAAGTATATATCGCCATAAGTATAAGAATTAATAATTAAGCCAATCTTGTTCTTTAGCTTAAATTTTATCTTTATCTCCCCCCTTAATTAATCCTTGACTCATTGCTCCGTTGGAGTATGAATCAATCAATTTTTTGTGTTAATGTCCAGAAATGAACCGACACCTTTTGGATGAAACAAAACATATAAAGTAGTTTAGTGGTTAATAATTGAGATAATACATGAAGTTGTCTTGATAATTATATTACTTCTAGATGAATTGATCGAATTTGTTATTATTCATAGGGAGGGAAAATTAACAAGAGGGACATCCCAAGTGTTTGTCATATTATAGCCAATCAGTTCCGATGTAATTAGTATATGCTTGTATATTTTATGCATGTAAGCATTAAGTTCATAAATAATTGTCGAATACATATTTTGAAAAATTAATATTTGGATTAGGTACTGTATTTATGAATGTTATGTATGCAAAAAATCACTGTGCTTTAATGTCAAAATTTTAAAATATAGTTATAAAAAAAATGCATGTGACCATGCACCCAAAACTGTCACAGTTTTTTTTAAAGACATTTAAGAAAAATCGGCCGTTAAATTATATTTTTGATAGACATGACATGCATAAATATAGTATTTAATACAACTAGTAATTTTTCTAAAAATGCATTCCAGAATTATCTTCGGAGTTCATACTTATACAAGCTTACATAAACCTATACTAAGTGGATCATTTCTTATAACCAATTATGTATTGTGCTTCTATTTTTATTTTGCCGGCGAATTAATGCAGGCCACAACTTTCTAAAAGGTGTTTTGTAGGCAACGACAATTTTACATGTGCATTTTTCTCCATGAGACTGAGAGTGAGAGTAAGAGAGAGTGAGAGAGAGAGAAGGGGGCAGAAAGTTCGTCGACAATTATATGAACCTTTTAGAATGAATTGTTGCTAGAAGCATTAATTAATTGATTGATAGAGGATCATTCTGCCCCTTTTGATCCGCAATCCTCAATCAGCTGTCTGTATTCTATAGTATATTTTTTTGTCTCCATTCTATGAAACTTTTTTCTCTTCTAAGAACTAATCTTAATCACACGTATAGATATCTACTTCTAAAAGTGGCTTAGGAAGAAAATTTTTTAATTGACTTCTTTGCCTTCGTATAAAATTTTAAAGTCAATTTTATCTTTTTTTCTTTTAAATGAATACTAATTTAATCTTAATTCTTAAATAAATCTATCTTTGTTATAAATGAATACTAATTTAAAATATCTAGAATAGTGCAAATATATATTTAAAATGTAATGAATATATATAATAAGATATTTATTATTATTATTATTCACCTGCAACGCACATCAGCTATAACTAGTATCCACAAAGAGCAGTAAACACATGATTAAAATTTAAAAGAAAATTTCAGTTTTTATTTTTATTTATTTAATTTTTTTTTTTTTATAAACTTTATAAAGGTTGTGAAACATATATATATGCTAATATAAGGTGCACCTCATTCAACTTTACATCTGGTGATATCTGTTGGGTAGTTGCAGAATATATTTTGAAAAATTGATCGTTGGATTAGATTATCCTTTCATCAATATTATGTTTGCCAAAAAAAAAAAATCACGGTGATCCAACGGTAAGGTTTTTTTTATAAAAGCAACCGTGAAAATTAAAATGGTGACATTAAGAATAAAAAAAGTTACAGTTTTTCATTCTCATATTTTTAAAAACCAACTCTTGGATTACGATAATTTTTTGAAAACATGACATTCGTAAGAGGGAAATCTAATCCAATGGTCGGTTTTTTAAAATATGTTTTGTAACTACCACAGCAGAGATCACCTGCCACAAACGCACCTGATGCAAATTTATTTGATATATTAGCTAGCATCTCCTATTTGTGAAATTGTGTGAAGTAAATTTATTTGATATATCTAACAACATCCGTAAGAAAATTTTCATAGAACTCCAAATTTTCAAACAAAAATTTTAACCAGAGACAAGAACACATACACACATGGGAAAAACTATATAAGAATAATACACGGAAATGAATAATACAGAAAAGGAAAAAACAAGGGAAGAAGAAGAACAGAAACCAGCTGAGCTCCATTTCTGCCTACAGTTCAAAGCTACAAGCTAGTTCCTTTAGGTTAAAAAAAAAAAAAAGAAGAAGAAGAGGTTTATAGGGTTTTCACGGTCCAGGAGAATATGGGGGCCAGTTTTTACTTTTTGAGCATCAACCAGAAATTCATCCAAAATACATATACTTGAAAATTTTGCCCTATTTATAAAAAAATTTCCTTCATAATTTAAATTTAACAAATTTTAATTTCCAAAAAAACATTAGAATTCTTATTAAAAACTGGTGATAAGAGAATGGAAAGTCAAATAACAAATTAATAGACAATCAAAAAATTGCCCCCCTAAAATAAATTCCTAGCTCCGCCCCTGCATACCACCACCACCATTCATGATTTTCTAGGCTTGATTCACTAAGTCCTTTGAGTCTACGAACGTACCATATCCATATGGTACTCTAGAAGGAAGTTTAACCGACGCTTCTAACTCTAAATTCATGGCGTTTACAATTTGAAGCTCTGTTTTCCATGTCTTTTCATCGTGCACAAATGCAATAATATACCCATCATCCTCTCTCTCTGAGTTGGGATCTCTTGGCAGGAAAAATGGCTCCCCACCGTAGCGCTGGTTGCCGTAAGTATACTCGTGTAATTCTCTGGTAGAGATATCAACCTTGGCAAAACCCGATACTTTAGGCCACGGTTCAGCAATGGCAAGATAAGCGTATTGGGATTTTCTCCCTAGCTGGTTTCGGTTCACCATGCCTGCTTCTAAGTTTACTTGCTCGGAGGATGGGATTATTGGCCGACGCGTGGATTCACCAGTCTTCAAATTCAGTCGAATTTCAGATAATACGCTCTGTAAACTCTCATCACATTCATTAAAAATGGAGTCTGCCGGCGTCAGGCGTGATACGATCACGATAATTTCATCAGACTCTGGCTCTTCCAACGCATTCCAAAAGTGAAAGCAGAATGTGTCTGGTGATTCAACCCATATAATATTAGAAGCGTTACGTGCATTTTTTGGTAGAATCCCGAATCTAGCCTTCTTGTTCTTGTCGTAGATTACTGGAGAGCTATCTATAATCATTTCTTGAAGCTTGAACACTACTTGTTGGTCTGGAATTATGACATAATTTTCAGTGATAGCAAAGTCATGCATCATGGTCGGTGCAGCTAATGGAATTTCGACGTCTGGTGATTTCTTCCATCGGAAGAGAATTTGAAGTACTTGAGGTATGGCTTCTGAACGACATCGTAGCTGAGAGGGAAGAGCTCACCTGATAGAGGGTCGAGCTTCGGATGAGCTATCATGGTGGAATTAAGCTGGTTATCGAAGTTATACCGGCCGATGGTCTTTAACTCACCGGTGGAAGTGATGCGAATTTCGTAAGGGAGGTCATCCTCTGACATGGCGAGGAGTCGGTTATTGAAGTAAACTAAGCCAGCGTTGGAGACTCCGGTGCCATGGTGCTGATCAAGGAGGCCGAACAATCCTCAGGCGAAGAAGAGGAGAAGACGGGCGATACCAGAGTGTACGTGGAGCTCGCCAATGGCCTTGGGAAACAGCGGATGGCCAAGTTCTCGCTCCTGTACGAGTCTCTGTGTTTGGGTGTACCGGTAAGCATAGCTTGCTGAGCCATTGCTGATAGATACTGCATGAACCATGCCGTCCCCGTCCAATAAGTGGTGCCCGGCGACGGGCTCAAATAATGGGTTTGCTCCGTTCCGCAAGTATACGCCGCTAATGCAATCTGGGATGCTGCCGGATTCTGGGAGGGAGTGTCGGACTGGGTTTTCTGGCACCGGAGCAAAGTTGACGGAGATTTGGACTCTTGGGTCTACAGTTTTCGGAAGCGGGTGTTAGTGCTCACGTGACACCAACGAGCCTTCCACGATGTTTAAAGCCATGGCTGCAGCTTTTAATTTTGTAGTAAGTTCCACTGTGGAGGTTGAATAGTTTTTAGTTTATCAGCAGAGGAGTCCTCTTTCGTAATTACTGGTTGTTGGTGGGGTTGTTTCGGGAAATGGAGAACTGAAGGAGAGTGTAAAGAGCATTCATTGTTGGACTTCTTCTTCAGGGAGATGGACTTAAAAGGAAAGCTGAATTCCAGCAGAGATGAAGAGTTGAAGTGTTGTGGAATTTGGGTTTTGGGCCATCTACGACTACTAGAACTAGTATGTGTTGCAGATGCAGCCATGAGGTCCATATAATATGATATATGTCTCTCTGACTGCAGCTTGGCCAATTCAAAGACGTAATGAAAGAGAAATTAATTAATATATACGTTTACTTGTACGACCCAACCAAAGCCATAGTGGCCAAACAGACTTCACCTTCGCGCCTTCTTCAAGACAAGAATGAGGTGTACTTTATGAAATAGAGATAATTTTCATGGAGTCAAATATTGAATAAATTTTAAATAAATCTATCTTTGCATTAGACCAATTACTAATGAATTTCATGTTTATAAAAAAATTATAATAATCCAACGGTGAATTTTTTTTTAAATCAACTAGAAAAAAAACCCAGGTGATATTTTAAAGAATAAAAATGTCATAATTTTTCACTATGGCATTTTTTAGAAATTGACTATTGGATCACTGTAATTTTTGAATAACATGAAATTGATAAGTAGTTCATATAATCCAACGACCAATTTTTCAAATTTAGTTTTGCATTTGGCATGCATAAGGTACACCTTATAATATAATGATTGAATAAAATAAAGCTCAACATGGGAAATCTAGCACCTCTCTTTTAACATATTTTAAACATATCCAAAGTTAACTCAACCAAATCCAAAATGCTGTTAATCTAAGAGTAATGCTATTTCATTCGCGTACTCAAATATGGATGAAATACGTGGGTGAATCTCATTTTTCTAATTTTAATAAATTCACCAAGAAGAAAAACATTAATGAAGGAGACGAAAAATGGCACCAAAATTAATTAAGGAGTGGAGCAACCTCGTCCACGTACAATACTGCACCTATTGCACGAGCCATTCGATGAGCCCAAAAAAGCAGTGGTACGTTTTGAATATATAAAAGTGGTAATTTTCAGTTCATCCGACTCCAGTGACGTGAGGTAATTGATTAATACATGTGTATATATATAACAGAGAGGGCAAGAAGTCTCAAGAGAGATTGAAAGGGCAAGAAGTCTCCTTACGTACGTGTTATTAATGGATATATGCAAGCATGCATAGAGAGTTGTCATTTTATGGCTCAGAGCTTGCGTACGAAATTTTACAGGAAGCTTGGATGAAAATGAAAAACTTGTCGCAATTAAATTAATTTTTGAATTAAATTAGTTTGTTTTGTAACAAGATCTCTGTTTTGTCACAATGCCCGATTTGAATGCATTTGACGTACTGTGCTTAATTTAATTAATGCTTTTGATGCTTAATTTAATAGCTGCCTGCTAATGGAGATTTTAATACTCGGAGTAATTAGTTCTAAATTTTTGCTTATAGCAGCACAGCAATATTTGCACTCTATTTCTTGCCATCCACCTATGGTGAATTTATACAAATGGGGCTAATTAAATGTGTGCATGTGCACATCAACTTTAGTTTCAACTTAATTAACCAAATTAACAAAATTGAAATGTCCAATAAAGCTTGATTATTTAAGTTCGTGCCGAACTTGAGCCTAAATTAATCGAGCCGAGCTCAATCCTAAATTAATCAAGCCGAGCTTTGGTATGTTTGAGCTTAGCTCATTTGTTCACGAGCTTGTTCGTGAACGACGTGATTCATTTGCAACCCTAAATTACAAGAAGAGAAAGTTAAAAATTAACAATGCTATTAAAACCGGACCGGACCGGCCGGTTCAACCAGTTGAACCGGGAACTGGGTGGCCGGCCGACTGGTTTGAACCTCCAAAACCCAACTACATGTAAAACTGTTCTCCTTTATAAAAGCCGTTCGAACCGCTGGTTAAACCGTCCGGTTTCCGGTTTAAATGAGTTTTAAAGTGAACCGGCCGGGTTTTTTGAAATCTGAATTTGTGCTCAAAATGACATAAATGACCCCGATATTTGTTGACTCCCTATTCATCAAAGGAGGGTAAAGTTGTAATTTACGTATAAAAGTAATAAAAAGGTGAAAAAACCCTAATTGCTGCAGTGCAAACCCTCCGTCAGTCCGTCCCTTCCCATTGGCCACCGGCGACTCCACCATGGCTCCACCCCTGTTGGCCGCTCCCCCGATTCAGCAAACCCCAATCCTCATTGGCCACCGGCAACTCCACCCCTGCTGCACATCGGACCAGTCCACCCTGCTGCGCATCTCGTCAATCGTCATCTCCGGTAAGCTTTAGTGCTTTAATAGTTTAATCCTCCACCCCTGTTGGCCTGCTGTGGTTTACTGGTTTTTCTCCTGCTGCATTTACTGAGAATGAACCCATTCTTGACCAATAAGGTCCCTCAATCATCTTTCATCATTGGTCAAAATTAATTAATTTTGCTTCACATGTCCTGCTGTTTATATCCATGTATATCATTTTTTATTAACTTGTATATGTTGTGAAAGGCAAGTGTACACCTATTGGTTTGGAAGTTAATTTCTTCTCACAAGTCAATAACGCAAGTATTTTCTTTATAATAAAACTAGATAAGGGATGTTTTTGATACGTAGAAATATTGGTTTTGATATGTAGAAATGTTGCTTCAGATTTTTATTGCTTGTTAATTTTTTTAAAAAAAATTATATTTATGCCTTATTTGTTATGTAAAGTTAAATAAATTTAATTACTTGAAAAAAATGGATTTACTAAATAATGATGAATTGAAACAGTTAAATTAGAAAAAGTGTTTGGAATGCTAGATTTAAAAGTTTATGATCATCGGTTTCAAGAAAGGTTGGTCAAGAAATAATTTTTCTTGAATTGAAACAGTTAAAAGTTTATGAATTGAAACAGTTTATGAATTGAAAGTTGAAACAGTTAATTTGATTTGGACTTTGGAGGAATCTATGGTCAAGAAAGGTTGGCTTTGATATTAAGTTAAACCAGAAAAAGTGTTTGAAAAATAATTTTTCTCTCGTTAACTTCTTTAGAGAGAGTTGGTTCTATATATATTGATACATTTAGTCTATAAATAGTCTATAAAAATGAGGATATGTGGCATTAGATCACTTGGCAAGCCTCTTGAATCAGAGTCAGCAGAATTCACCTGCAAAATAACTTATCTCAAGTTATTTCTTGTTGGCATATGGGACTTCAAATTTCTTGTAGGCTTATGGGACTTCAAATTTAATGTTTATACTATATACTTTATATTTTACAGGTTGAAGTGTTTAACATTGATGAGATTAGAGATTAAAAGGATTGGAGATTGGAAGGTTTGGATTTTGGAATTTCTAAAGAGTGAGCTTCAAAGTTTAAAGCATTAGTAAGGTATGTTATTAATTTATTATAACTTAATCTTTGTAGAATTTGGTTAATATATTAAAACTTGTTGAAATGTGAATATCCTTTATGATGTAAATCACTGAATTGATATGTT
Source organism: Hamamelis virginiana (assembly GCA_017140935.1). NCBI lineage: Eukaryota > Viridiplantae > Streptophyta > Magnoliopsida > Saxifragales > Hamamelidaceae > Hamamelis > Hamamelis virginiana. The sequence goes on from JAESVK010000155.1 coordinate 915,679, forward strand.
ATGTTGGATTATTGGTATGTGATTAACTGATTATGCCATAGTACTAGACTACTAGCTTCCTAGTTGATAGTTTATAGCATTGAAATTTCAAACTTGATGTGTTGATGAAGTTTTGAATTATATATGTTAGCATTTTAGCAATATTTTATTACTTATTAGTTATTAGCATTATGCATTGTTGAGATATTGACATATTGACATATTGACATATTGTGTGATTAATGATTATAATTTATAAAGAATAGAGATACTTCTAAAAAAAAATTTAGAACTTTTAATCTTTTATAGGATTTGTTTCTATATATTTTTTAAATTTTTTTAAGGTTTTTAATAAATAATAAATATTTTTTAATTATTAATTAATATATTTATGACGTCATGATGACGTCACAATTCAACCCGGCGGTTCAACCGGTTGAACGGCCGGTTGACCCTTAACCCGGTAACTTTTCCGGTTCGATGAACGGTCCGGATTTTAAAACATTGAAAATTAATATAAGAAAGTCTAAAATATGACTTCTATATACTTGGTTTATATTGGAAATAAAAATTGAAGTCCCAAAAAATATCATGTATATATTGAACTTATTTAAGTCTAAATGATATATTTTTTTATGAGTCTAAATACAAGATTATTCATGAGCTTGTTCACGAACACAAAAGAGCCAAGCCTATGTGTGCTTGAGTTTGATTTGTTTATTAAACGAGCCTAAATTTTAGGCTTGAGCTTGGCTCGTTTATTAAATGAACAAATTAAAACGAATCCTTATCGAATATGTTTGTGAGTAGCTCATGAATGACTTTGTTCATTTATAGTCCTACCTGCTACAATTAACCAAATGCAACATTATACAATTAACCACAATTAACCTCCACCACAGCTAGCAACTCCTCATGTCACCACAACCTCTTGCGCCACTTATTGTGCATAGTATGATAATGTGTTTTCTCCACTCAATGAAAAAAAATAAAATAAATAAATTTAATCTCTTCTGTATATAATATATCACTTCCTTAGCAATCATACGAAGTGCAAGTGGAAGCCTTAGTTCTCCATGATTAGTAGTACGTAATAGCTTATCATACATTAAATTAATGGAAGGGCGCTCCACTAATGTCACATTTTAGTTACCATGTCCCTAAATTCTCAATGTTAATTAATAAATGGATATCGATGCTTTATGTAATTCAATCCAAAATATCTTTTTAAAGACATGGATACATGCCACGAGACCACAAAGTCATTGACTCCGATTAGGATACATGCCATTAGCAAAATGTCTTTGTTATTAAAGCAAGCATCATGTACATACCCATTTGGGGAGTGGTACTTTATGTTTTGCACAATTATGGCATCCGGTCCATTAATTAGTTCAATTTTTTTCTTTTTAGTTTTTTTGAGTTTATTCTATAATTAGCGTTCAACAATTATTTTCTACTAGTACAAGTTGGCATTGCACGCGCGTGGGATGAACGTAAAATGAAATGGAACGTCCTAAGAAATCTTGGAATCTAATTCATGGTTTTAAGTATCGGGTAACAGGTCCATAACGGGTAACGGTAAAGGGTATCGGGTATCGGGTGTATCGGGTGATACGTAACGGGTAACGGGCGCTGTGGCCGTGACTTTTTTTTTTTTTTTTTTTTACACCAACCCCCAAATGCAATGATATGCATGATACCTTCTAGCCTAGAAGTTCTAGGACTGTATATTAATGTTTCAAAGAGTTTTTTTTTTTTAGTTTCTATTATTTATATAATAAATTAGGAAAATTCCATTTGTCCTGCCTTTTTGTCCTCCCTAGTGCATCTTACTAATTTGAAACAACTATTTCGAGAAACCAACCGTTGGATTTGATGTTCCACTTATATTTATCATGAATGCAAGAAATCACATTGATCCAACGGCCGGTTTTTATAATTTAAAAAAACAAAAGTAAACAATAATGAAAAAATTGTGAAAATTGTCAGTCTACTTTTTTTTTTTAAAAAAGACCGTTGGATCCATGTGATTTTTTGTATTCATGATACACATAAGTGAATCATCAAATCCAACGGTCAATTTTTCTAAATAATTGTTCCAAATTCATCAAATACACAAGGAAGGACGAAGTGGGAGGACGAAAAAGAAATAAGAATAGAATTGTCAAATAAATTCTTATTTATAAAAAATTAAATAAAATTAATAAACATTTTTAAAAATTATTAAAAATTGATAAACATTAAAAATTAATAAACATTTTTAAAAAGTTATTTTTTTATATTTTATTTAAAAGTTATAAAAAAAAATATGCTTTTATTAAAACAATTAAACAAATAAATATTAATATTAATATTTGATAAAATAACTTTTGACTTGTTGACCTTTCAAATTAAAAACAAGTCAGTCTTCTTCACACGAATACAAACTGGCTATACACACACACACACGCACACACACACACACACACACAGAGTGTATATCACACATTCACACACAGTAGGCACTGCCAACTTGGCAGTCAGCACTCGACAACACCAGCTTATCAGACGGCGACGGGAAGCCCGACATGGCTAGATCTGGTCGACGGGAGTCTTGCCGGCGGTGATATTCTAGCGGGACAGCGGCGGCCACGCAGGTTCACACCTTCTCTCTTCCCCTCTCTTCTTCCCTCTTCTTCTCATATGATTTCTTCTTCAAATCTTCTCCAAATCAACTAAAAAGGTATACTTTAGCTGTTTTTTTTTTTTTTTTTGGAAAAAAACATATTATTTTGCCCTGGATTCTTGATTGTCTGAGAAATTTGACTTTGGGGATGAATCAGTTGTGTATCGGAAATGGGTAAAGGGGCGATACTCCCCGATACATATCGTGTCGGGGCCGATACTATGGGAATACCTTTTCACATACCGTATAGGGGGTGTATCGCGTACAGGGACTGTCCAAAACCGATACGACTCGGCCGATACGTATCGTATCGGCCGATATTTTAAACCCTAATCTAATTACATAAACCACTTCAAGTTCAATTAGTTAGAAAATCAATCGTGTGCTGCCTTCGTTTCATATTCAGTCTTTTGTAAGCAATTGAAATGGAGCACAGAATATTACATCAAATATTGAAATTTAAAATTAATTATTTATATAAAATTCTATATTAGGAGTACGTGTACATATTGATGTTATTAAATTGGCCGCTCGAATCGGTTTAATTAGGGCTGTAAACAAGTCGAGCTAAGCTTTGGGTTGCTCAAGTTTGGCTTAGTCAAAAGCTTGATTATTTAAGTTCGAGCCGAGCTCGAGCCTAAGTTAAACGAGCCAGGCTTTGGTATGTTTGAGCTTGACTTGTTTATTATTGAGCTTGTTCGCGAGCTATTCACGAATGGCGTGATTAATTTGCAACCTTAAATTACAATAAAGGAAAGTTAAAAATAATATCGAAAGCTTAAAAAATGAGTTCTATATACTGAGCTTATATTGAAAATAAAAAATTCAAGCCAAAAAAATAAAGTCATGAATATGTTGAGCTTATTCAAGCATAAACTATAATTTTTTATGAGTCTAAACACAAGTTTTTAATGAGCTTGTTTACTAGCCTACTAACACGCTTGTTCACGAACACAAATGAGCCGAGCCTAGGTGTGCTTGAGCTTGGCTTGTTTATTAAACGAACCTAAATATAAGTTTGGGCTTTGCTTGTTTACTAAATAAACGAACTCGAGTCGAACCCTTATCAAACGCGTTTGCAAGTTGCTCGTAAGTTGCTCTACTCATTTGTTGCCCTAGGTTTAATATATTAGTATTTGACCCACCCTGTACAAGCAAAACACAATTTGTTATTTCTTTTGGGTATTTTAATCGCTTGGTGCATGTTTTGTCAATTAATGCCCCACAAAGATGGGCTTATGGGGGACTATGATTTCTTTTTTACGTATTGTTTTGGCTTATCGTGAGAACCTAGGGGAAAAAGTTCAATTCGTATATATCTATCCATCCATCTCATGGAAGTGGAGAAAGTTAGTCTCTCTTTAAATTAATTTATATATATATATATATATATATATGTTGGATATATGCCCTAAAACTAAAACCAATCCTAAAGAGCGTATCAATTTCATATTATAACAAGACGGTATTACTTATCTTACATTTAATTACATGATAAGGTCCATAAATGAATGATAGAGAAATATATATCTCAAGATGTTGAGATAGGGAGACTTATATTTCTCACACACATTTATTTTAAATAGTTCCTACTCATAGGTTTATCAAATTGGACATTTATAAACCACTAAGAATAGCACAAATTTAAACTAGCTCCAATTGGAGGATAGGTAGTCTTTACTATCTGTGTAGTGACACTATAGTTAATTTGTGGGTGCATGTTAGAGAAGATATACACTTAACATGATCTGACAAGAATATTCTTATGGAGTTTAATGTCAAAAGAATATTCTTATGTTACGTCTATCGATTGGTAATCCTTAGACCTAAGGCACCAAAGTTATCTTGTGCATAAGGCATTATAGTTTGATAGTACTTCATACATACTCTATCCATAGGGATGTGATCGGTACTCATTGGCTCTAGTGAATTGTGTATGAAGGTAGATGAGTGCGCAATAAGGAATCATCACTCTCAGGAGAATGTCAAGGTTTGTTCACAAAGATAAATCTCATAATAAATCTCTGGCCTGAGTGATAGGTGAACTGTGGAAGAGTTTCATCGGGTTCATCTTATTGAGATTATATTTTGTGGGACATATAACAAGTTGTTAAGATAGGGTTTGACTGAGACTTTTACTATGCCCAATTATCTTAACAGTGGCATTAGGGGATGAAGGATTAAGTAACATAAAGAGTTCATTTTGTTTTACTATTCACCCACACCTAGTGTATGTCATGATATGTTGCTAGATATCACTCATGACTAGTGAAGGCCTAATGATAAGTGTTATCATTGAAGGCAAAATTGGAATTATTCCAATTGAACCTTAAAATAGAAAGTTTCTATTTTAGGAGACATGAGATGTCCCGGTCCACTACTAGGTTGGGGTAAACCCAAAGGGTTACACATATGAAGGACACAAGAGAGCTTTTTAATTTAATAGAGTGGAAAGTTTCTAATTTAGTAACTTGTGAGTGTTTCTTTAATTAATAGTTAATTAAAGAGGACCAAATTACAAAATTAGAAACCCTAGTATTTGTCTATAAATACAAGGGGTTAGATGCATGCTAGCACTAAGTCCACCTAAACCCTAAAAAGAAGAGAGGTAATCAACTTCACCCACATTTGGCAGTGACCTAGAGAGCGCTCTCTCTCTTAGCCGTGATCATCTCTCTCTCTCTCTCTCTCAAGCTTGCTTTTGATCAAGTGTTGATCAATCACAAGGGATTTCAAAGTCTTATGTTTGTATGGAAATCTTGGAGGCTTCATCGTTTTGAAGCTTGGATTCGTTTTTGAAGATTCTACAAAGGCATTCAAGTAAGTTAATTAAATAGTTTTGTTCTTTCTGTATTCGTGATCCGATGCTTGAGTTCCTATTACGGGATGGTTATGTTGATGGATTCAACTTTTGTTAAAAATTTTATTGTATGTTTCTTTCCGCTGCGAATCCATGGCCACAATCTTTCAGTGGTATTAGAGCCAACTCAAGCATGATCATGAATATAATGATGGCATGCAATGGTTATAATTAATTAAAAATCAAAATTTTAGGGTTTTTGAACCTATGATGAATTCGGCCACTAGGGTTTATGGTTTAATCCTTTTTGGTATTGATTTAATGGCAACCAGGGTTTGCTAGAAACCCTAGTGTGTTTCACGGCCTCATGGGGATAGTCCCTCATGTATTTGGCAATTAGGGTTTGCTAGAAACCTTGAATGAGATTACGGCCACTAGGGTTCTTTGAACCCTGGTTATGTTTGTTTTGTGATTAAAGTTTTAGAAACCCTGTTATGGATGGCCATGATCGAAACTTAGGGTTTAGGAAACCCTAGGATGATAACATCCTTTTGTCTTTAGAAACTTTTTGTTTTTGGAAATTAGAATGAGCTATTGGGTTTATGGGAACCCTAGCTTGAAATAGGCAACAATGGGTTTAGGAAATCCTAATGGGACTCATGGCCACATGGGTTTACTCCCCTCTTGAATTCGGCTATTAGGTTTAAACCCTAAAAATTATTGCTAGCATGTTTGATTAATTTTAAAGTGTTTAATAATTGAATCTTGATGCTTGCATAGTTTAGTTTTAAAGTTGTTTAAAATTGTATGTTAATGGAACTTTGTTAATATGTTAACAATATATGGATATTAGGGCTTATGGAAACCCTAATAGAATAATGATGATGGCTGATTTTTGGTTTAAGAAACCCTAAATCAATTCTTGGAAGTTTCTTGATTTTGAATTAGAAAGTCTTCATACAAGAATCTTGTTTCCTATCTTGAATTGTTCAATATTAGGAAAGATTCCTATTTCAAATTGATTCTTTTATTTGAATCAGGATGAAGTGGCAACCCTAATTATGGTCTATGGAAACCCTAATATATTAGGATAAGCTAGGGTTTATGAAACCCTAGCCCTCCCCGAAATCCCCTATCTCTCTTTCTTGATTTCAACCAACTAGGGTTTTTAAAACCCTAGTAGTTTCGGCCACCTTGTTTTATGGTATACCCTATTTTGTTATTCACATTAATTTTATAAATTTTTTATATTGATTTTAAAATAAATTTTTTAAAGCAATTTGAAAATCAAAAGTGAAGAATAAAGAGGTTACATGAAACTAAAATTTTGAAAAACCCATTTTTGGTGTTCTTGAGAGTTTGGGGCAATACATATGATGTATTGGTATTTTAATTTGATTAAAATTATTAAGGGTTGTTGCTTAATGATATATTAACATGTTAGAAGTGTTTTGGCATGAATTTATATCATTTGAATTAATTTTTAAAATTGTTTTAAAGTTAAAATAGTATTCTGTCCACTATAGATAGCAGCACTGTAGCTTTTGTAAAATCTATGAAAAATGTTTTCATTGACCTACAAAGCTTGCCACCTATTAACTTAATTAATTTAAGGTCTTAAAAACTTTGACTGAGGTCAATGCATTTTCACTTCAAACACTTCTCAAAACATGAAGAATTGAATCACAGTCGTTTTGGCGCTTGAATCGTCGAATTTGGACTTGAAACGGGTCCGAAAAGCAGAAAACAGCCGAGACGGGTCGAGAGAGGCCCAAAATGGGTCAAAATTGGGCTTAAGCCCGACTGACCATCCCTCCCCTGACGGTTGGCCGTCCCTAGGGGATGGTTGGCCGTCCTAGGGTGGATGGTTACCCGAGACTTTTGCCTAATTTTGCCCATTTTTGAGTTTCGAAGAGTTTTGGCTGCTTAGGACTCTTCCAAACCTTTTGGGGAGGGTTTAACTCGGCCTTAGGGACTTGGAAGACTCAATGATGACCCTTGGATCATTCCCTAGGGTTTTAATGACAGTCATTGATCAAAATTGAAGCATCTTCTATAAATATATCACTTATAAATCAGTTTTGGAGGCTGAAACTTGGAGGATAGAGACTTTGGCACTTGCACCATCCCCCCTAGAACCTCAGCTACATTTTTGAGGCCATTGGAGCTTGAAGAAGATAGCTTGGAGTTTGAAGAAGAAGGCTAAAGGTTAGTTTTAACATATCATTGTGCTTAGAATTGAGTCTTGTACAACATAGTTAGGAATTAGAATTTTCTGGGTAGTTTTGCATATTGCAGAATGTAGGCTTTCATTCCTTTATTTTTTTATGCATGATTTAGGTCGAGAATGTAGGCCTTAATCATGTATGTTAAGTTAGGGTTGAATGTTTTAATGTTCATGCATGTTTAGAGTAAGTTTTATTTTCTGTTTTGCATGCTTAATGTGTTTAAGCAATATTTAGCATCTGGTTTGAGTCTTTGGATATCTTGTGAGCATGTTAGCCATGGTTTGATTATTAGGAGAATGTTTAGGATTTTTATGTTTAGAATGCATGTTAGGAGTTGGTTTTATGCATATTATTTAATGTTTTATATAGGAATGCATGTTTAGGTAAAACTTGAGTCTTTTGGTATGATAGGATGAATATGGGTCTTAAGCATTGTGTTAGGATAGTTCTGTGTTTGATTATATCATTCCCCTTGACTATGCTTAATGCTTGGAGTGTTATATGACTTGTGTTCGAGGGAGCATGCGAAGGTAAGTTTCTTCCCTTGTGTTAAATTGAATAGTTTTAAGCATGGTATTTGATTGTTTTGAGTAGTTTTTCATATAGGGTGTTAGTCCATTGTTTTAGCATGCATGTTAGTATTTATGTTTGATATTTTGGTGAATTAATAATGGTCTTGAAGCCACTTAAAGTGGATATTCAAATCTGTCCAGATTTGAATATCTACTTAATGTGACTTAATTACCATTCTTAAGTCATTTTTTGTATAGTTTTACATATGGTAGTCTTAGTATATCATATTAGGTTGCATGCTAAATCATTTACACCTTTTTATTTATTATTTTCATGAGTTTTAATTTACTTTTAAAGAAATATTCAAATCTGTCCATGAATTGAAAGAATCTTTAAAGTAAGTTAAAAAACATTTTTAGGACCAAATTTAACTTAGAAATATGTTTAGGTTCACATAGTTTGATTAGATTGCATTTAGGGTCATTCTCATGCATTGTTAGCATTGATTTTGTTGCATTTTCATTTATTTTATTTAAATTCCAGCAATAGGCATGTTAGTATTTTAGGGGTTTAGATTAACTTAGGATGTAGTTAGGGACTCTTAGGTTAGGGGAGCCACTTGGCTCCACTTAAGATCCCCCTTTGTTGTAAGAACTACATCAAATTAGGGATTCTGGCTTGTTTAGGAGTCTATTTTCGAGAGAGTTTCCCTAATGAAATTGGAATTTAAGAATTTATTTCGGGATGAAACTCCCATTTTGAAAGATGAAGTATTTTAAACGAAAACAAACTCTCGAAAATAGGGTCCTAGATAAGGCAGAATGCCTCTGATAGTGTAGTTCATTACAATAAGAGAATCCTAAGTATTCGAACTACGACGGACTTTGATCTCTATCAGGACACTGGTAAAGTACGTAGGCAGCCAATAGGGCGTAAGTCCAATCTTAGGTTGACTGTGAGTCTCCTAAGGTCTTTAGGATTGTGTATACTTTTGTATTATCTATTATTATTATTATTCATATTTTCTGTGGTTGATTAGATAATTAAGATCATTTGTGATAAGATTTTGATAAAGCCCAAAATTAATTATTAGACCTTTAATTAGGGTGAGATGGGTGCCTACAGGATGCATCATGGAACCTTCCTATCTCATAACCTAGCACCTGAATCTAAGTTTTGGTTCGAAGATTTGCCTTTTCCTTAAAATATGGAGTCACTGTTTTATTGAAAAATAAAACTCTTTTTTATGGTTTCCTTATTCCTTAAAAATAAGGTGGCGACTCCCAGTATTTATCAAAGTCTTTTCCTTTTTCAAAACCCAATCTAAGTGTACTCCCACAATAGAGAATGATGATCGGGATTGAATGATCTTGAGTGGGTAATAGAGAAGGATAATTGAGTAGATAAAGAGAAAGATAAATAGAGAAGGATAATGAGTTATCTAAATCCGCAATGGTAGTGAATCCAATTCCAAACTCAGCAACACACGAGCGAGTGAGCCGGGTTGGGTGGTTCACACATGCGATAATGGCCTCTAACTAACTACACAAAAGGATGCTGTGGGCAACTTAGTGTTTCAACACCCTATTTCACCTTAAATCACAGGCAACCATCTATGACTCTATTCAGGGTCAAAAATGGATGTCTACACCTAATTCAACCTATTAATGCAATTGATGTAAGTTAAGTGGATTCTAAATACCCAAGGCTTTTTTATTAGTGATTTTCTCTTATAATTTTACAGTCTTCATAATTAATTTAACCAACCCAATCAATCAAATATATTCTTTTTAACTAAAATCAAATTCATTAGATTTCTCTTAACATAGCCTTTGATCCCTATGGACGATACCAATGCTTAATCACTTTTTCAATGAATTGAGGTTATTGTTAGAGATATGCCCTAAAACCAATCCTAAAGAGCATATCTATTTCATATTATATTAATTAGAAGGTATAAATTGTCTTGTATATTTAATTATATATATATATATATGATAAAGTCCATGAATGAATGATAAGAGAAATATACATCTCAAGCTGTTGAGATAGAGATAGAGAGACTGATATTTCTCATAAACATTTATTCTAAAAAGTTCCTGCTCATAGGTTTATTAAAGAGGACCTTTTATAAACCACTAAGAGTAGCACAAATTTAAACTAACTCCAATAAGAGGATAGGTAGTCTTTCCCATCAGTGTAGTGACACTTTAGTTAATCTGTGGGTGCATATTAGAGAATATGTACACTGAACATGATTTACAAGAATGTTCCTATAGAGATCAAGTCAAAAGGAATATTCTTTTGTTACGTCCATTTTAATATGTAGTCCTAAGACCCGAGACACCATAGCTATCTTATGCATAGGTAACTAGGGTTTGATAGTATCTCGTACAGCCTCAACCATAAGGATGTAATCGGTACTTATTGGCTCTAATAAGTTATGTATGAAGATAGATGAGTGTGTAATAAGGAATCATCATTCTCACTTGATGAGAGAGAATGTCAGGATCAGTT
>JAESVK010000155.1:986383-1012286 GCA_017140935.1 Hamamelis virginiana
TTATAAAATGAAAAAGTTTTGTTTTACCTATTCCGCTGCGAATCCATGGCGTGTTTTTCACGGAACCTTTCACCTTCGGCTTTGGTTGCGCCTGTTAAAGGGAAAAAAGGAGCGTCTTTGAGTGAGATGTTAGAAGTGTTTAAACAAATGCATATTGATTTTCCACTCTTAGATGCAATTAAGCAAATCTCTTTATATGCTAAATTTCTAAAGGACTTATGTACTCAACAGCGTAAGGACCACGCATATTTTGCTAAGTCAGCAGTTCTTTTTGAAATGGCTAGTGCTGTTGTGCAGCATCACCTTCCCCTTAAGCATAAGGACCCTGGTACTCCTACTATTTCGTGCTTCTTATGAAGCCATTTTATAGATAGGGCCTTAGTCGATTTTGGGATGAGTGTGAATATTCTTTCATATTCTATGTATGAGAATATGGAACTTGGGGAGCTTCAACCTATTACTACTGTGCTTTAATTTGCTGATAGGTCAACCAAAGTGCCTATGAGGATTCTAAAAGATGTTCTTGTCAAGATTGAGTCATTTGTCTTTCCTGCAGATTTTATTGTTCTTGACATGGAACCTATACATAGTTCTAAGGCACAAATGCCAGTCATCCTAGGAAGACCTTTTATTGTGACTGCTAATGCGGTCTTATATTGTAGGGAAGGTATTATGGAGGTATCCTTTGGTAATTTGAGGACTGAGCTTTAAGTTTACCATGCTACTCCACACCCTCATCACTTTAAGGAGTGTTCGTTTGTTGATGTGTTAGAAGATGAGGTTGAGAAGGCATTGCCATACATTTCATGTTCAGATCCATTAGATGCATGCTTTACGTATTGTGACACTGTTGATGTGGATCAATTTATTTTAGAGGTAGAAAAAGGTCTTTGAGTCCACACCCTTCCTAGGCATACTGTTGATATGTGTATTTTCTTTCCTTCTTATTGTTCCACTTCCATTGTTTCTATATTTGTTTAGCATATGCATGATTGATGGTTTGGCTGCACATTATTTACACATTTGTGAGTCACGGAAAATGATCATAGGCCATCTTTGATTATTTGAGCTTAAATTCTTTCATATTATATTACCTTTAGCATCTAGTTTGAGCATTCAAGTTTCATTTTCTTAGCCAGCTTAGGAAGCCTAAGGGTAGAGGTTAGGTGAGTTAATTCTTGGATGAAGTGTGTAGTTTGTGAGTCATTAAGTCATGTATTTTGTGTTTTAGTATTTTGTGTGCCATATCTTAATGTTGAGCAGATTTTTATTGGAAAGGAATTGGAATTTGTAATATTGGTGATGAAAGAGTTAAATAATGCATCTTCAAAAAGGAAAAAAAATTTGAGAAAGGAAATACAGTTTTCTTTTGCCTTACCCCTCTTAAAGTTGAGAATAAAGCTAAATCCAAGTTTAAGGGTGTAAAAAAAAATGTTCAAAAGTGAATGGTGCAACAATAATAAAAACCCAGAAACCCTTTTATTATAATTTCCTATAAACTCTAGTGATTCTGCTAATGATGCATGGCACGGTGTTTGTAGTCCTTGTGGGTTGGGTTGTATCGTTTTGGTTTGTTTTGTGTATTTTGTGTTTTTATGTTTGTTTTGTTTTAAGTTAGGATTTGTGTATGTGATGGTTGGTTAGATTGCCTTTACTATGTTATTAAACCATCACAAGTCTTTTTGTTTTCCATCCTTGAACCAAAAGACATTTTTGAACCAATAAAGTCCTATTTGATTCCATGAATTGCTTATGTTTAATTTTGTTGCAACTTTACAATCTATTGTGTATGTGTGTGTTAGTTGTTCATTCTCATTCCTCATTCTTTGTGTATTTCATCTTCCACAGTGATGTTGTGTCTTCTTTTTGTTTTCTATATTTTGTGTTTTACTTTTTATATTCCATCTTCTTTATTCGTTTTGTTTCCATCTCGTTTGCTTAAGCATGGACATTTGATGGTTTAGAATATGATTGAGTGATTTCAATTCATTACAGAAGAATTTTGCTTATACAATGCTTGTTCAAATCATTGCATGATTTATGAGTAGATAGATTGCTTAGCATGCCCATTGTGTTGAAATGTATTTTTTTTTTTTTTTTTTCTTAGTGAATAAAGAGAATGGACTGAAATTTTCATGTTTGTGGGTGTCATTTTTGCAAACCCTCACGAGATTATAACTCGTCCACTAGGGGGAACCTAGGGGTTTAAAGGCTTGTTGCATACGCTAAATGCAATCGTACTGCGAAAGTGGCTTATTTATTTTGTTTTTGTCAATTAACAATAGTATTTGGTTTTTTTTTTTTTTTTAGTAGTATTTTGGATTCAGTGGTTTGCTAGGGACTAGCAAAGTTTAAGTTAGAGAGTGTGATTGCTCTGCAATCAATGCCAATTATTGAGTCTTTTGAGTATATTTTGGTTGAGTTATGCTTGCTCTTTGCTAGTTGTTAGATATATAATTGGAATCTAATGCTATTATCTTGTTTTATAGGAATTTTTCATAAAAATGGAATTTTAGGCATGGTCAAGGTTGGTTTCTTGCATTTGCCCTCAGATGAAGCTAAAATCGGAGTTAATTGGAAGGAAAAATCATCAAAAGGATGCAAGGATGGTTTTGGGGAGCTCTTGGAGATCAAGTGATAGGGCTACAAATGCTAGGAGCTTGGTTTGAGGTTGATTTAATGTGTCAAAGTTGATATAAAAGTGTTAGAAGGCATTTGGAGACTTTTGGAGCTGTGCAGATTTTTGTCAACGAAAACTTCCGACTTCAAATAGTCATACCTCCCTCATCCGGACTCCGATTTTGATGATCTTTATATGCCTAGAAATCTTGAGAAGTCTAGTTTCAGAATTTGGCTTCCTCATGGTCAAATTCAATTTGTAAGATTGTGTATCAATAGAACTTCTATCGATAGAAAAATTGGCCATCAATAGACTTATAGACTTTAGCCTCGGGTGAATTTTTCTGCAGACTTTCATGTCCTTCCATGACCCTTTATCGATAAACTTGCTATAGACTATCAATAGAGGTTACCTCGAAAAGCGTGCCATGACCCTCTATCGATAAACATGCTATAGGCTATCGATAGAGGTCACATTAAAAAGCGTGCCCGCATTTTTTCTCAGCTTTTAATGCAATTTTTGAAGAGTTTATTTTTATTAGGTCTTTGTACAACATTTAAACATTCTTTTAAGATTATTTAGGGTTGGCTAGACCTAGGATACTCTATCTCTCTTCTCTCTCTAGTTTTCTCTCTTCTCTCACCTAGGATTTGGTGCACATGGAAGGAATAAAGGCATTTGACGATTCTACTCCAACCATGGGCAACTAATCTTCTTTCTTGGGTAGTAGATGAAACTTTTCTCTATTCTATTTTATTATTAGGTTTGGATTTGGGTTTTTATGCATTTGTGTGGTGATTGTACAACATTAAGGATATTGCATACAAGCAATTTGGTTTTAATTGATTTTATCTATCAATATAGTTGTTTTTTGTGATTTCAATTATATTTTTGGGTTAATTCCGATTTAGTACCACTAACTTTATACTGATTTTCAATCCATGCCAAAAACTTTTTTTTATTCGATTTAGTACCAAATTAAAAGTAATAATTTCATTTTGAGCCACACCGTTACTCCGTCTGTCAAATTGACGAAATATCTGACGTGGCAATGACATGGCATCTCAGTGCCATGTGTCAGTGCCACATCAGCATTTAGTGCCACGTGTCAGTGCAACGTCAGCACCAACTTTCCTTCAAAAAAATCACGTGCTCATTAGAAAGTTTCATATGTTAATTTCGTTTTAGTACCTTGAACTTTTATGTCAATTTTCAATTTGGTCCACAAACTTTTAAATTGAAGCGATTTTAGGACAACTTTAAAAGTCCAAAAAACTTAGAAATTAAAATAAAATTAGAAAAAAAAGGGTAAATTACAAAACCTCCCCTTAGATTTTTTTTTTTTTTTTTGTTTAAATATCGTCGACCTCATGAAAATAATGATTTATGTTCAATGTCTTTTGTTTGGCAAGCCTATTTCAAAGGATTATATCTTCCGCATATGAACTACAATTTGAGTGGTTCAAGTTGTTATGGAAAGTTTTTATGACATACTTTCAATTGCAACTTGAATCACTTAATTTGGCTTTGAAATGAAAAAGTTATACGCCTTCAAAGTTGAGAAATTAATGATTTATGTTCAATGTCTTTTGTTCGGCAAGCCTATTTTGAAGGATTATATTTTCCATATATGAACTCCAATTTAAGTGTTCGGCAAGAAATCTGGGTAAATGACATACTTTTAACCCATGGAACTTTCTAATGAGCACATGATTATTTTGGAGGAAAGTTGGTGCTGACGTGGCAATGACACGTGGCACTAAATGTTGACGTGGCACTGACACGAGGCACTGAGATGCCATTTCATTGCCACGTCAGATATTCCGTCAATTTTGACGGACGGAGTAATGGCGTGGCTCAAATTGAAATTATTACTTTTAATTTGGTACTAAATTGAGTCAAAAAAAAAAGTTTATGGCCTAGATTGAAAATCAGTATAAAGTTCGTGGTACTAAATCGGAATTAACCCTATATTTTTTGTGCAATGGTTATTATCGAACATGTGTATGTGAAGCTAGATGGTTCATGCCCTACTTGGATGGATTGTGCATACTCGTTTGACAGTCTATGCCTTAAAGGGATGCTTCATGCTTGATTCATATATGCATATTTATTCTTGATGTCTTATTCTTGTAGTCTAATTCATCACTTACCATAGATCTTCATAAACCCTAATTCAACCTATTAATGGAATTGATATGAGTTAAGTGGATTCGAAATACCTAAGGTCTTTTTATTATTGATTTTCTCTTACAATTTTACAGTCTTCATAATTAGTTTAACCAATCCAATCAATCAAATATATTCTTTTTAACTAAAATCAAATTCATTAGATTTCTCATAACTTAGCCTTTGATCCCTGTGGACAATACCCATGCTTAATCACTTTTTCAATGAATTTAGGTTATAGCATGAGTTCTTTATAAATTTAAATCTTGATTGCTAACAAAGAATAACCTCCCTTGTTTGGCAAAATCACAACTCTAGTAGCCTTATTGACTAGGGTTGAGAAACATTAAGGCAGATGAAATGATGACTGCAAGGAGGGAGAAAGAAATAGAAGAAAATAAGAGAAAGACTGATCGGGTGAAAACAGAGGTAAAAGATCAAAGACTGAAAACCGATGACAAGAAAAATGAAGTAAAACAGAGCAGATTTCACAAACATCGGAGATTCGAGGAATACACTCCGCTCCGCGTCCTGGTGAGTGAAGTTTTTCTGGAGATCAAGAGGAAAAGGTTAGTTCGATGGCCAAAGCGGATGACTTCTAATCCCGAGTACCGAGACAAGAGAAGGTACTGTGAATTCTACAAAAACATTGGGCACACAACTAGTGAGTGTGCAGACCTAAAGAATGCAGTAGAGAGAGTTCCTACAAAATAAGAGGGGCACGCCAAGCCCGAAAAAAGATGAGAAGAGCAGAGAAATGCGAATCAGCCAACTGGGGCCGAGATAAATGTTTTACATGGAATACTAACTATCCGTGGGGAGACAAGCTCATTAAGACGGGCACATGCAAAAAAAGCAAAGAGGAGTCCCCCGAGGAAGGTGATGATCGTGGAGGAGGCAATCAAAGACCCCATAATCAGCTTCTTAAAAAATGACTTACTGGGACTTCATATGCCACATGATGATGCCCTGGTAATTTTTGTCACAATTGCCAATCATCCAGTTCAAAGAATACTGGTAAACACAGGGAACTCAACGAACATTCTGTTCAAATGGGCGTTTAATAGGATGAGACTTGATAAATCCATCCTCAAACCAACTAAAGGAACACCGATTGGTTTCACGTGAGCATCGGTGGAAGCATTAGGATGGGTGACGTTACTGTCTACAATAGGAGAACTACTAAACACGAGCATAGTCATGGTCAACTTCTTGGTCGTTGATTGTCCGACGACATACAATGCTATCATCAGTAGACCAGGACTTGGTCAATAGAGAGCAGTAGCATCGACCTATCATTTAACTCTCAGAGGAGATGGGAATGGCCGAGCTTGTTATTCAGCAGCACTAAAGGAGTTATCTGGATCGTAGCAATTACAGGAGGGCAGTCTGGATCGTAGCAATTAAAGGAGTTATCTGGATCGTAGCAATTACAGGAGGGCAGTCTCTCACTGCAGAAAAAGAATGAATCTCTCAGTCCAGAGATGAAGAAGGAGTTTGCGGAGAGAGAGCCCAAAGTAACTGATGGAAACCTACGGAGGAAACAATGAAGATACATATTCACCCGAAGATAGACAAGAGAACAGTACATATTGGGGTAGGATTGCAGAGAGAACAAAGATAGTAGGTGATCGGTGTGTTGAGGGAGAACTACGATTTATTTGCTTGGTCTTACAATGAAATGCCCGGAATCCCTTCAACCATTTCACAGTACAAGTTGAATATTGATCTGGACTACCGGTCGGTGAAACAAAAAATGAGGACTTTTGCGAAGAAAGACACAAGGCGACAGACGATGAGGTAAAGATTATCCTGGATACAGGTTTTATCAGGGAAGTCAACTATCCAAAATGGTTTGCTAATCCAGTGGTTGTCAAAAAGAAGAACGGAAAGTGGAGGATGTGCATCGATTTCATTGACTTGAATAAAGCATGCCCAAAAGACAGTTTCCCGTTACCACCTACTGATCAATTGGTAGATGCAACAGCTGGACATGAACTGTTAAGCTTTTTGGGCGAATACTCAAGGTATAATCAAATACCAATGCACCTAGACGATCAGAAAAAGACTACTTTTATCACCAAACGGGGTATATACTGTTATATAGTTATGTCGTTGGATTAAAGAATGTAGGGGCAACATATCAGTGCTTGGTGAACAAAATCTTCGAGGCACTCCTCGAAAAAACCATGGAAGTTTACATCAACAATATGTTGGTGAAGAGCCTTAAGGCAAAAGATCGTGTTCCACACCTCAGGGAATGTTTCCCAATCCTGCGAAAAGCACAGATGAAGCTTAATCCAAATAAGTGCGTCTTCGGGGTCGGCTCAGGACAATTGCTCGCCTAAGTCTATGAAGGATGTCCAGCACTTGACGGGTAGGATCACCACACTCAACCGTTTCATTTCAAAAGCCCCTGACCGCAGCTTACCTTTCTTTAAAATTCCAAGGAGTGCGCAGAAATTTCACTGGATAAAGGAGTGCGAAGCAGCATTTAAGGAGTTGAAAGAGTACCTCGAATCGGTACCGATGCTATCAAAACTTGTGGTAGGAGAACCGTTATTTTTGTATTTAGCCGTCTCCCCAACTGCTGTAAGCTCAGCACTGATCCGATAAGAGGAAGGGGCGCAAAAACCTATTTATTATACAAGCAAGGTACTCTTAGACGCCGAAACTCATTACTCAGAAGTTGAGAAGGTGGCATTGTCCCTTGTCGTTTCAGCTAGAAGACTCAGACCTTATTTACAGGCCCACCCAATCGTCGTCCTCTCTAATTACCCGATACGGTCTATTCTACATAGGCCCAACACCTCGGGGTGTCTGTTAATTTGAATTGTAGAATTGAGTGAGTTCGACATCGATTATAAACCGAAGACAACAATAAAAGGGCAAGCGGTTGCTAATTTTATTGTAGAGTTAACACGACCAGAGGGAGGACAGTTAGAATTAGACGAAAAATAATTCTGGAATCTATATGTAGATGGAGCGGCTAACAATCGAGGGAAAGGCGCATGAATAGTATTGAAGATGTCCGAGGGAATGGTTGTCAAGCATGACTTAAAGATTTCTTTCCAAGCAACGAACAATGAGGCAGAGTATAAAGCACTTCTTATGGGTCTAAGGTTGGCAAATGCAATGGAGGCACAGTTCTTGCGCATTCACAATGATTCTCAACTAGTCATACTTTAGATAAAGGGGAAATATGAAGCAAAGGAAACAGTTATAGTGATGTATGTTTCCAAGGTAAAAAAACTATTGTCTCAATTTGTTCAAACAGAGGTCATTCAAATACTGAGGGAATCAAACAAAGAGGCGGATGCTCTAGCCAACTTAGCCTCAACTCTTGAAGTGGATGACTCAAAGGTCATCATAATGGAGGTCCTTGGAAAGTCTAGTGTCTGTGAAGCAAAAGTGATGGTCATAGACGATCTAATCACTTAAATGGATCCCATCCGACGATATATTGAAGAAATAATTCTTCATAAATAGAAAGATGAAGCTAAAAGAGTCCGAGTACGAGCATCTAGGTACACAGAAGGAATTTTATACCGAAGATCGTTTTTTATACCATTACTTCGATGTGTTGGAAAAAAAGAAGCGATATACGTATTTCGGGAGATTCATAAGGGCTATTAAGAAAATCATTCAGGAGTAAGAAATTTTGTCCAGAAGGCAATCAGACAAGGCTACTATTAGCCGAAGATGGAGGAACAGGCTAGGGATATGGTTAAGAAATGTGACAAATGCCAACATGTAACGCCCCAATTTGACTACTATGCCGACCACACAGAGTGGGTTGACACGCGTCAAATTGAAGATACAATATGTAATGCTTATTCTTATTTCTACAATCAGAATAGAAGAAATATATTATAACGATATGCTATGTTATGAATTGTTCATACGGATACCCAAATACAAGAAAATACCAACAAAGGCAAACAGAATATTAATGCCCACAACCCAGGCATATAGGATAATATTATAATAGTTCAACAGTACTTTAATGCAGAGAATGTAAATAAACTTTGACTGGTCCCGACCACTGCTAACTTTCCAAATACTGTGTAGAGTTCCGTTACAGCCGAACCTCTATCAGAAATCATGTTTATCTGTTGTACAAAACACAGCAATTAGGAATATTATCCTTAATTTAACAATAATAATACCGATACAAGAATTATTTCATAAATAATAATAATATTCAGCATTTCTAAAACATTTATAATTCCAGTGTGGTTTTTCATATTTCATAAACCATTTCCATCAAAATACCGCCGATTCATCCATATCCATCATCACATCACTTTGGCTCATGAAAGTAATAGTAGATGTCTTTTAGGCTAACGAGCCCCTAGCGCAGCATTATAAAATATCTAACCACAACGGATTCTTTATCGATGGTAAGCCACGTGCATGGGCTATTTCCTTCGAGTTCGCTCATAGGCTCCACCCAGGACACTATGCCCTTATATTCTTTCGGGTCCAACCCAGGACATGACGCTCTTCTGAATACTGACTGAGCCAAAATATATATTCCATGCATTTCATTTCATAATAATATCACATTTGCCAATCAGGCATAAATCATTTGTGAAAGGCATATAAATACAATTTATCAAAACATCATTTCATAATATAATCATTCTGCAAATATGAGTACAAGAAATCATTTCGTATGCCATCACCAAATTTATATAAATCATACCACACATAATTTTTCAAAACAGTTATAATTTCATGCATCGTAGTTTATCCAAATTTATTTCAAAGAAAGATTTCACAAGAATCATTTTAATAAATTCATATTATCAGTGTTAAAGAGGATAGTTATATTCCTACCTTAGCCAATGAAATCAGCTAGACTAAGCATTTTTCCACAAATGCAACTCTAACTCGCAAAAGGATAATTTACTGGGCTATCCCGATCTGAAAGAATGATAAATAAAGACATACATAAATCCTTGTCTAATCAAATGAACCTCAAATTCAGAAACTAGACTTCATGAGCTTTCCTTGCATATAAAGTACGCCCAAAACGGAGTCCGTATGCAAACGTTATGACGAAACGAAGTTATACGAAAAATTAAGGAAAATGGCTTTTATGGGCCCCATTACCGATAATATCTTTGTCCATTATCGTTGATGTGCCAAGGATGGAGTTCACATTTTGCCTTGCTTTATCGATAATTGAAAACTTAAATCAAATGAATTATCGATAATTGTATGAGCAATTATTGATAATTTCCATCTTCTTCAAAATATTTCGAGCTTTTTCCGCTATTTTTATCCAACCCAAGCTTTTCAACTTCAAAATTAACCTTCCAAAACATAAAATTAAACTATAACCAAACCTCATAAGCTTAGAAATACCATAAATAAGCTTAAACATATGAAATTTATCACTTTAATTCATTTAGCCAAAAACCGAAAAATCCGCACTTGACTGTAAAATTTATAACTCACACCAAAGCTTTGTATTTTCAAAACCCAGCTAGTATACTACAATTTAAACATGAAAACAAGAGAAAAAGAAAATAATTGAAGTATGCTTGCAAGACTTTAACTTGCTGCAGCAAACCTCCTATTTTCCAAACACTCTGAAACTCCGTAAATACGAGAGTTGAATTGTGAAGAACGATGCTTCAGCCCTCCTCCATTTATAGCAGTAGAATTGGGACATGGAGGGAATTTAATAAATTCCTCATCAATCATCCGGAGCGATAAAAGAGAGGGCGGCTTGTCCTCATTCGGATATTTCTCCGACAAGTCGACCGCCGGTGGGTGGTCGGTTGTCGTATTGAGAATTTTGAAGTCTGATTTTCTCATATTGCAATTTAGTCCAATTTGAATTCCTCTAATTGCATTTTGATCCAAAACTTTATAAATTTAAAAAACCACCCCATAACTTCTTAATTTTATAAAAACTACCGCATAACTTTTCAATTTTTATAAAAATACCCCATCATTTAAAATAATAAAATACTAAAATTTTTGGGTTTTCTCAGTACATACATCGATCGCCAACATCTCTCATTCCTATTCTGAGCTCGCGGCCATTTTCACAATAGGGAATGGATATAGTTGTCCCTCTACTAGAAGCACAAGGGAGGAAAATAATTTTTGATCGTGGCTATCGATTACTTTACCAAGTGGGTGGAAGCCGAGCCTTTAGCCAGGATTACTGAGGCAAACACCAAGAAGTTCTTATGGAGAAATGTGATTTGCAGGTTCGGCATACCTGCGACGATAGTGACGGACCTAGGACGACAGTTTGATAATCCAGGTATTAAGGAACTATGCAGCAGCTTGAATATAAGCCTCCATTTTTCAGCTCCTCGTCATCCTCAATCTAATGGGCAAGTAGAAGTCACGAATAGGACGATACTCCGAGGACTGAAAACAAGGTTGGACAGGGCAAAAGGAAGATGGGTAGGAGAACTCCCCAGCATTTTCTGTACGTATCATACCACATCACAGCTATTTTATTTTTAATCAGAAGGAGATGTATTATACTTTTGATCTTGTTAACAGCTCTGTTGCTACAAGGTTGGAGTTAGATCAGAGTGGCATATTGCAGCGCTTTGTATGGATTGATCGAACGCAAGGTTGAAACCTTTTTAGAAATGTACAGACAGATACATGTGATAATTATGCTTCTTGTGGTGCATACGGTAGCTGTAACATTGACAACTCCCCAATATGCGGGTGTTTGGAAGGATTTATGCCAAAATTCCCAAAAGATTGGGCTATAGCTAATTGGACAAATAGGTGTGTTCGGAGCAAATCATTGAATTGCCAAAGTGGAGATGGGTTTGTACAATACTTTGGTATTAAACTGCCAGACACACGGTATTCTTGGTATAATAAGAGCAGGACCCTTGAGGAATGTAGATTCGTGTGCTTGAACAACTGCCCTTGTATGGCTTATAAATCACCAAGTTGAAGGGTCTAAGGATAAACAGTCTGATCGTAGTTTCTTTTCATTTGTTGCTGATACGCAGAAATCTTCATTTGTACTTTATTCCTCCTACCTTCTACGAGGTCCAAGTTCAAGCGTAATTCCTTTGTATTCTGAAATGGATTGAAAGTCTCGATTCTAGGATATGGCAAACCAATTTCAACCGGAACTACGGCTTCAGATCCAAAAGTTAAAGAAAAAGGAGTTTCTTTGGTGAATTGCTAACTAATGAATGCAAAAGAAAGTGTAAAATCATAGGGGTTTTGTTGAATGTTGCATGGTGTTTGTTTATGCCAAAATGATGGCAACTTGCAAAGGAAAACTAGTTAAGTCAAATAAGATGAGTACTATGGGTTCAATCCTTCCAAACCTTTGGTTTATGGTTCCTCAATTAATGCTCAATCAAGAATCCATTTGCACTATGGTCTTGATTTGATTGGAGAATTTAACAATGGAAGCTCAAATAAAGTGGAATAAATTATAGAATGAAGTTTAACACTCTCATTGACATTTTCACAAACATGTGACATGCATATGAGCTCAATAACCAAATATAACAAGCATAACCAGTCATACAATGGTCATGAATATGAAACCACAAGGATTCAAGAGATGAGAGAGCATTTAAACATCATACCATTAACATTGAAAGCTTTTGAGATGAGAAAACACCACTTACCTAGGGTTTGGAGAGGAAATCCATTATAGAACTCACCTTTCAGGTGTTTAGCTAGCCATGACTGGTAATAAATGCAAATGTATGAATAATAAATGCATTAAACTTGAAATAAATGCTTTGCTATTGAATATTAAATGATAATGTGACCTTATAACACAAATGCAAGAGTAAAATCAACTAAACTAAGGCTTACAAGTGAGAAACTATCAAGAACAAACTGAAAGCTAACCTAAACTACTTGAGAAATACTAAAAACCCTAAAACCTTGAGAGAAAACTAAGCTGACTAGTTAGAACAACTAAGAGCCAAGTGAAGAACCCTTCTCCAGCTGCTAAATGATGCTTTTATATCCCCCTCTAGGGTTACAAAAGAAAATGGACAAAAGACAAACGCGTCCTTGTCAAAAATAGCAAATTACAACTCAAACTGCTGAAAAATCGAATTCCAGTATCAGTACAAAAACTCTCCAACCTTGAGATTTTGAGAAAATTAAATTCAGTACCAGTACTCAATTTCCAGTACCAGTACTCAAATGTAGAAATTGCCCAAAAGCTTCAGTTTCCCAATTCATCAAGCCACCAACTCTTCAAATGAATCCATGAATGATATGGCTTCACACGACACTTTTCACAAGATAATTGGGCTCACCAACAAGCGGCAACGAAGGGGAATGATTCGAGTCTTGCTCATTTGCATCGAAAAAGGGCGAATAAACGTCGTTTGACCTTTAAGGAGCTGAAATCACAACAAAGCATCAAATACACATATATTCAACACAAAAAGAGATGCAAATGCATGTAAAAGACCATAATAACATAGTATAAAACATGTACTTTATGTGTCTAACAAGAACCTGCCCTTCCAGTTATGGACCGATGAAGGATTTTCATAAATGAGTTTCGTCCATGTCGCGACCAAATATATATCCACCCATTACTAGGACTCGAACTAGTTCTTGGAGTCATACAATAGAGAAGCTCCTCAGTCGACACTTCCCAACCTTGAGAACGCCACAAAATCGCCACAAAATGATGGCGGCTAAGATATCACGCCAACAATTGGGCATAAGTTGAGCCAGACACAGTCTGAGACCGGCTAAAAGACGCCAAATAGTAAGTTAGAGTGGGACCCTAAGTCCAGAATTAAAAAAAGTGTTCATAGAAGACCACTTTATCTGGACGAAGGTTGCTAGCGTGCTCATACTCGTGGGGAATACGAACTCGGACAGAATTGGGAAGGCCTAATCTAGTACGATGAGTTGAAAAATGTTTAGAATCAACAATGCACAGAATGTTGTCGACTGTGACGCCGGCTGGATTAGACTCGACGTTTACATCATCATCTACATCTTCTATTGGCTGATCACCTAAGTCTTCCCTGGACAGATCTGACAAAGGAGGAGGGACGTGGAGACTATCCATAGAGAAAATTACATCTTTGTCTACACTAAGATGATTAAACTTGGTCGAGGGAAACCTCGTCCTCAGAACTAAGGTTGTCAAATTAATACTAGGAAACGCTTCATTTTTAAGAGGGAAAACAGCATAAAAACTTATAACAAGTCTACAGTATAAATAAGGAGTAATTAGATATGTAAAGGGAGCAATGAAGAAATTGCAGGATTGGAATGTAGAGGAAAATGCAAGAAGTAGCGAGAAAATGCAAAAAATTCTGGAAAGAATGAGAAAATGCAAACAAAAATACCAATGGAACAGAAAAGCTAGCAGAAATAAGAAAAATGATAGGAGTACCTAGATGGATAAAGCGAGACAACCGTAGACAGGAAAGAAGGTGAGCAAACAACTCTCTGCAGCACGAGAACTGAGGGGTAGTAAGAGCAGAGAGAAAAGTAATAGTGCTGGGAAGCAAAGGTGAATAAAAACGATGAAGATAGAGAGTGTGGAACTTGTATAAGGAAGAGAGAAGTCGAGGATTAAGCCATGTGGCAGCGATCAAACGGTTAGAATTCGAAAAGACCCATGTTTTTTCAAATTCCCCGCCACATTCAATTCATGCGTGCCAAACGTCACGTCGTTTCGAAATTCGAAACGCCGCCACTCTTTCCAAGGCAATAATGATGATACTCGGTCGTTTCACATCTCATCAGATTTAAACTGAGTATTTCTCCATTCAACATCGGTTAAAGTGAAGAAATAGAGGGTAGCTGATGGGGGGAATCTGATTATATGAATTGTATTGTTCGAGGACTAGAGGTCAGCCAAAATACGAGGACTTCACGATAAAAGTCAATGACCATTACGATATCCCATATAATCCGGAGTCTAACTAAAAATCAGTTAAATCAACTAAAGTCCACGAAAGAAAACAACCCTAGCTCCCTATATAAAGGAGGGTAGAACAGTGCAGAAGGTAAGCAATTTCAATTCTGAAAACCCTTTTACTTTCATTTCTAGTTATCTCTAAGATTGACTCGATCGTTGGAAGGTTATCGACGGACAAAGTTCAGCCACGCTAATTGTCTTTTCTATATGCTAGAGATTAAGGCTAGCGGCATAGGCTGATTCTTGCATCATCAATACTGTTTTTACACTTAAATTGGAAAGTATTCCATTAATGATTAATTCTTGTCTTGTAAGCTTGTTTCCGTGGTGCCATTCGTCATGGGGAGTGTACCCACTTGATGGTGCAATTAATCTTTTCCACACAATTAATGACCGTGCCAACCATGAAATATGAGTCATATATGACTATATGGACGTATTGTTTGACATATGAAAAATTAACGATTGCGACATCCCCGAATATTTCTGACATTATAATCAATAATGTATTATGTTTTTATTTTTATTTCTATTTTGCCGGCGAATCAATGGAGGCCATAACTTTGTAAAAGGTGTTTTGCAGGCTGCGACAATTACATGTGCATTTTTTCTCAGAGAGAGAAAGAGAGAGAGGTAGTTGGATGAGGCCAGCAAGTTAACCGTGTGGGTTCAACTCAATTCGATGGAAATAAAAATAGAAAAAAAAAAAAGTACCACCTAAATTAATGTTGGTGATTACCCCTTAGAGGAAGATCGTCTTATTTTATTTTGTAACGTTACTATCCCCATGAATGGATTCTTATCCTATTACCCAAAATATCCAAAATAAATAAATCCATAGAATTGTGGAAATCCATATTGTTGTGTTTTCTAATCTTTGTAACACCTTCAAGTTTTCAACACTCACCCAACCTTTATAGTACATAATCATACTTCTTATTTTCATTTTAAAAGCAATATATATGGTCAAAATTTTTACCTATTAGAATGAATTGTGGGCAAGAACACATACACACATAATATACTGTAAAGGAATCTCTTTCTTTTACAGAAGGAAGAAGAGATACGATTAAAAGTTTAAAACACAGAAATGAATAATATAGAAAAGAAAAGAAAAAAAAAAGAACAGAAACCAGCTGAGCTTCATTTCTACCTACAATCCAAAGCTACAAGCTGATTCCTTCCAAGTAAAAAAAAAAAAACGGTTTATATGTTTTCACAGTCCAGAAGAATCCGGGGACCAGTATCTAAGCATCCCTCTGGTAAATCTCCTCTATAATCTCATACAAATTAAACTTACCACCACCACCATCAATGAATGTCTAGACTTGACTCACTAAGTCCTTTGAGTCTACGAACGTACCATGAAATCCATATGGTACTCTCGAAGGAAGTTTAACTGACGCTTCTAACTCTAAATTCATGGCGTTTACAATCTGAAGCTCTGATTTCCATGTCTTTTCATCATGCACAAAGGCAATAATATACCCATCATCCTCTCTCTCTGAGTTAGGATCTCTTGGCAGGAAAAATGGCTCCCCACCGTAGCGCTGATTGCCATAAGTATACTTATGTAATTCTCCAGTAGAGATATCAACCTTGGCAAAACCTGATACTTTAGGCCACGGTTCAGC
Organism: Hamamelis virginiana; assembly: GCA_017140935.1. Lineage (NCBI taxonomy): Eukaryota > Viridiplantae > Streptophyta > Magnoliopsida > Saxifragales > Hamamelidaceae > Hamamelis > Hamamelis virginiana. The sequence goes on from JAESVK010000155.1 coordinate 1,002,729, forward strand.
AATGGCAAGATAAGCGTATTGGGTTTTTCTCCCTAACTGGTTTCGGTTCACCATGCCTGCTTCTAAGTTCACTTGCTCGGAGCATGGAATTATTGGCCGACGCGTGGATTCACCAGTCTTCAAATTGAGTCGTATTTCAGATAATACGCTCTGTAAACTCTCATCACATTCATTAAAAATGGAGTCCGCTGGTGTCATGCATGATCCTATCACAACAACTTCATTAGACTCCGGCTCTTCCCATGCATTCCAAAGGTGAAAGCAGAAAGTGTCCGGTGATTCAACCCATATAATATCAGAAGCGTCACGTGCATTTTTTGCTAGAATTCCAAATCTGGCTTTCTTGTTCTTGTCGTAGATTACTGGCGAGCCACCACTGATCATTTCTTGAAGCTTGAACACTACTTGTTGATCTGGTATTACCACATAATTCTCGGTGATAGCAAAGTCATGCATCATGGTCGGTGCAGCTAATGGAATTTCAACGTCTGGTGACTTCTTCCCGTCGGGAGAGAATTTAAAGTACTTGAGGTATGGCTTCCGAACGACGTCATAACTAAGAGCAAAGAGCTCACCAGATAGAGGGTCGAGCTTTGGATGAGCGATCATGGTGGAATTTATCTGGTCATCGAAGTTATACCGGCCGATGGTCTTTAAGTCGCCGGTGGAAGTGATGTGAACTTGGTAAGGAAGATCATCCTCCGACATGGCGAGGAGTCGGTTGTTGAAGTAAACTAAGCCGGCGTTGGCGACTCCGGTGCCATGGTGGTGATCGAGGAGGCCGAATAGTCCTCGGGCAAAGAAGAGAAGAAGGCGAGCGATACCAGAGTGTCCGTGGAGCTCGCCAATGGCCTTGGGAAACACCGGACGGCCAAATTCTCGTTCCTGGACGAGTCTCTGTGTTTCGGTGAACCGGCAAGCATAGCTTGCTGAGCCATTGCTAATGGTAACTGCATGAATCATGCCATCACCATCAAAGAAGTGGTGCCCAGCAACAGGCTCGAATAGTGGGTTTGCGCCGTTCCGCAAGTATACGCCACTAACGCAATCTGGGATGCTACCGGAGATTGGAAGGGAGTGTCGAACTGGGTTTTCCGGCACCGGAGCAAAGTTGCCGGAGATTTGGACTCGTGGGTCAGCAGTTTTCGGAATCGGGTGATGGCGCTCGCGTGAGACCAACGCACTTTCCGCAGTGTCTAAAGCCATGGCTGCAGCTTTTTGTAGCAAGTTCCACTGTGGAGGTTGAAGAGTTTTTGATTTATCAAAAGAGGAGTCCTCTTTAGTTATTATAGATTGTTGGTAGGGTTGTTTTGGGAAATGGAGCACTGAAGGAGAGTGTAAAGCGCAACTAATGGTAGTAACTCTTCTATTGTTGGGCTTTCTCATCGGGGAGATGAAAGAGTTGAAGGGCTGTGGAATTTGGGTTTTAGCCCATCTACTAGAACAAGTAGATGTTGTAGATGCAGCCATGAGCACAAAGTTTCTGCTTTCTCAATTCTCAGTCAGGAGAGAAATTTTGTTGGTCTGATTTCTAGAGAGAGAGAGAGAGGGTTGAAAATGAAGGGAGTGAGAGAGAGAGAGAGAGAGAGTGGGAGAGAGTGGGAGAGGAAATGGGGGTATAAATAGAGTAAAGGGTTTGAAAGAGAACGGTATTTATGAGGTCCACCTCAGACATGTAAGAAAAGACCACGTGGGTGGATTTGTAGAAAATAAACTAATCAAATTCTAATACAATTTTAAGTTTTTTCTAATTATTATTATTTGCTTTAATACTTTCCAAGCTTCAAATTGGAAACTAAAATTTGGCTAGGAAAATACGTAGCACCAGAACCGATGTAGTCTTTTCTCTTAAACTGATTTCTTCTTTTTCATATATCACTCAAATTACGACACGTCAGGATAATTTTTAATTTGGGATTAAAGTGTTGGGTGATATAAAATTATTGAATTTGGGTAATAGGGGATTATGGTGCACCAAATATATATATGCCCAGTAAATTATATATGTACTGTAATATTTACTTTGGTACTGTGCTATGAACATTACATAGCACATTACAAAAAAGAGAGAGAGAAACATACCTGGTTAGATCTAACAAATCACAAATAATAAATCTAATTAACCTCAGACGCCAGATTTCCCCAATTTTAGCAATCTGCCGCCTGCAGAGCTGAAGAAGAAGCTCGAATGGAAGAACAAAAATGTGGTCTGCCCATTTCTGATCTGAAACAGAGTAACCTAGCAAACCCAATTAATTAATTAACCTATCCCTCACCCACATGGCCCTTTTCCATTCCCATTCAACCACGAAATCTTGGTCACATCAGCTACCCCACACGCTCACCCTCGAGCACACGTACACACCCATAATCTCTCTCTCTCTAACGGGTCCCCTCTTATGGACAATGAAGTGGTCATTTCTTTATTAAAAACCATGGACCGCTTGGCATGTGACTAGCACATTCCTTGCCCTTAATTATTATCATCATCATTATCATTATAATTTTATTAGGCAGCCATTTCTATATTGGTCCAAAAATAAAATAAATATCAGGCAGCCATTCGATTGAGTGCAGTAATCAAGTATCCATATGCGTGCGATTAAATCTGATTCCAAATAAATTGGATAACATCAACTATGAGAATTGACAACAACATTTTGTTCATTACCTTAAACAAAATGCTAAGAGCATCTTATTTAGAGGTCCCCCAATTCGTCCACCATCTCCATGAACGAAAAGAAGAAAAAAAAATGGTTCGATTGTACAATTAATCAATCGTTGCATTCGGTATGAAAATGATACCATTAATTGCCCTCATGGGAAGGTGGCTAATGGTATTGTCTTTTTGGATTCTTGTGAAATTAATTTTGTTTCAATTTTTGGTTGGGTCCAAGACCAGAGCAATCGGAGACACTGTCGAGGACCACTAGGAAAAAGAAGGAATGAAAATGATGCCTGATTAATTGGTATCTCTTTCTTCAACTTTCTATTTGATCTATTCGAAATGTAAGCCACGTTGTTTGCACATAAATTGGCTTTTGCAGTGTACGCTGGCGTGCCAGAATCAAATTGGTTCGAATAAAAGTCAATTCTTTTGATCTTGGGCGCCGATTGATAAGAAGAAAGCCAAGAAATCAATCAAATTGATTTTCGACCGATCAATAAGCCACCTAAAAATAAAGGATGGAAGAACGAATGATAGGCGATTGTAAAAGGATTGGGGTTCTTTCCTTTATCAGGGTTCTTTTTGCCTATGACGAATAAATAGAACTTTAACATAAAATTAAAGTGTAGAAATGTAGAAGAAGAAGAATAGCAATTAAATTAAATGAACGGAAACAAATTAATTTAAAAGCAATGTAACAGCAAGCTAATTTAATTAAAGTAAGAGCAGACTAATTTAACTAAAGTAAGCAAGCTATTCTATGGAAATTGCAGTAAATTAACATGAATTGAAAAACAATTATAGCTAAGAAATTGAAGAGCAACTGCTGAAATTGAAATGCTAAAAACTAGATAAACTAGAAATTGAAGTAGTGTGGGTGACGTTGAGTTGTGTCTTTTTCAAGCCTTCACATATGATATTTATAGACAAAAATCCCAAGGCTACTGACCCTCTTCTCTTCACATGCCTTGCTTGCTCAATCATGGCTGTTGTGCTCCTAATTTGATGTTACCACATCACTTGAAATCAGGGGATGGTTGCTGCCTCTTTTGACTCGGTCCAGTAAACTGTTCTTTGTTGATTTTTCCACGTATGGGCTGCTGTTGGTCTTTGCTAATCCCTTCTGATTTTGTTGAGTTGGCTGTGCTGGACTTTTATTGCTCATTTGGTGCTAATATTGCTGACTTGTTGTAGTTGGGGAATATGCTCCTTGATTCATGCTAACACTCCCTTGAAAGTAGGAAATAGTAGTTGTTTCTCTCCTACGTAACTTGCTCTCCAATCTTTCTAGTATTAGTTTCTCTCTCTAACTCCAATTTTGACCAATTCAAAATCTAATTCCACCAAGGCTTATTTGAATTGGACTCTAAACCAATTTATTGGGTTTACAATTATTAGTAGCCCAACTACAAAATCTACTTAAATTGCTCAATTAAATTAGCCTGGATTTATTTATGGTTATAACACATGCACAGTTAGAGATATCAACATGAGATTGCCTTTACCAAATCCATCTCTTGTACCAAGACTCTCTCTCTCTCTCTCTCTCTCTCTCTCTCTCTCTCTCTCTCTCTCCTAGTTGATAAGAGGGTTTCCTATTGTCCAATTAATCATCTACTAACAAACATGTCGACCATTTACATTTTATAATCATGTGTTTAATTAATATTTGGCCAGAGCTTAGTCTCCCCTGCCAATGTCATGGATGACTTCAAAGCAACAGTAAGTGCGAAATATTTATTGGCTTTTTCTGATCTTTAATATCGACTATAAAAAGAATGCCCTTTTCTCCACCTGTCCTTTCATCCATGCATCTTGATCAAATCCGACGACCATCTCAAATGCAATCATGTGTCTATTGCTTTGAAAATTAATATATGTTTGGTTTTGTGCTGATAACGTAAGCATATATGGAGCTCAACAACCTAGCTTAGTGCACTTAATTTTTATTTTAATCATGTATATATTACTTTAGTTTATGAAACTGATTACTTAATAGCTGCTTTGTATTTGAGTAAATGATACACAGGGAAAAGTAGTTCAATTTGGGTTGCCTACAAAACCACCAATTCAATGAATTAAAAATCTAATTCTGTGGTCCGAGGGATTTAAAAATAATCAATGATAATGTAATTATATGACTCCCCAAATTAAATGAAAAATAGTGGGTATAAGCATGTTATTTATTTAATTTTATTATTATTTTAATTTTTTTTTTCAATAATCCTTGAGAAAAGCTTAGATGGGCCGGTCATTTCGCTATACAATAGGACAGCTCTCCTCCTTCCTTGAAAACCCCTAACCCATGGTTAGAAGGCTAATACTCTAGTTCTACACCTTGTAAGAGGATATATATATATATATATATATATATATATATATATATATATTGAAATGATCAAGTAAGGGATACATACCTTAGCTTACTTTATTAAAATCAGCTAATTTTCCATGACTGCTAGATCTCGGCAATGGGATGAGATTTAACCCTCATGGGACATTAGGTGATTTTAATAAACTGATTTAACAGTCACACTGCTATAGCTATACAGCATAGATTGTCACTAACTATGAATATCTACCCACTTGGTAACATAGCAAATCCTGTACCCATTTTTCGTGCTGGTTGGTAGGAATTGAAAAGTCATATTTTGTTAGCATTGTGAATGATTATGGTTCGTCCAATAATCTTCTCTAATAAAAAAATAAAGATGTAACATGGGAAAATATACCATGTTATGCGAATTGGGTTTCCTCTAAATGAACCCCTGTTCTATAATTAATGTATAGAAATTAATCATTCACTTTAAATATATATATAAAGATGTAACATGCTATGGCAAAGTACCTAACAAGCTTTAAATTTGACAAAAATGACTTCTTCCCTGCCACTTTCTTCTCATTGCCGTAGAATTTAAACCCAACACTATTTTAACATCTTTCCAAATTAAGCATTTCAATGTTCTTTCATGCAATCTAGGTGTTTTCCAACTTGTCATTCACAATCCAATCGATCATTTCAAGACAAATTCTACAATAATCTTTTGATTAGAAGATAAAAGTAGGTACTCCTCAAGACTAAGCTAGCAATGGGGCCATCGATCATGCCATCGATAAGGCGCAATGACAGACTAGCCTCGCCTGACCGGCATCCCCTAGCCGACTGAAGCAACTTGCAGCACTTATTGTAACAAGATGAAAAGTAAGCTTCAAAAAGGGCACTTCTATATTTGGCCAAAATTTTTCTTTGTAATGGTTTGTACCATGGGCTCTACTTGTCGTAGAAATGGAAACTTAAGGACGATCTAGGCATATCAGCAGGCTAGAAAAAAGTGTTACAATCCACTTGTGAAAAGAAATGACATGCACTTCATTGGCCACATAGCTAGGCATCCTCATGTCTCATCTGACTGGCTCGAAACCGACAAAATTTAAACCACCTAGTGGCTTTATAATTTGCCGACAAATGTACTACTTCATAAAACGACACTTGGATGCAATAATGGATCGATGGTGATTCTAATGGCATGTCTATGTACACCATGAAATATGAATTAGGGTTTTCACTTTCTTTCAATGTTCCTTAGTATTGTTTAATTCGAAGAGGAGGAAAAAGAATAAGCGAGGAAGAATAAGAAAATAAAAGTTGTCTAGCACTGGGTTTACTCGAAATAAATGCCCTAGCTATATTTGAAAAATGCTAAATCTAATTTTTTTCCAAAATAATGCATTTCGATTCAAATGTTAATTATTTCTAACCCTAAAAGATGTATATTAGAGTTTAATTTCATTTTTCGATCTCCATTAAAAACAGTAAGTAATCATCAACTTAGTTGTTATAATAATCGGATTTAGTTTGTAATTTTGTAGAGCCAAATCCGGATCGGCCTTGAGAGTGAAGGATTCACATGTTGAGCCCTAAGATGTGGTTAGTTTCATCTGCTCATAACATGGTTTGTTAATTAATTATTACTACGTAATTGATAGAGGAATCAGTTAATTAATTAGATTAAGCATTTGATTAAATGGAAATCGAGAAGCCGTTTATTGCTGTTATTGGCATTTGGCACATGGAAGAAGCTAGCAATGATGTGTATGAATAAATATCTCGCATGGGATATTAAATTAATTAATAATATCAACCGACAATGACTAGTATGGGCTTAAAATTGGTCCGCATTATTCCAAACCCTAATTATTCAACTAGATGAACATAAATAAAAGTGCTTTTAGGAATCTATAAGTGGACCAATTGAGATCTTGTCATTGAATTACTTAAGAAGCAACCTTGGATCTTAATTTGTGGGAAAAAATAAAATAAAACGTGAAATACAGGAGATAAGGCTTTGTTTGGATTTAAGAAAAGAATAAAGAAAATAAATCTAAAAAGCCTCTTAGAATTAAATTCAATTCATGTCTAAAACATCTTTGGAAACTTTTGCTTTCTTTTTTCTTCGAATTTCTTGAGTTCCAAACACAGGCTTTACAGTAAAAAAAAAAAAAAGAAAAAAGAAAATATATCCTTCATATATTAGACATATAAATTCAATAATAATAATAATAATAATAATAATAATAATAATAATAATAATAATAATAATAATAATAATAATGATGATGATGATGATGATGATGATGATGTAAGGAAGGAAAATGATATGTATCACTATAACGTATCACTACAAGAAACAAGGACTGTGAATTTTCAAAAATACTCATACATGATTTTTCAAAACTATGATTGTTTTCTTCTCGTAGCTATGTATATATAGCATTGCTCTATAAGAAATATAAATTGAACTAAATTGAAATGTAAGATTAAGTAGATTGTATCTTTAGCAACCAATACTAATCACTCCAACAAAAATATCAGTCAATGGAGCCCATGGGGCACGTGCAAGGGATGGATGGGCTTGGCTAAAGGGGATATCCCAACGTAGTCCCACGTGTACACATGGTTGCACACATGTGCACATCCACATGTGAGTTATCAAGGGGCCGGGTATGTGTACACAATATTTACACATTAATTTAATCTATCCTCTAGGTCGCCCCGTCCGCAACTCGAACTCGGGAGGTAGGCTCGGGCTAGCTGATACCAAATGATATGAAGAAATATATATATATATATATATATATATATATATATCAAGAACTGTATCGATCGAGATATTAATTAAAAATAATCATATAGACGTATTGGTTCCCCAACATATCACAGATATTATTCATGATCGAAGGGATCAACCATTTGACTGGTGCATGTGCATATATTGGAGAGATCCTTTGTCCTATAGCAAAGGCTTGTTTGAATATTGGGCAGAAAGAATTAATTCTTTTTCATATAGATATTCTAAATGGTTTGGCGGGTAAGATCAGCCAATTAAATCCAAATTAATTTAGGTACTTGGAAATTGCCCCTCTCCTAACCCATATGGCCATATATATATATATATATACTCAACACTCACTAAAGAGTGATGTATGGGAATTGGGATGCAAATCATGTGGTACTTCGATCTGTTTTTATTTTATCAATTAATTAATGTAATAATTGGGTCCATGCAGGAAAAGAATCAATAAAATAGTTGGGGGAGATTCCTTAATCAACTGACCAGCTTGATGAGATAAAAAAAACTACCAACTGCCAAGACCTACCTAACCCTTGCACCCACTTAAATTGCTTATGCTATAGAAGTACTCGTTTTCTTATGGCTGTGGGCACTTGCTTATAGAAAAATAATGATCACGACTTCTTCTGTTTCCTTCTAGAAAATCAAAAGGGTGTCTAAAAAAACTATGAATATATTAGGTATAATTAAAGTTTTATTTTAACAAGAGAAAATGACAAGAAACTAATTAATGTTAGACATTAATTAGTTAAAAAATGATGATACAAAAGAGGGTAGGCTCCTCTTCGATCTCAAAAATTAATATATATATATATATATATATATATATATATATATATATATATATACAGCCCCGATCAGTTGCAGTCCGGACTGCAACTGGACTGCACAGCCATTTGGCCATGCTCCGGTGGTCAGTTCCAAATTCCGACCGTTGAATATGATGCACACCCCCTGCATGCCACGCCTGTAAAAAATCATGCTAATCTGACGGTTGGAATTTTGTAAAACTAACCTTAAACACAAATGAAATTTATGTATAGTATTTGGTAATTTCAGTCTGCTTAAGGTTGGTTTTACAAAATTCCGACTGTCGGATCGGCATGAGTTTTTGCAGGCGTGGCATGCAGGGGGTGAGTATCATATCCAACGGTCGGAATTTGGAACCGACTACCAGAGCATGGCCAAATGGCTATGCAGTCCAGTTGCAGTCCGAACTGCAACTGATCGGGGCTGTATATATATATATATATATATATAAGTGCTATTATGAGGCCGGCCTTATGCAAAGTTGCGAAAGGTTGCAACCATATGGTCAATTATAGATGATAGTTCGTAAAACTGACCGTTGGATTAGATACTCCTCTTCTGTAAGTTATGCCTGCAAAAAATCACAGTAATCCGATGGTTGGTTTTTGAAAAGCTGACGTTAAAAAAATGGTGATATTTTGAAGAACAAATAAGTTGCATATTTTCACAATGACATTTTCCAAAAACCAACCGTCAGATCACTGTAATTTTTTGTAGGCATGACATACAGAAGAGGACAAGGGCATCTAATCCAACGGTCAATTTTACGAACTGTCATCTAAAATTAGCCATATGGAAGCAACCTTAGTTAAATTCAGCTGAGAACACAAGCCCTTAGATTCATATTCACTTAATGGATGATTCGTTTCAAAATTCTAATCCAATGGCTCAATGGTGTTAGCTGACTTTAGTTATATATATATATATATATATATATATATATATATA
>JAESVK010000155.1:1012296-1027681 GCA_017140935.1 Hamamelis virginiana
TATATATATATATATATATATATATATATATATATAGAGAGAGAGAGAGAGAGAGAGAGAGAGAGAGAGAGATTTATGATGGGATTGTGTTTGATTGAATTTGCACATAGAAGGCATTCAATATGGGGAATAAAGGAATGAGGGTGGATATTTGATCTCACATCTATGCATGAGTTAATTTGTTAGCAACTGATCATTATTTTTCTTGCTTTTCTCTTGGTTTTAAGAGTGAACTACTAAAAATCCACTAATTTATAATGGACTGCCCCCTGTATTTACTTGTGTTTGAGAGAATCACGCATTCTAATTTAGAGTTTTGCACGTCACCTTTAATTAATATACCACTTTTCTACCTAATCCCTCTCTCTCCCTCTTAAAATCATATCTAGAAACCCTTTAAACATCAACTTTAACTAATGTCCACCATGTTGTGTCATTTTTCTTTTTCTTGTTTAAGTATCAATAAGTTTTGAATACTGGTCCTCATACATGCATGAACCAGACCAGCGGCCTCCTAAAATTAAGGAGTACCATCTTCATACACTAATGATTTTTCAGCTCAGGTCAAGGTGGGTCCCAACTGTTATGGTCAAATTAAAGTGAATAATATAGAAAAAGTAAATTAAAAAAAAAAAAAACCCAGCTGAGCTCCATTTCCACCTACAGTCCAAAGCTACAAGCTGGTTCCTTTAGGGTTAATAAAAAAAAAAAAAGGAGGAGGTTTAAGAGTGAACTACTAAAAATCCTCTAAGCATCATGCGCGGAACCAAGAGGAAGGCATGGGGCCATGGCCCTCCTAACTTCTGAAATTCTTTTTTATATTAAGTATATTATATTATACAAGTATTCTAAAGATTGGCTCCTCTTGATTTAATGACAAGATTGAAGGAGAAAATTAGAATTAAAATTTTGAAAAACGGGTTTAACTTTAATTTGAATCACCCAAAAAGAATTTGAAATGAGAGAAATATACTCAATTGAATTTTTGGAAAAAAAAAAAATACGACATTAAGTTGGTTATTTAGAACTATGGAATTTTCGGGGAAAAAAAAAAAAATACGACCTTAAAGTAGGTTATTTAGAACTATGGACAACAAATTTTAATAAACTTGTACAAAAAATATAATGAATTTTGATTGAAGAAATATTTAATATATTGGTAGAATCCTTGAGTTGAATGCTAATATATTTAAATAAATTTTTATGAATTTTTATGATATTACAATTTGGACACTATTATTTTGTAAAATTATGATTATACACATTATAAATATGGCTATTTTATACAAATTTCGTATGAATATTTTTTGCCTCTACATTAAAGCTAGTTTTGGCCCTCCAAATAAAATCCTAGTTCCACCCCTGCTAAGCATCCCTCTGGTAAATCTCGTCTATAATCTCACACAAACTAAACTTATAACCACCGCACCATCGATCAGACGGTCAATATTGAATATCTAGGCTTGATTCACTAAGTCCTTTGAGTCTACGAACGTACCATGAAATCCATATGGTACTCTAGAAGGAAGCTTAATTGACGCTTCTAACTCTAAATTCTTGGCGTTTACAATCTGAAGCTCCGATTTCCATGTCTTTTCATCATGCACAAAGGCAATAACATACCCATCATCCTCTCTCTCTGAGTTGGGATCTCTTTGTAGAAAAAATGGCTCCCCGCCGTAACGCTGATTGCCGTAAGTATACTTGTGTAATTCTCCAGTAGAGATATCAACTTTGGCAAAACCTGATACTTTAGGCCACGGTTCAGCAATGGCAAGATAAGCGTATTGGGTTTTTCTCCCAAGTTGGTTCCGGTTCACCATTCCTGCTTCTAAGTTCACTTGCCTGGAGGATGGAATTATTGGCCGGCGCGTAGATTCACCGGTCTTCAAATTGATTCTAATTTCAGATAATACGCTCTGTAAACTCTCATCACATTCATTAAAAATGGAGTCCGCTGGTGACATGCATGATCCTATCACAACAACTTCATTATTCTCCAGCTCTTCCCATGCATTCCAAAGGTGAAAGCAGAAAGTGTTGGGTGATTCAACCCATATAATGTCAGAAGCATTACGTGCATTTTTTGCTAGAATCCCAAATCTGGCCTTCTTGTTCTTGTCGTAGATTACCGGCGAGCCACCACCAATCATTTCTTGAAGCTTGAACACTACTTGTTGATCTGGTATTACCACATAATTCTCGGTGATAGCAAAGTCATGCATCATGGTCGGTGCAGCTAATGGAATTTCGACGTCTGGTGATTTCTTCCCGTCGGGAGAGAATTTAAAGTACTTGAGGTATGGCTTCTGAACGACGTCGTAGCAGAGAGCGAAGAGCTCACCAGATAGAGGGTCGAGCTTTGGATGAGCGATCATGGTGGAATTAAGCTGGTCATCGAAGTTGTACCTACCAACTGTCTCTAAGTCGCCGGTGGAAGTGATGCGAACTTGGTAAGGAAGGTCATCCTCCGACATGGCGAGGAGTCGGTTGTTGAAGTAAACTAGGCCAGCGTTAGCAACTCCAGTGCCATGATGGTGATCGAGGAGGCCGAATAGTCCACGAGCAAAGAAGAGAAGAAGGCGGGCGATACCAGAGTGTCCGTGGAGCTCGCCAATGGCCTTGGGAAACACTGGACGGCCAAGTTCTCGCTCCTGGACGAGTCTCTGTGTTTGGGTGAATCGGCAAGCATAGCTCGCTGAGCCATTGTTAATGGATACTGCATGAACCATTCCGTCGCCGTCAAATAAGTGATGCCCGGCGATGGGCTCGAATAATGGGTTTGCACCGTTCCGCAGGTATACACCGCTAATGCAATCTGGTATGCTGCCGGAGACAGGGAGAGAGTGTTGGACTGGGTTTTCTGGCACGGGAGCGAAGTTGCCGGAGATTTGGACTCGTGGGTCTGCAGTTTTGGGAAGCGGGTGTTGGCGCTCACGTGAGACCAAAGCGTTTTCTACAGTGTCTAAAGCCATGGCTACAGCTCTTTGTAGCAAGTTCCATTGTGGAAGTTGAAGAGCTTTTGGTTTATCTGCGGAGGAATTCGGTTTGGTAATTATTGGTTGTTGGTGGGATTGTTTTGGGAAGTGAAGCACTAAAGGAGATTGTAAAGCGGAGTGAATGCGAGTAGCTCTGTTATTATTGGGCTTCTTCTTCCCCTTCAAGGAGATTGACTTTGAAGGAAAGCCCAAATCCACTAGTGATGAAGAATTGAAGAGCTGTGGAATTTGGGTTTTAGCCCATCTATTGGAACTAGTAGATGCAGCCATGGGCATGAAGTTTCTGCTTTCTTTTCTCAGATAGCAGAGAAATTTGGTTGGTTTGGTTTAGAGAGAGAGAGAGGAAATGGGGGGTATAAATAGAGTAAGGGGCTGGAAAGAGATCAATAGTATTTATGAGGTCCACCTCAGACATGTAAGAGAAGACCCATGTGGTGGATGACTTGGGTTTGTTTGACATTGGGAGGATTTTAGAAAATGAAATAATTAAAATATTAAAAAGAGCACTTGGGGGTTTGATAAGATTAAATTCTTTATTGCACAAAGCGTTTAATTGGGGCCGTATTTTATCCATCTTTAATTTTGGTCTCTTTTCTACCCGATATATCTTTTTGGTCCGACTCCGCGTTCATCCCTCTTCCAGGGACATCCATACACCTTACCCACGTGCCCATTTTCAATTCCCTTCCTGCCACGAAATCTTGGTCACATCAGCTACCCCACACGCTCACCCTCAAGAAAACATACACACCCCTAATCTCTCTCTCTCTCTCTCTCTCACGGGGTCCCCTGGTATGGACTATGAAGTGGCCATTTCCCAGTAATAAACCATGGCTTTTGCATTGGAGATGTTCTAACAAGATGAAAAGTAAGCTTCCAAAAAGGTACTTCTACAATATTTGGCCAAATCTTATCTTTGTAATGGTTTGTACCATGGGCTCTACTAGCCTTGTCGTAGCAATTAATGGGACCACCAAATGTACTACTTCATAATTAAAACGACACTTGGATGCAATATGGATCGATGGTGATTCTAATGGCATGTCTATGTACACCATGAAAAATGAATTAGGGTACTGTTTTCACTTTCTTCATTAAATCCTTCTGTTCATTTCCTTTTCTTTTCTTTTTTTTTTTTGGTTGGTGCCGGCATTTTTAACAGTGGTAACAAGTTTTAGTAGTTAATAAACTTTGGTTAATTACCAGTCATCACCCCATTTAAGACTTCGATTTATGTTTTAATATAAATCTATAATAGAGTGGATTGTCCATAATCAATGAAAGTTTAAAATAATCAATATCCGTGATCCACGAGGATGGATCCATCACATGTTTAGCACTCAAAATGTTTTGTTTAATTAAATCCCATTTAAAGCGCCGTTGCCAATCATGAATTAAGGAATTATTTAAGCATTATTATTATTATTATTATTATTTTTGGAATCGATAAGTTGGTTATTGTGGTTGTTAATTAGCAGTTGGCACATGGAATGCACGATATTGTCGGCAATCGAAATAAAAAATATATATATATTATCCTGCTCTAGAAATTAACTCAGTACCAAAGATTGTTAGTGTCAGTTGATATTTATAATGGCATTTTTTACGAAATATTCTGTAAAAATAATAAATGGTCAAAAAGTCTACTTAAATAATAGATTTTGGAAAAACTTTCTTCTACAAAGTTGTTCAAAATGATGTTTTCTAGTATATAGTGCAGCTAGTTTTCTTCAAAATAATGTATTTTTTTCATAAAACGGTAAAAAATCACAAATGGTTGGGGTGGGTTAATAGTTGGGAGGGGTTGCAATAACAAGGCCCTAATTAATATTGTCAGGGCTGGCCCCGAGGTTTGGGAGGCCCAAAGCGAACTCAATTGGGGCCCTACTACGTACTGACAAATAAAAAAAAAAAAAATGCATATAATATATTAAACTACATACTATTCTTTTAATTTGCTTTGCTAGTAATCGTACAAATTTTGGATGCAAGAGAAAAATGTGTCAGAAGTGGGAAGTGAAGTCAGGAAGGGATTTTGAAAATTTTTAAAACAAATGAACCCACGTGAGGGAGGTTAGAGGTAAAATGAAGACAAAAAAATAAAGGGCCCACATTTTTTTTTTCTAATCCAAAAGAGGCCCAATTACAATTTGCATGGGAAAACAATAGGCCTTTTTTGTTACTACTCTCACATATAGGCAGCCAACTTGGCTTACAGTTAGGGCCGGCTCTGAATATTGTTTAATTTGAAAAAGGGAAAAAGAATAAGAAAATAAAAGTTGTTTACCACTGGGTTTACTCTTGGCTAATCATTTATCACTTGAAATAAATGCCCAAGTTAATTAAATTTGACAAAGCTAGGCTAGATACTTTTTTCGATATCTAGCCCTAAAAGATGGAGATTAGAGTTTTCATTGTGTTTAAAGTTTAATTCTAGACATTAAGGACCATTTTTATCCATTAAAAATAGTTAGTAATTAATTAATCATCGACTAATTAGTTGTTATAATAAGTAATAAGATTTGATTCAGGATCCTCAAGAGCTAGCAAAGGAGATGTGGTTAGTTTCATCTCCTTGATCATAACATGGGTTGCTAATTAATTAATTATGAATTGAGGAATCAGTTTATTTAATTAAGATTAAGCATTTGATTAAATGGAAATCGAGAAGCCGGCCGGTTACTGTTAATATTGGCAGTAGGCACATGGAAGAAACAATGATATGAATGAATGGGATACTAAATAATACCAGACGACAATGATTAGTATGGGCTTAAAAGTGATTCGCATTATTTTGAAACCCTAGTTTTTTTTTTTTTTTTTTTTGAATTGTAACCCTAGTTGTTGAAGCTAAATAAAGCGCTTTTAGCAATCTATGTAAGTGGACCAATTGAGATCTTGCGTTGAATTATTTAAGAAGCAACCTTGGATCTTTAGAGCGTTATACGATGAAATTCAATTTTATACCATGAGGTTTCTGATATTTTAAAATTCATTTATTTATTTGTTATGCTTAATAAAACTGTTGACCTAATAGTATAAAATGCTTATATCACGAACTTATGGGTATCAGAGTATATAAACCAAAAAATAAAACATGAAATACAGCTATAAAATGAGATAAGGCTTTGTTTGGCAACTTTGATTTCTTTTTCCTCTGAATTTTTTGAGTTACAAACAGAGGCTTCACAGTATTAAGACATTAAACTTACCCTTCGTGTCTTAATTAGACATATAACTCCAAATTAATAAGCATAATAATAATAATAATGTTATGGGCAAAAACAGGTAGAAATAATTAAATTGAAATGTTAGATTCAATTTATATGTGTATCTTCAGCAACCAATACAAATCACTCCTACATGCTGCCCATGTGGCACGTGCAATGATGGATGGATGGGCTCGGTTAATTGAAGGGACATTTATATTTTTCATGATCGATG
Source organism: Hamamelis virginiana (assembly GCA_017140935.1). NCBI lineage: Eukaryota > Viridiplantae > Streptophyta > Magnoliopsida > Saxifragales > Hamamelidaceae > Hamamelis > Hamamelis virginiana. The sequence continues at coordinate 1,018,740 of JAESVK010000155.1, forward strand.
GGATCAACCATTTGACTGGTGTGCATGTGCATATATTGGAGAGATCCTAGCTTGGTCCTATAGCAAAGACTTAATTTGTTTGATTGGGCAGCAGGAATTAATTCTTTTTCATATAGATCTTCTAAATGATTTGGCAGGTAAGATCAAGCAAATCCAAATTAATTTAGGTACACGTACTTGGTAGATGCCCCTCCCCTAAAAAACACACACACACACATATATATATATAAACACAGAAATGATCCACTCAGGATATGCTTTTATAAGCTTATATAAGTATGAAGTTCCTAGATAATTCCGGGATACATATTTTTAAAAAGGACCATTGAATTAGATACTATATTTATACATGTCAAGTTTGCCAAAATTCACAGTGATCCAACGGCCAGTTTCTCGAAAATATTACTGAAAAAATTTTGACAGTTTTCTGCAGTCATAGTTTTTCATAACTATATTTTAACATTCTGATATTGGATCACCACAATTTTCAGCGTACATGCCCATGACATTCACAAGTACGGTATAAAATCCAACGACCAATTTTTTAAATATGCATTCCTTAATTATCTATGAGTTTCATGCTAATTTCATAAGATATATAAGCATATGGTTATTAGATCCAAAATATTCTTAAACACTCTTTAAAGAGTGATGTGTGGGAATTGGGATGCAAATCATGTGGTACTTCTGTTTTAATTTTATCAATATAATAATTGGGTCCATGCTAGAAAAGGATCAATAAAATAGAACTGACAAGCCTGAAGAGAGGAAAACTACCAACTGCCTAGACCTACCTAATCCTAGCACCCACTAAAATTGCTAATGCTATAGAAGTAATCTTGTTTTCTTATTGCTGTTGGAACTTAAAGAAAAGTAATGCTCTGGACTTCTTACTTTTCTTTTTAGCCTTGAATCATGTTAGCTGGTTGGTTTCTTACTATTTCCATGTGCATGCACTCATTAGAAAGAGGGTCAGTTCCTTCTAGAAAATCAAAAGGGTTGTCTAAAAAAATCTATGAATTAGGTATAAAGTTTTATTTTAACAAGAGAAAATGAAATGAAACTGATCGATGTTAGACGTTGGTCAAAAGAGGGTTGGCTCCTCTTCTCTCTCTCTCTCTCTCTCTCTCTCTCTCTCTCTCTCTATATATATATATATATATATATATATATATAGAACAACGATAAGTTGCAGTCCGGACTACAAGTGGACTGCACGACCATTTAGTCATGTTCCAGTGGTCAGTTCCAAATTCCGACCGGTGGATATGATGCATACTCCCTGCATGCCACGCCTGCAAAAAATCATGCCGATCCGACGGTCGGAATTTTATAAAATCAGCCTTAAGCAGACTGAAATTACCAAAAACTATATAAATTTCATTTGTATTTAAGGTTGGTTTTACAAAATTCCAACCGTCGGATTAGCATATTTTTTGCGGGCGTGGCATGCAGGGAGTGAGCATCATATCCAATAGTCGGAATTTGGAACCGATCACGGGAACACGGCCAAATGGCCGTGCAGTCCACTTGCAGTCCGGACTGCAACTGATCCCCATTATATATATATATAGATAGATAGATAGAGAGAGAGAGAGAGAGAGATTAATTTATGATGGGATTGTGTTTGATTGAATTTGCACATGGAAGGCATCCAATAAGGGGAATAAAGGAATGTTGGTGGATATTTGACCTCTTTCGTGCAGGAGTACGTGTGTGGAAATTGAAACCAAAGGCAAGAAACTCTCATGGGTTTGTTAGCAGGTGGTCATTGCTTTCCTTACTTTTCTCTAGGTTTAAGAGTAAACTACTAAGAATCCACTAATGTATAATGGACTGCCCCCTGTGTCTACTTGTGTTTGAGAGAATCACGCATTCTAATTAAGAGTTTTGCACGCCACCTTTAACTATTATACCACTTTTCTACCTAATCCCTCTCTCTCTCTCTCTCTCTCTCAAAGTCATATATGGAAACCCTTCATATACTTAAGCGCCACTAAAAGTGGCTTTCTCCTCTGCCTAGCTAAATGTCCACCATCTTGTTTCATATTTCCTTTTCTTGTCTAGGTATCGATAAGTTTTTGAGTACTGGTCATGATACATGCATGAACCAGACTACCGCCCCCCTAACGTGCGTACCATCTTCATAGACTAATGATTTTTCAACTCAGTGGTCTGCAATTCAGGTCAAGGTAGATCCAATGGTTATCGTAGGTTTGTATCAGCAAAATCTTAATTCTTAAAGACAGTGTGTGTGTATATATATATATATAGGAATGCTAAGGTGAGGTGCACCTTATGCAGGTCAGGTGATCTCTACCTTTAGAGCCAGTTTCAGATCTTTTTTTGAAAAACTAACCGTTGGATTATAAACTACTCTTATGTATGTCATGTCTGCCTAAAATCACAGTGATCCGACGGTTAGTTTTTGAAAAAACATATAGTGAAAAATTGGTGACATTTTAAAGAACAAAAAATCACAGTTGCCATTTTTCAAAAACCAACCGTGGATCATTGTGATTTTTTGCAGGCATTGCATACATAAGAAGAGTATCTAATCCAACGGTTAGTTTTTCAAAATATGATATGCAACTAGATCTAAAGAGATCACCTGATGCAACTTGCATCAGGTGACCTTCACATTCCTATATATATATAAAAGGAGAACCTAAATTCTCCTCCTATGAATATTATGTCTACAAAAATCGTCGATTTTTTAAAAAATGCCACAATGAAAAACTGTAACTTTTTTGTCTTTCAAAATGTCACCATTTTTTCACAATTGATTTAAAAAAAAATCTACCATTGGAATACTGTATTTTTTTTTACAAACATGACATTCATAAGAGGAAAATCTGGTTAAACGGTTGATTTTTCAAAATATCATCGTGATTTTTTGCAGGCATGACACATAGTGGGAGCATCTAATCCAACGGTCAGTTTTACGAATGGTCTTCTAAAATTGGAGATATGGAGCCGACCTTGCATAACCTTATGCAAGGTCGACCTTATAATAGAATGATTGTGTGTGTGTGTATATATATACATACATCAGGAATGCTAAGGTCGAGCTATTACGTACAACCATTTGTACAGTATATTTTGAAAAAATGATTGATGAATTTGATATTCCTCTTATGTGTGTCATGTCTATAAAAAATCAGAGTGATCCAATTGTCACTTTCTGTAAATTGTTAGTGTGAAAAACTGCATCTTTGTTATCTTCAAAATGTCAGCATATTTTCACAAACAGACTGTTGGATCACTCTGATTTTTGGAAGACATGACATACATAAGAGAGGTATCAAATTCAACGATCGATTTTTCAAAATATACAGTACTAGTTGGTTTTTCAAAATATAATGTGTAAATGGTTTTAATTGAGGTCAAGTCGACCTAACCTTAGCATTCCTCTATATATATATATATATATATATATATATATACAGGGGCGGAGTTAGGAATCCTATCCAGGAAATGCGAATTTTAATTGATTGTTACTATTTTATCCTAATCCAAAAAAATAAAAAACAATTTTGTACAAATTTTTTAGGGCAATTTCCATGAATAATCCCAAGTTTCCAAAATATTACGGCTATGAACCCAATCCAAAACATATTACGGTTATACACCTATTATTGTTTTTTTGGACGAAATTACCCTTAAAATTGAAGTTTGACCAATTTGTACAGGATCCTCAATTTTATGTATAATCCCCAAAAATAAACAAAATCCTCAATCCCCAATTTTTCTAATAATTACCAATATTATACATAACCCCCCAATTCCCAAATTTATTAACAATTCACAGTATTGTTAAGAATCTTTAATCCCCTATATGTCACGTCAACATTTAAGATCATTCAATGTCTCCCGAATTTATAATTACAAAAAATTATTACACATAATCACCAATTTAACACGTAATCCTCAATTTTATAAGCAATCCTCAATTTTTTACAGAGTCACCAATACTCAATTGCTGACGGAATACCCAATTTATCACAAAATCCCCAATACTCATATTTTCACAGTATTCCCATGTGTACACATAATCCCCAAAATTAAACACAATCCTCATTCCCCAACTTTTCTAATAATCCACAATTCCAATATGTCACATCATGCATGTCATTCAATGTCCATTCCCCTATATTTAACACATGATACCCAATTTATCACATAATCCCCAACCTTCAAGATAATATGGAATCCCCAATTTTATACACAATCCTCTATTATCAGCCCTAAGTTGTCACATCATGCATTCCAATCAATCACATTATATTTGACCAATCAATATTAATTTTCTTAAGTATCATTAGAATACATAATTAAGTTTAGTAAGTTTAACAAAAACGTTTAGGAGATTAATTTAATTAAGTTGTTAATTAAGTTTTTATAATTAGAGTAGACCAGATTTGATTGATTTCGTGTTCTTGGAAAGCGCAAACTGATTCGACTTGCATTCATTATGATGTTTTATTATTGTGGATTTGGGATTCTTAACAAAATTGAGTATTCTTAGTAATATAGGGGATTGGTGATTATTTGTAATTCTGGGATTATTTCTATTAGTGGGGATTGGGGATTATACACAAAATTGGGGATTATGTTGATTATTGGGGACTCTTCAATTTTTTTTAAGAAAACCGTACCAAATTTTGACCATTTCAATGGTCAAATTGTAATTACTCATATGAGTGGAAGGTATTTATGTCCTAAAAAAATATTGTCATAATATGTTTGGATCGGGTTCGTAGCCGTAATATTTTGGATATTTAAGATTATTCATGGAAATTGCCCAATTTTTTATTGTGTTAGATTGAAGTAGAAAAAAATTGTAAAAAATTATAATTCATTGATATAGACATATATGCTACTATTAGGTGCACATGGTGCAACTTTCATCAGGTGACCTACTTTAGGGCCACTTCCATAACATATTATGAAAAAGTGACTGTTGGATTGGATATCCCTCTCATGAATGTCGTGTTTGCCAAAAAATCACAATAATCCAACGGTCGATTTCTGAAATAACTGATTATGAAAAAATAGTGATATTTTGAAGAACAAAAATGTCACAGTTTTTTACAGTGAAATTCCGACCATTAGATCGCTGTGATTTTTGGCAGACATGACATTCATGAGAGAGGTATCCTATCCAACGGTCACTTTTTCAAAATATGCGATAGAAGTGGCCCTAAAGCAGGTCACTTGATGCAAGTTACATAAGGTGCACCTGAAAGCATGTCTATCCATTGATATTTGTTAAAGCACATTTTAGTTCAATTATTTACAATTGTTCTAGATGGAGTATATCTTTTAAAAGCATTGTATGATAGTTTCATCATTAACGCTATCAAATTCTCCTTTTTCTCAATTAATACAAGGGGAAAATACACTTTGCACCCCTGTACTTTAGTCCAAAAACACTTTGCACCCCTGTGCTTTAAAAGTGAACAATCAGCCCACTGTACTTTCAAACTTTTGCAATTTGCACCCTTCTGTTAGTAGGTCGTCCATATATTTAACGGAAAAATTGTCAGGTGATCTTTTTTTGCATGTGAAATGACTTAAATGCCCTTATTTTAATTTAATACAATAAATGACCAAGTGGGTGAAGCATTTAGGTTTGACCCGACCCAAAAGTTTCCACCCTTCTTAGTTTATAGCAGCCGAAACCCCATTTTAGGGCCATCTCATCCATGAGACTAGGAGAGAGCTATCCTTCTTCCCCAACTCCGACGACTTTGTATGATCTGAATATTTGGCTCACCCCATCTCTGGCAACTCACCCATTTCCTGCCACCGTGCTGCTGTGTAAAATCTGAGGGTGACTTTCTACTTACATCCATCACAGTATATGTTCACTCTTAGAATACAAGTCTGTTGATGAAAGTAAAGAAAAACAGAGCAAACAACAACCAGAACATATATAAAGAAAAAAACACATCCCACCTTTGCAATGTTTATTTAGAAAATGAAAAAGGAGGCTTGAAAGACAAGAAGAATGGAGATAAGAGAGAAAGACTTGGATCTTGAGGAGCTTAAAGTCTTCATCTTTAGTCATTTCTTCAGTGCTATTTGGAATGAAATCTCTCTTTCTCTCTCTCTCTCTTTGCTAAAAGAAAGAAATTAAAAAAAAGAAAAAATTTAAAAAAAAAACAAAATGAGAGGGAACACACCCTAAGCTAGTGGGCTAAAAGGAGTTGCATGTGAGTTTCTACACCAACAGATTATTACTTTTGTTTCATCATCAGTTCTCAAAAACAAACAAAACAAAAGCACATGGGTTTTATAATAAGCTTAAAATCCAAAAAAAAAAAAAAAACAGTAATAATATACAAATCAATGCAAAGACAAAGACAGAAAAGAAAATCACAAACAGAAAAAGAGAAGATACAGAGAGAGAAAGAGAGAGTGTGTCGGATAATTATTTTGAAAAATCTACATGCAGTTGGATAATTAGATAATCATCTTATCCTTGTCATGTTCGGAAAAAATCACTGTGATCCATGAATTATCATATTCTTGTTTGTTTGTGCTTATTATTTATTATAATTGTTGTTGATTTGGTAAATTTCTTATTTTTGGTTTAATTAGGTGGTTTGTCATAGCTTCCCAACTACCAGGAAGAACTGATAATGATATAAAGAACTACTGGAACACTAAGCCGTCGAGGTTGCCGGAGTGAAGTGCGCCGATGCTTGCGCCGTCCAGTTTGCCGGAGGGAGGATCCCTTTTGCCTGCGCCGTGGGTGGAGATGGCTGGAGATGCTATGTATCAGCGACCTCTATCACGAATTTGGGGATTTAGGGCATTGAAGACATTAGTTTTTTTTTTTTTTTGCTAAACTATATTTGGGTATATTAGTAACCCGACAACCCAACCCAGATTTGTGCCCGATTATACATTGAATTTACAAAGGGTAAATTCGTAATCTACTCACATTTTTAAACGCCGTAAGCCCCTATGCGAAAGTTTGAAAATATAGGGGGCTGATTGTTCACTTTTAAAGTGCATCGGTGCAAAGTGTTTTTGGACTAAAGTACAGGGGTGCAAAGTGTATTTTCCCCTAAATACAATTAAGCCATCATTCATGATCAAATGATCTCCCATTTGGTTACATAATCAATTTTTTATAATTTTTATAGTAGAAAATGCTCCCTTCATACTGATAGTCGCAGCTGGTATAGGGAGGAAAAATAAAAAGAAAAATAATTCAAAAAGTCCTAAGTTTAGAACTTTTCAATTTTATAGCATGAAGTGCTTGAGATTTGGAAATTTTTTTGTCTATTTGTTATATTAAAAAAAGTCTTTTACCTAGTGGTATAAAAAGCTTATGTGAACTTATGGATATATATTCCAAATAAAAATAAATAAGAAAAAAATTGGATAGAATAGTAAAACTAAAAGGTTAAACAATAATTGAGGGGAGGATATACAAAATTTTAAATTTTTATGAAGTATAAAATTTATTTAAAAAATTTCAGGGGTGGCATTTGCCCTCCCTGAGCCTCATGTGGTGTCGCCCTTGTATATATATTGCGCGGGACTTATCAATAAAATTTTATCTAATTAATTATAATTTTATAAAATATATTTTGATCATATGATCTTGACCATTTGATCCTAATTAAATTTATAGGATTATAGTATATATCTTAGTACATAAGAATGATTAAAAATGTTAAAGAAATTGAAGAAAATTAATTTGGATGTATTATTAAAAAATAAAAATTTTAAAATAACACAAAAAGTAAAAAAAAAGTGAACTGGAATCAATTTTTTAAATAAAAAATAATTAAGAACAGAGAGGTCAGAAGTAGATCAATGAGACCCATAATAAATAATAAAGAAAAATATTTAATTATGGAAAGAGAAAGAAAATTAAAATGGGACCCACATCAATAAAGAATCTTGAAAATCTAAACTTCAATTATTTAGTTGAACTAATGATATAATGCCATATTATTTTGAAGTAGGGCTAAAATTAATAGGGATGAAGAATGAGAGTGAATTAAGGAGAGAAGAGAATGAAGGAAGGAAATAATTATAGGACCGCCACATCAGCGTACTTGTTAGCCTTATGGCTTCCACCCTTTTTGGTTGATTTTGATGATGACAATCATTGTATTGTGATTTTACTTGATTTGCATCTTTTGTATATTTGAAAGTATTCTTGTGTATATTCGCAAACATGAATTGTGGTAAAACACATACATGATACAAGAAATATGCATATGAATGATTGTTTGGAATATGCATATGATTAAATGTTTATTATGAATTCTTTGCATCATATATTGATTTATTTTACCTAAAATATGCATATGCTTTAAATGATAATATTTAGTATCTTTATCTGCATATTATTAGGGGGAGCCCCAAATTATTAATTGATTTATTTGTTTATTCAATTGAGCATATGAATACTTTGTTATAAAATCTTGTTAAATGTCAAACTTTGTTGAGTGATTATTTGGACAACCTTGTTGAATATTTGGTTGTCATTATTTGATAATTAACATTATCATATAGTTCTTATATATCCATTATAGTATATGGTTATAAGAACATGATCCAAGTTGTCAATTGAAGAAGGCTTATCCATCATGGAGCAAAAAGCTTCAACGTTATTAAAGTCAAAGATGAAGCCTAGCACAAGCCAAGCACAAGTGTTAAAGATTATTTATAAAGATCTTGTTTTCTTTCTTGTGTGTGAGTGCTTAGAAATCTATTTTGTAAATCTCTCTTTATGATGAACTACATTAGCTTAATTGACTATGACTTAAAGACCATAGGTTTTAACTTTGAAAAATCACATTTTGGTCAAAAATTAATTTAAACTCATAGAGGGCTATATGGACTCAAAAGATAAAATGTTTTATAAAATGTTGTTTTTTTTTTTTTTTTTTTTTTTTTTTTTTTTTTTTTTG
>JAESVK010000155.1:1054152-1069552 GCA_017140935.1 Hamamelis virginiana
ATTCCATAAACATTAAAGGTTCAAGAAATGAGAAAATACCATTTACCTAGGGTTTGGAGAGGAAATCCACCATAGAACTCACCTTCTTGATGTTTAGCTAGCCATGGAAGATGACAAATGCACAAAGATGAACAAGAAATGCAAGAAACATTGAAATAAATGCTATTCTATTGATTGAAGATGGAATACAAAGTTTTACAAGCTAAGAACTAAGATACATTACATAAACTTGAAGGAAAACTAAAAGTAAAACTAATCTACTCCTAAAACTTAGAGAAAAACCTAAACTAACCTAAGAGACTAACTAAGAACAAGAGAAGAGAGTAAGAGAGGAGGCAAAACCAGCTGAGAAAAGAGTTTAAATACCCCCCATTATGGCTACAAAACATGGGGACCAAAGGACAAGAGTGCCCTTGCAAAAGGGGCAAATTCCTCATAACCCAGGTGAATTCTCGAGCAGGGGTACCAGTACCTCTTTTAGGGGGTACCGGTACCTTTAGGTACTGCAAAAGGGGTACCGGTACCTCTTTAGGGGGTATCGGTACCCTTTAGGCAAAATTTCCCAAAATGCTCTAAAAATGTCTTGCGAAAGCCTCCGACTTCAAATGGTCATATCTCTCTCGTCCGGAGTCGGATTTGGACGTTCTTTATATGCACGCGAAGCTTGAGAAGTCTTCTTTCAAACCATGGTGGTCTCATTATCCAATTCAATCTGGAGAGAAATAGTTTTTCCAAAATGTCCAGATTGGTCATTTTTTGCACTTCATGACTTCGATTGCCCATATCTCCAAAACCACTTGACATTTAGCTTTGAAATTTGATATGTGGCATCTAGACACACTTAGAAGTATGTTATATAAGTCCCATGACCTTTGAAGACTTCCAAGGTTTGACTCCAAGCTCTCACTTTGCATGCAAAAAGCATCCATTTTAGTGCATTCAACCTGCAAGGGATCAAAAACAACAAAAGAGTCAAATGCACCTATTTACAAGTATTCATGGCTCAAGTATGTACAAAATGATGGGAATAATGCAATAAAAGTATGCAATATTATAGTGCAATCAGTCAACTCAAAACCCAACAAAATAACTTTAAACCTGTTAGATCTACTACTTGTTATACACATTCAAAGCTCCATACTCAAGATCGAACATGAGATTCCAACCAAAAATCCAAAAACCCATTTTCAACACCCATTATCAAAACCAAACGAAATACATAACTCAAATCCCATGTAATTCAAGGTAAACCTACAAATAACATATAATCTAAGTTGAATCATCATCCATGACAACCTAAAGCCAACATATTTCACAGATCTAAGATTTAATACCTCAAACCCACAAAATGGGTTTGGAAAACAAAATTAAGAAGATGAAGGAGAACAAGGAAACTAAACATGCTCACATTTTCCGACGAGAAGGCGGCGGCAAGGAGCTCCGATGAGCCACCACGACGAGCTCTTCTCTCCTCTAGGTTTTCCTATCAGCCGAACGATGAAGGGAAGGGGTTTAGCTACTATTTTATATGATGGGGACATGGAGGGTATTTTTAAAGATTTTTTTTTTTTTTACAATAATCAATAAAATAAGGTTAAAAAGGTTTTGGGTTTTCACAGGACCGGCCCGATCCGTGACCATTAAACGGCCCGATCTGATCCGAAACCCGGTCCGATCTAGTCCATCTATTAGCCTGTCCATTAGGCCCAACCCCAATTCATTTTCATAAAATTAATTAATACATGTAGAGAGGTTTGAACCTAGAACCCCATGGTTTATATGCAAAAGCCTTACCACTAAGCTATATATAATCTTATTTTTTATAAGTTGTGATATATAATATTTAACCTTATTTCATATTCTTTTATAAATCTATACTACTTATAAAACGACAAATGTTGAAAAACTTTTGATCGACTAAAATGCCCTCGCATTAAATGTTAATGACCATTTTACCCTTTTACAATATTAATTACATGAAGTTTATCTTTAATTCATTTTTTAAGAGTCATATTTTCAATTAATTTCCTAATTCAACAAGGCATCAACAAAGTTTGTTATTTTTTTAGTGTTTTGAATATTTAAAAAAAAATAACAATAAATTTTATCGAATAAAGAGAGAAACAAACAATGAGATTTGTCTTTTATCAGTTACAAATAAAAGTACTCTAAAAGAAAATTTTGTTAATATGAAATTCAACTAAATAAAGTGAAAAAAATTATTAAAGGTTAGTTGACCTTATCCATTATAACAAAAACTACTTATGTTTGTTTCATCTATGCTATGTATCATATGGTTCTTATTTATATTGTACAAATGTTAACATAGGGGTGCTATTTTGTAAAATCGACCGTTGGATAAGATATTCCATATATACACATTGTGCATAGAAAAAATCACATAGATCCGACGGTTGGTTTTTGAGAAAAAATTTAAATTGTTTAAACTTGTGTATCATATGGTTCTTATTCATATTGTACAAATGTTAACATGAGGTTACTATTTTACGAAACCGACCGTTGGATAAGATGTTCCATATAAACACATTATGCGTGCAAAAAATCACATAGATCCGACGGTTGGTTTTTGAGAAAAACATTTAAATTGTTTAAACTTGTGTATCATATGGTTCTTATTCATATTGTACAAATGCTAACACGGGGTTACTATTTTGTGAAACTGATCATTGGATAAGATGTTCCATATAAATACATTGTGCATGCAAAAAATCACATAGATCCGACGGTTGGCTTTTGAGAAAAAACATTTAAATTGTTTAAACTTGTGTATCATATGGTTCTTATTCATATTGTACAAATGCTAACACGGGGTTACTATTTTGTGAAACCGACCATTGGATAAGATGTTCCATATAAATACATTGTGCATGCAAAAAATCACATAGATCCGACGGTTGGCTTTTGAGAAAAACATTTAAATTGTTTAAACTATGCAAATTTAATATTATAGTTTTTTCAAGAATGTGGCATTTAGAAATAAATGACCGTTAGATCAACATGATTTTTTTCATGCATGTCTTACATAAGCGGAACATCTCATCCAACGGTCGTTTTTTAAAATGTCATTGTGAAAATTATTATACTTGGATATTAAGAATAAGAAATAAAAGAATATGCTTAGCACAATGTTGAATTAGGAAATTAATTGAAAATATAACTCTTAAAAAATGAATTAAAGATAAAATTCATGTAATTAATATTGCAAGAGGGTAAAAGGGTCATTAACATTTAATGCGAGGGCATTTTAGTCATTCAATAGTTTTTTCAACATTGGGCCTTTTATAAGTAGTATAGATATATACATCACAACTTAGAAAAATAAGGTTATACATAGCTTAGTGGTAAGGCCTTTGCATATAAGGCCATAAGGTTCTAGGTTCGAATCTCACTACACACTTATTTTTTAATTAATTTTATGATCCATTAGTACAATCCATTAGACCGATCTAGCCCAATTCGATCCAATCCATTAGCCTGTTTGGCCCGTTAGCATAGTGGACCAGTCTAATTGATCGGATTGGACAACCCTTTTAGCTTAATGGACCAATCGTGATCCGATCCGTTAGCCCATTAGACCGATACCTTAACGGACTAGGCTGGCCTGATCTGACGGGTTTGACACCACTAGGAAAACCCGCCCCGCCCCATTGCCATCCCTAGCCTTGTCCTACCCTCAAGCAAACCCTCAAAAAAGACTTCATCCTGTCCACTTGTAGTGGGCCTAATGCTGGCCCTCTTTCCTTTCAGTCCATGTCATTGTACCATTTTTGGGTACGTATTTGTTCATTAGTCAGATCTATTGCACATATGATGACCATTGCGAAAGCCAGTCAGCATGAATGTTAAGCATGCCAAGTCAGTTTTTCAAAATATGCATTCCTTTAATTTCTTTTCTTTTCTATTTTTCTGCTAAAGGATATACATTGATAGAGTTAGTGGTTAGTTGTTAATGGAGAGAAGGGCAACAAATGGGCCAAGAACCTCATCCATGAAAGGGTGGGGTTATTGCAACCCCAAACTTCTATTTCTATACACCAATTGCTTAATAGATCCCATATTTTTCTAAGTATACCCATTAAATTTTCTAAAATGCCCCCAAACCCATTTTAATTTCTAACATAACATATTTCCCCACCCTAACCCTAAACCTCCATGTTCGGTTAAAAGTGGACAAACATATTCATATTGTTCGGCGAGTATCCACTAAACAGAGGGCCTATGTTTGGTGGGTAACTACCGAACAATATGAATTTGTTCCTCTTCTTTCAACCAAATAGTTGAAACAAATTTATAGCCCTACGTGAAGAATTATACCTTTTTTTTTTTAACACTGTTCGGTTAAAAGTGGACAAACAAATTCATTTTGTTCAGCGATTATCCACCAAACAGAGGCCCTATGTTTGGTGGGTAACCACCAAACAATATGAATTTGTTCATCTTCTTTCAGCCAAATAATAGAAAAAAAAAATTATTTAAAACGTGAAGAATTATACTTAATTTTTTTTAACACTGCTCGGTTGAAAGTAAACGAACAAATTCATTTTGTCCAACATTTATTCACCAAACAGAGGCCCTAGGTTTGGTGGGAAACCACCGAACAATATGAATTTGTTTATTTATTTCAGCCGAACAGTTGAACAAAATTATATAAAATGTGAAGAATTATACCTAATTTTTTTAACACTATTCGGTTGCAAGTGGACGAATAAATACATTTTGTTTGGTGATTATCCACCAAATAGAGGCCCTATGTTTGTTGGGTAAGCGCCGAACAATATGAATTTGTTTATCTTCTTTCAGCCGAACAGTTAGAAAAAAAAATTATATAAAACTTGAAGAATTATACCTAATTTTTTTTAACACTGTTTGGTTGAAAGTGGACGAACAAATTCATTTTTGTTCAACGAGTACCTACCAAACATTTTCGTTACGTTCGGTTGGATTTCACCAAACATTTTGAAAATGTTTGGTACTGGGAATAACCGAACGAGGCACGATTTTGAAAAAAAAAAAAGTCAAAGAAGCTTAAAAAACGCACCTTCCCACAACTTAGATCTTCTTGGAGCTCCATTTTGACCTCCTACAATGATAAACACCCAAATATTTGAATAAGTACCAAATGGTGTTAATATATATGAGATTTGATAAAATGGGGTATGAGAAGGAGTTAAAGAAAAGATAGAAGATGGGTAGGAGAAAGAAGAAAGTGAGAAGAGGGAGAAAGTTTTAAAAATGATTTTTTTTTCTTTTGCTTTAGGGTATAGAAAGAAACTCCTAATGAATTTACTTGACTTTTTAAAAATTAGGGTTATATACTCAAAGCACCCTAGTATAAAATCAATACACTCATAGACCCCTCAAGAAAAATAAGATTTTGATAAATTAATAAAATATAGAAAAATGACATTTGTGACCATTAGTTATGCTGCTGATATAAAATCTTCTAAAAATGTGGGTAGTTGCCAAATTTAGTGGATACTAGATTGAAATCAAGAATCAAACTCCTATTATTATGCGATAATACCGAGAGGATATCCATTTTCGAATGGCCTGCAGAAACTTTCTCTACATTTCAAATCTATTGGAAATTATTCTTTGGCATTCTTCACTGGGGAATATGGAACAAGGCAACCGGCAATCATGGAAAAAATAATAAGAACTACGTAAGCCCTATATTATTTCATTTTTTTTTCATTTTTTATTTGGGAAGATGAGTATATGAATCAAAGGTGGTAGGAATCAACAATAAATTACTTGCATATTTAATTTGTATGATTTCTTTCAAACGAATCACAGAGATATATTTATCTAGTGAGTTTTTTAATGTTTAAAGGTACATTACATAGATTAGGGGTTGTGCTTTTTAGGGATTTTGTTGGAAAGATAAATATAACTGTACATGGATAAATAAATACACCATAAACTATTTGTTCCAATCTCATAAAGATTTGGTTTGTTTTTTTGCATTGGATTACTTTGATTTTTTTCTTTAATTATATTCAGTTTATGTCCGCGGATAAATGAACACACTGTGAAATCTTTGCTATAATCTCATAAAGATTTAGTTTTTTCCAATGGATTGGAGAAAAGTTTGATATTTAGTAGTTCTAGTTTTTGTGCATGGATAAATTAATCCACCATTAAATAGGTGCTACAATGTCATAAAGCTTTAATTTTTAGCATATGATTGCTTATATTTTTTATTCTATTCATTTTATGTCCACAGATAAATGAATACATCATGAACTCTTAAATTTGTTCCAATCTCATAAAGCTTTGGCTTTTGTTTTATATTCAGTTTATGTCCACAGATAAATTATTCTATCGTGAAATCGTTGCTCCAATCTCATAAAGATTAGGTTTTTGCAATGGATGACTCTCACTTTTGCTTTCTATTCAATTTTAGTGTATAGAAAAATAATTCCACCATTAAATAATTGCTATAATGCTACAAGCTTTGATTTTTTTTTTTACATTTGATTGTTTTTTTTTTTTTTTTTTTTTTCGGGTAAATGAAATCCAATTTTTTTTTTTTAAATTTGTTTTTTTTTTTTTTTTTTTTTTGTACGGATAAATGAATCCCAATGTAGTTGATCATCATTGATTGTTTGATTTTTTTATTATTATTTGATTTTCCATATTTGGCTAGTAACTGATAGGGATAATTTTGTTTTAGTACCACGAACTTATACTGATTTTCAATCCAAGCCATAAACTTTTTTTAGCCTCGATTTAGTACCAAATTAAAAGTTCAGGTTTCAATTTGATCCACACCATGACTCCATCAGTCAAAATTAACGGAACATCTGATGTGGCAATGACATGGCACCTTAGTGCCACGTCAGCACCAACTTTCCTCCAAAAAAATCACGTGCTCATTAGAAAATTCCATGGGTTAATTCTGTTTTAGTACCTTGAACTTTTATGTCAATTTTCAATTTGGTTAACAAACTTTTAAATTGAAGCAATTTTAGGACAATTTTAAAAGTCCAAAAAAAAATTAGAAAATAAAATAAAATAAAATAAAAATAAGGGTAAATTACAAAACCTCCCCTTAGATTTAAAAAAAAAAATGTCGTCGGCCTCACGAAAATAGTGATTTATGTTCAACGTCTTTTGTTTGGCAAGTCTATTTTGAAGGATTATCTTCCACATATGAACTCCAATTTGTGTGATTCAAGTTGCTATGGAAAGAAAAAAAAGTTATATGCCTTTAAAATAGAGAAAAAAAAAATCACATCTTTCCAAGTCTTTTTTTTTTTTTTTGGTAGAAAATTGTGAATTTTTTCAACTTTAAAGGCTTGTAAATTCTTTGTTTCAAAGCCAATTTGAGTGATTCAAGCTACTATGGATAGCTCATGCATCGTACTTTGACACTAGTAAGGTGTTATACAACACTTTCCTCAAAATCTCATAGTAAAATAAGATCAAAATAGGCAGGTCGTCATATTTTTTTAGCTCAATGAGCCTACGTTAAAGGACCAAATCTCTTACATAAGATGTTCTATTATAGGTATTTAATTCTCTTGTAAAGCTCTTATATTATACTCTTGACTGCGACTTGAATTACTTTATTTGGATTTGAAACAAAAAAGTTACAAGCCTTCAAAGTTAAAAAAAAAAAAAAAATCACAAATTTCTGCTAAAAATTAGAAAAACTTGACTTTTTTATCAACTTTGAAGGCGTATGACTTTTTTATTTCAAAGTCAAATTAAGTAATTCAAATTACAATTGAAAGTATGCCATGAAAATTTTCCATAACAACTTGAATAACTCAAAGTGGAGTTTGTATATGAAAGATATGGCTTGCATAACAAGAGAGGTTGTTGAACATAAATCATTATCTTAGGAAAGCTGATGACATTTTTTTTTTTTTAAAATCTAAGGGAAGGTTTTATAATTTACCCTTAATTTTATTTTAATTTCTAAGGTTTTTGGACTTTTAAAGTTCTCTTAAAATCGCTTCAATTTAAAAGTTTGTGGACCAAATTGAAAATTGACATAAAACTTCAAGGTACTAAAATGAAATTAACCCATGAAATTTTCTAATGAGCACATGACTTTTTTGGAGGAAAGTTGGTGCTGACGTGACACTAAATGCTAATATGGCACTGACATGTGGCACTGAGATGCCATGCAATTGCCACATCAGATGTTCCGTCAATTTTGACTGATGGAGTCATGGTGTGACTCAAATTGAAACCTGAACTTTTAGTTTGGTGCTAAATTGAGGCTAAAAAAAGTTTATGGCCTGGATTGAAAATCAGTATAAAGTTTGTGGTACTAAAACGGAATTATCCCTAACTGATATGGATAAAATATGGGATAAGTTTGAAATAAATTCAAATTCAAATTTATCTCATATTGTATCCATTTCAATTACAAACCAAATATGGAAAATCAAATCTGATTCTAATCTAGAATTAAGGAAAGGTCAAAAATGTCATTGCACAATTAATATTTGATTTTAGTTTAAACATATAGTAATTGATATTGATAAAATATGAGATAAATTTGAATTTGAATTTATTTCAAACTTATCATATATTTTATCCATATAAGTTACTAGCCAAATATGGAAAATTAAATAAAAATTAATTTAGTTGATCATCATTGATTGTTTGATTTTTTTTTTATTTGATTTTCCATATTTGGCTAGTAACTTATATGGATAAAATATATGATAAGTTTGAAATAAATTCAAATTCAAATTTATCTCATATTTTATCAATTTCAGTTACAAACCGAATATGGAAAATCAAATCTGATTCTAATCTAGAATTAAGGAAATGTCAAAAATGTCATTGCATAATTAATATTTGATTTTAATTTAAACATAAAAGGATTTTTTGGTAAAGAATCTTATCAATTGGACTTAGTGATAATAAAATCAGTTTTTAGGGTCCTATGGATAATTTTCCCTAAAAGTTTATAAAATCAGTTTGTTTTTTTTGTTTTTTGTTTTTATGTTTTTTGTTTTTTTGTTTTTTTTAACGGATAAATGAATCCCAATGTAATTGATCATCATTAATTGTTTGATTTTTTTTATTATTTGATTTTCCATAGTTGGCTAGTAACTGATATGGATAAAATATGAGATAAGTTTGAAATAAATTCAAATTGAAATTTGTCTCATATTTTATCCATTTCAGTTACAAACCAAATATGGAAAATCAAATCTGATTCTAATCTAGAATTAAGGAATGGTAAAAAAATGTCATTGCACAATTAATATTTGATTTTAATTTAAACATAAAAGGATTTTTGGGTAAAAAAATCTCATCAATTGGACTTAGTGATAATAAAATCAGTTTTTATGGTCCTATGGACAATTTTCCCTAAAAATATATAAAATTAGGTTTCTTTTTTTTGCATTTGAATATTATTATTATTTTTTGTACAGATAAATGAATCCCAATGTAGTTGATCATCATTGATTGTTTGATTTTTTATTATTATTTGATTTTCTATATTTGGCTAGTAACTGATATGGATAAAATATGGGATAAGTTTGAAATAAATTCGAATTCAAATTTATCTCATATTTTATCCATTTTAGTTACAAACCATATATGGAAAATCAAATCTGATTCTAATCTAGAATTAAGGAAAGGTCAAAAATGTCTTTGCACAATTAATATTTGATTTTAATTTAGACATAAAAGGATTTTTGGGTAAAGAATCTTATCAATTGGACTTAGTGATAATAAAATCAGTTTTTAGGGTCCTATGGATAATTTTCCCTAAAAATTACTATGTCATTTTTAGTCAAATTGCTCATGGCTATTTTGGGCATTCAAAAGTTGGGGGTGTAGAAAGAGGAGTTTGGAATTGCAATAACCGCACCCAACCTGAAACTTCATCCCATAAAAGGGAGAGGCACGAAGCATTGAGCCCAAACTCATGTTCTAATTTTAATGAATCCAATTAGGGTTTTAAATTATACAATTGAAAAATCATTTTCTTTTTATTAAAATACCATTATGTCGTCATTAAAAATTTTAAAAAGAAAGCTAAGAATATTGAAAAAAATTTACCCATTTTCTTTGCTGGTAACTTAGATAGAAATTAACGTAAAAATTAATCTTTTGATTTTAAAATTAAACTTAAAAGAGGAGAGAGTGTCATGTCTATCAACTGGATCCATTAATAAATTTCTCTGTCTTTTTTTTTTTCCCCTGTTTTTTCTCAAATGATATACATCAATACATATGATTAGTAGTTATTTATTAGAAATGGAACTCAGAAGTCCATCCCTTAAAATGAAATATATGATTGAACCAAAGCTTATGCTCAGTTACATTAACTATGTTCAACTCTTAAATGGTGTTAATTATCTTCCCATTATGACTATAATCCATTCTCAATAATTGAGATAACATAAATGAAAGAAAAATATTTGAAAATTTGAATTTCCATCTATTCATGATTGGGATATGGCTCCGCTCTACTATAAGGTGGGTTTCACAAGTTCTTATATGAATAGGGAATTATCTCTTCAACAGAATTCTCTGCATAGTTTGGTACGAGATTTATTTAAGAGCATATGTTGATGTACATGATGTAATATATTTTTTGGGAAATCACATCGACCTCTCCTGAGGCTTAGCAAAATTACAAGGATCTCCTCTAAAATTTAAAAAATGTCAGCGGCCGATCACTGAGGTTTAGATTTATGTTCAACGACTTCCCATGTTTAACAAGCTTACTTTAAATGATCATATCTATCACATATGAAATTTGATTTGAGTTATTCAAGTTACTATGGAAATTTCTCATGGCATATTTTCGATTGCTACTTGAATCACTCGGTCTAAATTTGAAATGAAAAAGTTATAGACTTCAATTTTGAAAAAAAAAAAAAAATCACATTTTTCCAAGTCAATTTTTGGAGAAAACTGTGATTTTTTTTTTTCAAATTTGAAAGCTTGTAACTTCTTTGCTTCAAAACCAAATTGAATGATTCATGTTTTTATCAAAATTATGACATGAGAGCTTTTCATAGGAACTTGAATCACTCAAATTAAAGTTTTTATGTGAGAGATATAACCCTTCAAAGTAGACTCGTTAAGTTGCAGATCGAAATTTGATGAATATGGCAACCTATCTACTTTGAGCTTGTTTTTGTCTTAAATTTGGGGGGAAGTGTTGTATAACACTCTATTAGTGCCAAAGTAAAATGTATGAGCTTTTCATAATAATTTGAGTCACTCAATTTGACTTTATAACGAAAAAATTGTAGATCTCCAAAGTTGGGAAAAAAAAATTCTACAAAAAGTGCGAGGAAGATCGTTGAACATAAATTCAAACTTTAGGGAGGCCAATGACAATTTTCAATACTCATAAGAGATTCTTGGGGCCTATTTGGTTCATTAAAACGTTTTCTATTTTCATTTTGTGTGAAAATTTTGTTAAATTCATTTTCATTTTTAGTTTTCAAATTTTAGAAAATGTGTTTTGTTGGCCCAAGTATATACCTCTAGAGGGGGGTGAATAGAGGTTTTGCAAACTTTAAAAAATAATTACCAAATAAAAATTATGGTTCAATTAAATTCAGTGGAAGACAATGTTTGAATCAATATAACAATTGATACAACAAGTTTAAAATGAATAACAATTAATATAGCAAGTATATGAATTGAAATACAAGAGATAGAGTTAGAGAGATTCAAACCCAAGGGTTTTAACGTGGTTCGATCTCCGTCTACATCCACGCCTCAAGAGCCCCGTCTTGAGGATTCCACAATCCACTAAGGATCACTCCTTCAAGGTGGAGAAACCTTTACAATTTGCCTTCTTTCAAAGGTGGAAGACACTCACCCACAATCTACTTTCAAGGTGGAAGATTCTCACCCATAAGGGTTACACAAAACCCTTAGCTCTCACAAGATTACAAGATGAAATTGAGAATGTATACAATAAAGAAAACTCCTCAAAGAATAAATGATGTACAATAATAAAGCTCTCACTAATATCTCTCAAAGATTAAGAACTAATATTGGCTTCAAGAGAGAATGATCAATCGAAATGATTAAATCACATAAGAATGATGTAAACTAAGTTTGTATATATTTGTATATGATCATTAGCTGATTCAAGACACATACAATAAGTATATAAAGACCCACAAAAGAATATGGCAGCTAGGCACAAAAATAGAGCCGTTATTTGTTACAGAGCATAGTTAGTCGACTAGGACAAGGAGGTTAGTCGACTAGCAAGAACAACAAAATATTCATATGAAATATAATAATATTATCATGTGCAATACAACAATGTATTCATATAAACATAAGAGCTCAAAACACAATGTTTGTTATCATCAAAATCATTTAACAAATATGGGTGGAAGCCATAAGGCTAACATGTTTGGTTAACTCCCTTCAATTTTCTATTTTCTATTTTTTATTTTTCCCATGCATTTTATCAAGCATCTAGACTCCATCAAATTGAGTGCAGAATTTCAAGATACACTAGAATGAATCAAAAACCCCAATTTATAAAAAATCAAACAAAAATGTAATACAAACAGGAAGCTAAAAATGCAACTCAAACACACCATAAAAAAAAATCCCAACTTAGTTTGATTAAACAGAGGATCTATATATATATATATAAACACTAGTATTGACTCGTGCGATGCGCGACAACCACAAATAGAATTATGAATAGTAAATTAATCAGCACAACAATAAATTGAAAAGAAAATAATGTTTACTTTTTATTGAAGTACGATACATAAAAGTCAATTTCATTTTAGCGTAAAAATTCACGAAATTAATAAATATTCATTAAATATTAATGTAAGGAAAGAATCCTATGAAATAAAGAACAACTGATTCAACTCTTCTCCAATTGCTTGCCCACAATATTTGCCATAAATTTGTAATATATATATATATATATATAAGGAAAGAATCCTATGAAATAAAGCACAACTAATTCAACTCTTCTCCAATTGATTGCCCACAATATTTGACATAAATTTGTAATATAAATATATACAATGTTTTAAGTAAGCCATACATAATAATGAGTTAAAATACAATTATTTCATTGTATATTAAAAATCAAATACCTTGTGATTTTCATGCACATTGACATGTACTTTTTTTATGCTTGTATTTACGACGCCTATAAAACTGCATATTAGATTGTCAATATTTTTGAAATATGAAAAACAATAATGGATGTTAAAACATATTTTCAAAATGTTACTTTCTTGATGTACGCGTACTCTTTTTTTTTTCTTCAAAACATGCATTATAAACACGTGTTTTTCTTCAATACACGTGTTTTTCTTCGAAACACGTGCTGCTCTCCCTCTAATATTTTTCCTTTAAAAAAATAAACAATTTTCTAACATGCATTATATGAATATGGTAATTATATATGAATTACCTTCTTGGTGTACGCGTGCGTACTCTTTATCTTTTTCCTTCAAAACATGCATTATAAACACGTGTTTTTCTTCGAAACACGTGTTGCTCTCCCTCTAATATTTTTCCTTTAAGAAAATAAACAATTTTCTAACATGCATTATATGAATATGATAATTATATATGAATTTCAATTTGTATATATCTGCACTTACTGTTCCGCAATTAATTTTTTTAACTCACGCTTCACTAATTTCTTTTGTTGTGTCTTATCAGCGTTTACTGCACACTTTCACCCTGAACTGAAAATTGTAAAATGTATAACCTGAATATTCAAAACATAGATGTGTATTAGCGACATGGTAAAATGTGTAACAATTATATTCTGGTTGTATGGATCCTATGTATACCTTATTATCAGCCATAATTTGATCAGGTAAAGGTTTCTGATCCTCAAACTTATTCCAAAGAGCATGGTGAGGAATATTTTCACCCATTCCTAGAATATATATCTTCTTAAATTGTAAAATAGACATTATGATTTGCCTATAGATCAAAATGAGATCCGATAGATAAATACAACATATGGTAGCAAAAGACATATCGAATACATGTAATCACTATATGTTTCAAATTATTTTCTAACACATAGTATTATAGAACTTTATTTTATAAATATGACATAAATCACACGAGCTTAAAATGCAAATAATAAACCTTTTCTTCAATCCACATCATTGTCTTACAGTTGGGACATACAGATGTTCTAGAACTAAAACCCCAACATTTTGAAATCTGTTGTCGTCTCGGACGCACGACAGATGCAACAATTGAAATTAATAAAATTAAAAATTCAGTGTCTAACATTTTAATGGCCTTAGTTATAAATAATGTTTAGATCTTTACCATTAGTTGCACCATTAGAATGTTCAATTTGTATAGTTTATCCACTTTGGAATCGGCTAAAGAGCCTTATCGTGCTTAAGAAATGCGTCATATCTATATGTACTTGAGCCGGGCAAGGATTGTGGAGATTGTTATTGCTCAAAGATGGACAGGCAATTCGTGGACAATTGTTGCTAGTGTCTCCTTATATGGATTTGCCACGAAAGCATTTGGAACGCATTATAGACAGCCTTAATTAAAATCCATGATTTCTTTTGTGCAGCATGTTTTCGAAGCACTGAATCTTCACGATATTTGTGACGTACGTGAAAGTTTTAGAATAAATTCTATTATATTAATTCTAATAATTCTATTTAAAAGCAATTCTGCTTACTTGATGTTGATGGTATGGTATTTATGGTACTATTCGTGGTGGAATTTTCCACAATAGTATTTTGTTGTAATCGTTTGATTTGGAAGTTTGACATTCTAACAGATCAAGCCTCTTTTTGTTCCATACGTTTTCTGGAACAAATTCAATAAAAAAAATGATATATCAAATTCAATAAAATTTAATGATTTTACCTTATTACTTTATTATTTATAACTATTTTCATTTTTTTAATTATACTTTTATAAATTTAACTAAAATTAAACAGTATCAGGTATACTATTTTTTCTTACAATAAACTTATTCTCTCTAATCCTAATTTATTTTAATATTTTTTACTCAAAAAACTGGTTCCTATTAGCTTTTCTTTCTATATGGTATTTAAGAATTGAAGTTGGTCCCTAGTCCGTGGGATGGTTTGCTGTGGAGAGTTGAGAAGCACAGTTGTGGAGAGAAAAAGAGAAAGAGTAAGGGAAATAGAGAGAGGAAGGGGGGGCTGGTCTGCTGCGTAGAGAGAGAAGAGAAGAGTGAATTAAGATATCTTATTATATATAAAGCAGTCCATCCTACATGGCGCTCGCCTTGCTCTTCCCTCCTCCATTCTCTTATCCCAATAATTTACTCTATTTACTTCTTTCTAATTTGTTGATGATATATTTTATTTTATAAAAATCTCATATATAATGCATGCCATATAATTAATATTTTAGGTTGCCATAATCT
>JAESVK010000155.1:1069952-1116705 GCA_017140935.1 Hamamelis virginiana
CATGCATTATATATAAGATTCTTATAAAATAAAATAAAATAAAATATACCATCAACCAATTAGAAAGAAGTAAATAGAGTGAATAAAGGGGAGAAGAGAACAGAGAAGGGAAGAGTAAGGAGAGCGCCATGTAGGATGGATTGCTCTCTCTATATATATATATATATACAGAGAGAGAGAGAGTCATTTTCTTATGAGGACGTCCTCACATAAGCTTATGTGAGGATTTGGCTTTTTAGCCAATGTAGGATGGATATTTTGAAAAACCAACTGCTAGATTGAATATTCATCCTATGTATGACATGCATGCCAAAAATCACAATCATCTGACATATGGTTTCTAAAATACAAACTGTGAAAAACTATGATAGTATCTAATGGTCACATTTTCGAAGTCTATATTTTAGAAATCGACCGTCAGATCACTGTGATTTTTGGCATGCATAACATAAATTGGGAGAATATCTAATCCAACGGTCGGTTTTAAAATTTCACATCTTACATTGATTAAAAAGCCAAGTCCACAGATAAAGAAGTCCTCATAAGAGAATTACTCATATAATATATAATATACGCACACGAAAATTGACTGCCTCCTGTTGATTTAATGGCAAATCTTGGTTGCCGATAGTTGGGGTTAACAAAATGGAGATGCCGTAGGAGCAGGGCCGGTCCTGAGATTTTGGATGCCCTAGGCAAGGTCCTAAAATGTTGCCCCTACTATACATTGAGAAAAAAATTTTACATGTAAAATTTTAGTTCTTGAACCTTAATTTCTCATAAGCTAAATGGTCAGTTTCTGAAAAATATTAGAGTGAAAAATTGTGACTTTTTTGTTCTTTAAAAATATCAAATTTGATTACAACTCTTGAATATAATTCCATTAAAATGATTATAATTCAACTATATTTTCCATAAATGTGTCAAACAAACATAGTATAATGCTACCAAGAAATTAAATAAAATCATATTCTAAGGGAAAATGCAACAACAAAAAATAGAAGCTAAATAGTAAAACATAACAGGGTAATCCAACCAATATCATTATCTCCATCAATTACTAAAACATAGCCGACTTCTTCTTTCTCTGCATTCCAAAAGGGAGGGAAAAAAAAACTTTGTTCATGCCAGGAGATGTATAAATATAAATGTAAAAATTTTGTTTATTGTTTTATCTAATAACCTGAAAAAACAAAAAATTCATTCCTATAGGCCAAGTATCACCTAAATTCCTCTTAACTATAAGCCTATAATGAAACCATATTTCCATTCCAAGATTTCACATTTACTGTGTTGAGTCGCACCCTCATAAAAACAAAGAAAAATTGTTACAAATTGATGCCCCAAACTGTTGTACATTTTCATATTTTCATTTTTCTGTGTAGTATATGTAGTATATTATTTATTTATTTTTTTGTAAACATATATAGTATATTATATCATAAGCCCAAATTGATGCCTCAAAAGAACAAAAATAAGATGCCCGAGGCAACGACCTTTTGTGCCTAGGGCCAGCTCTGCACAAAAGGGGAGGGCAACGTACACTGGAGGTGGAGGTCATCATATATCTCGCCGGCAAGAGTTTTGATAAGCCGTGGGATTTATGATGATGGCAGGTGGGAGGTGTGATGCCGATGAGTGAAGAAGTGAACATCGTGAGGCAGAGAGGAGTGCCGAGAGCTTGGGTCGCAATCTGTGACAGAGGTGTATTAGAAAGAGATGTGTCACCGGCGGGAGGAAGAAAACACCTGAGAAACTACCGGAGTGGTTCGAACGAGAGAGAATTCGCCAATGGTTGAGTGAGTGGTGGTGTCTTGAAGGGGGACTGGAGGGGTCGATTGTATGTTATGTCTTGTCAAAGTTTGTTGCTCGAAGCTCTATGTTTTCAGTTTTCATTTTTGAAAACGTCTTTTTGGTGTTTTCAATTTTTCTCAAAAATTGAATATATTTTCTGGGATACAGTTTTCAAATTTTACAGTCAAACATGTTTTCAAGTCCTTTTTCTACTTTCACTAAAAATGAAAACAGAAAGCTTAAAAATTTTCTAAAATCAAACAGGTCCTTATACTTTCGTCAAACCTCAAGAAAATTGATGCAATTTACACTATTTTTAATACCCTTTGAAAAAAAGAAGAAGAAACATAAAAGAATCCAACCGTAATGGACCCATGCGATGAAAATTAGCTACCCAAAAGGTACACTACATAATAATGCATTGAATCGCAATCAATAGGACAATTTTGTGAAAGTAACGATTTTTTGGTTTTGAGGTCAACCGAGGGATGTGAGTTAAGATTTCAAATTTAGATTGGTTATCTCCAAACTCCTCATAGTTTATATAATTTACGGAATTCATTCCTCCGCTGAGGTGGATTTTACATTAATTCTTCTTTAATTTAAAAAAAAGGAAAAAAACTTATAATTAAACCCATTCAACCATGATTGATTTACATATTGTACTCCTATAATTTTAATTCAAACACATAGATTTTCTGTAATTTTTAGTTGTAGAACTTTTCACCTTTCTATCAGTTAGTTGTTTGATTCTTTGATGAAAAACAATGTTAAGATTTTCATTTTTATATGCAGTATTTATTCTAAATAGTTCATATATCTATAAGCATACCATTGAAGTTTCATGATTTGTTGTCAATATATTTTATTGCAAAAATAATTTATAGAAAATTCACCAATGTACTTGTAAATACATTAGCAGTTTAGGATGCATAAGAACATGAAATAATAAACCCTAGCTATCATGCGTATAAACATGTAATATTCTAAACTATCATGTAAAACCTAACATGTATTCTACCATGCAAACCCTAATATGCATTCTACATACTAAAAAGGAGATTAAAGAAAGAAACTTTTAAACTATTCTCTCCTTCTAGTAAACTAGAAGAGAATCCATTATAGAGAACTAGAATATATAGAACTCATTTTAAAGAACTAGAAGAGATAGAAACTCACCCTAATGAACTAGAAGAGAGAGAAGAATAAAAATGATTAAATTAGAAGGAAAATAAGAGGAATAAATACCCTTAAGGTTGCTAGAAATCTTCCTTAACCCTCATCTCTTAATGCTAGAGAGCTTTTCCAAACTTGAGTGTGAATTGAATGAAAAACAATGAAAAGGGGACTCCTATTTATAGATTTTTGGCTCAAGCATGGACGGTGGAGATTAAATTTAATCCAAATGATCCAAGGGCTCATATTAAGTCTCCTAAGGGTCTTAGTTATCAAAGTAGGCCAAAAAATTAGAAGAAATTTGGATAAAACTGATAAATCCCGAATTTATGAGAGTTTGAGTCCTTTTGGGATCCTTCCAACTTGTTTTTAGCATATTTTCTTCATTTTAAGTCCAAATTCGATGATTTAATAGCCAAAATGACCAGGACTTAATCTTCTATGTTTCTAGAAGATTTTTAGGTTGAAAAATCCCTAACTATGGTCAAGGGGTTGGGTTAAACTAAACTGGTTAGCCGTTATGAGCTGTTAAGCTTGATTTTGTTTTGAAAAATTAGCTAATCAAATTGATTTAATTTTAAAAGTCACTTCATGAAACATGTTTTGAAACCAAAATGACCAGGACTCAATCCTCTATGTTTTTAGAAGAGTTTTAGGCTGAAAATCCCTGACCATGGTTAAGGGGTTGGGTTAAACCTAGCTGGTTAGCTAGTATGAGCCGTTAAGCTTGATTTTAGTTTTAAAAATTGGCTAATCAAATTGATTTTAATTTTAAAAGTCACTACATGAAACATGTTTTGAAAATATTTATTAAAATTATTTCAATGTTTTTTAAAAGTCACTACATGAAAAATGTTTTGAAAATCTTCATTTTGGAAAATGGTCAAGTTTTGGTATTTTAAGTAAAAAACGTAAAGATGACAAAGTGACTCCCAATGGACCATTATGAGCCAAAATGATCTCAAACCATGCCATTATTGAGAAAATCATCTACCTAGACTCTAAACATCCATAAAAATCCATTGAAACATGCCGAGATCAATTCGGAGGTCATTCAAAAATTATACGAGAAAAATGACAATTCTGCCCCTCAAATCACAAAAGTTCTTATTACCTATCGAGCTTCGACCGGAATGACACAAAATTTGACATTGACATTCCTAGACTCTCTAAGAACCTAATGAAAGAAAAATGAACCGAAAATGGGTTAGAAACCTACATGCGATAATAGCCTCTATCTAACTAAGGAAAATGGTATATTTGGGAAACTCAGGTTTTGAGGCTTAATCCTCCAAAAATGATTGATCATTCTTGACCAATAAGATATGAATATGAGTAAGTTAAAAATGGGGTGTCAACAGAAGCCCCTTGTTGGTATTTATGGCTTCGCCAGCGAATGCCAACGAAACAGAAAGACATCCCATTTTTGTTATCTTGACAAATCTAGGATAATCAACACATGCATACTAAGGATTTCATCCACTACCACTGGGGATTTTAAATCTAAACATGCATCATGCTTTCTCAAGTGAACAAAATATTCCTTTTCTCATATCATATGCCAATCAAGCAACTAGTTATCTACATACAATATAAGGCATCCTATCTACATGTCAAAAGTAAGATATGGTTAAAAATCACCATGGGTCAGTAAAGCTACTAATTAGCCCTCCTTGATTTTCCCATATCATATGTCAGTCAAGCAACTGGTTAACTACATACGATATAAGACATCTTATCTTCATGTCAATTGTAAGATAATGTTAAAACTTACCATGGGTCAGTAAAGCTACTGATTAGCCCTCTACGATCTTCTTCTATCATATGCCAATCAAACAACTGGTCCGCTACATATGATATAAGGCATCTCATCCGCAAGCCAAATCACAGTGCACTCAATGCAAGATGAGGTAATCACTTAGAGCCCCATTCCATATGTCAGTCAAGCAGCTGATATACTATATAGCTTGCGGTATGCTTCTTCGAAAACTCTAAACCATACTTTATGCAATCTTTACATTAACAAGCTGTGTTTAACAAATAAATGACTTTTCAACCATCCTTTAGTGAATTCAATTCACTGCATAAACTCATCAATATTTTAGGTAAATCATAGGTCTAAAGTGAATAGCATCCACAACATTATCCTATCAATATAAGTGAATTTCATTCACTATAACTAATCCAAAATCTTTAGTGAATCACATTCACTAAAACCAAATCAAGCTTTCACTACAACAAAAATGGTTATTTACGGTGTTTTATTGACGGCGTTTATGTATAACGCCGTAAAAAGTGGTAATATAAGTCATAAATCCCGTGTTTTTTAAAAAAGTCGTAAAAGCATTAATATTTATGGCGTTTATTAAACGCCGTAAAAAGTATAGGTATTAACGGCGTTTTTCAAACGCAGTAAAAGAAATATTCACGGCTTTTTTTAAATGTCGTAAAAAGTATAGGTATTAATGGCATTTTTCAAATGCCGTAAATAGTTTTAGTATTAACGGCGTATTTTAAACGCCGTAAATAATATGCCGCGAAATATCCCATTTTCTTTTCTTTTCCCTCTTTTTCTTTTCATTCCCCACGCCCTAATTTGCTCTCAATCGAAAACCTTACTCATCAAGCTGAGGTAAAAGATTAGTATTAGTATTCACGGCGTTTATTAAACGCCGTAAAAAGGATTAGTATTAACGGCGTTTTTTAAACGCCGTAAAAGATTTACTTATTCACAGCGTTTATTAAACGCCGTAAAAGATAAAAGCAGTAGTATTAACGACGTTTTTCAAATGCCATAAAAAGTATTACTATTCATGGCGTTTTTCAAATGCCGTAAAAAGTCTAAGTATTTACGGCGTTTATTAAACGCCGTAAAAAGTGTGCCGAGAAATTTTCACTTCCCTCATTTTCTTTTCTTTTTCTCGCGCCCCCATTTGCTCACTCTAAGCTGCCGTAAAAAGATAATAAATGTTGTTAAAAAAAGGCGCTAAGATTTCCCTCCTTTTTTTAGTGGCAAAATGACAACTATTTACGGCGTTTATTAAACGCCGTAAATACTAGTATTCACGGCGTTTTTCAAACGCCGTAAAAAAGCTAGCTTTTTACGGCATCGCGACAGACGGCATTTTTTGCGGCGTTTGAAAAAAGCCGTGAATAGTTATTTACGGCATTTTTTAAACGCCGTAAAAAGCTATTTTTCTTGTAGTGTTTCTTAGTTAAATCACATTCACTATCATTAAATCGAACTTTGAGCAAATAGCATTCACTCACTTAGCTAAACTAAAATTATGAGTGAATTTCATTCACTTCCTTCAGTATTTCCATAATCAAATCTAAAAATATGAAAATTCACTTTCATGGTGATTTTTCTTGAAAAACTAGTCAAAATCATGAAAAAGCTTGAAAATCACCCTATCATCCTTAAAAGTCAACTCTCGAATTTCAAAGTTATTTTATACCTACACATCATATTTTTAAATGACCAAAACAAATTTTGAGTGAAGTCAATTCACTGCACAATCAGTCATATTTCATTAATCACATCTATCATGAAAGCTTTCAACAATATTTTGAAGAATTTCATAAAAGGCTCGTATGCGAATGATAAAAAGGATTTTAAGCGATTTGACTTAAATCTTTGGTTTTCTTTGCAATACGTGAGGTTAGCAACAACTTTTCTCAAGGCTGTAGGATACTTTTGAGATGTCGATCTTCATGTTTTTTGCTTCAATAACAACGAGGTTAGTCCGCTCTTTGAAGAATTTTGTGCTTTCTTGTTAACTCAACCCAAATAACCTATCATCATTCCAACTATTCGTCATGGTTACATGCAAACTTTGTCTTATCTTCTTGAAATAACACCTCAAGAGGTTTCCATATTTGTTCAAAAGGATTATATTTACCTAATGAAACTAGCTACTTATTTCTTGGTTAGCAGGAGTAGGCGTTTCTCACAATCTCAACAACATGCACTAGCCGTATGCTTTATAGGGCGATTTCTCATTTCTAATGGAACCGTTCTAATCCCTATAGAGGTATGTGAACTCATCCAACCCCTTTTTCAATCTCATAATCTCATTCCTCTTGTCTTGACAAAAACTTTAAATGGTTTTGACAAATTCTGCACATCATCAAGATCATGTATTGAGGGTAGCCCTGTTCTGCTTCAAATGTGGTTGTGCGAACACTTTAACTTCATCTCACCATATGAAGGTGTTAATTATCGACCTCATCACTACTGTCAGGTCTAAATTTTCCAAGGTCTTATCCTTGAAAGGATGGGTTATTTTATTGTTTGGTGTTTTTTGGCAAGACATCAACTGGCATATTGTTATGCGGGAATACAGTGATCGATTTCTTCTCCGCTCTTCAGGATGTGCTCAAGTGAAGCTGGTGGGCTTGAAATACACTTCCTTCTACTGGGCTAGCATAATTTCTTGAAGAATATTTGAAGATTGAGATTAGAGCTTACATGGCTCGTTGTTCAAATATCTTGATTTCTTTATAGGATGGTAAGTGGACTTAGCACCTAGGTATTCATGGACTTTAGGTGATTTTAGAGTGACTTTAATTTAGATTTTTATATGCCTTTAAGTGGTTTAGAATGCCTAATATACCTAAGAATGGTCTACAAGTGAAAATTGGTCAAAAATAGTTGAAAATATTTTTTTTTTGAAAAAATCCAGAAAATCCTGTCAAATTGGATCGATCCAGGTTTTTAGGTAGGATTGATTCGGCGTATAGAAAGGGTAGGATCGATCCTATTAAAAAGGCTGAATCGATCCAACTCGTTGATAGTTCATAAATCTTCTATTTTTTGCTGATTTTGATGTGTTTTGACCTATAACAACTTCTATAGGACTAGGTAACTTTACTAGGGTTATAAATAGGTGTCTTAAGCCTAGTTTACAAGTGAAGAAAATATTGATTCATCTATAACCTAGAAACCCTAGCCTCCATAGCATGCAACACCTTCTCCATGGTGTTTAGCTTCTAGTTTCATGTTCTTTTTTTTTTCTTTTTTTTTAAGCATCGATCTAAAGATGTTGTAAAACCATACCCAGTTTGTTTAGAGGGATTCAAGGGATCGAATCTCGCCGTTGTTAGCCTTGGTGGATTTCCAAGGTGGTTTGGTTTTGTCGGTGTATCTCCGGTGGTTGCCGTCAGTTACGATGTTGATGTACTATTGGTACATTGTGGGCTACGAAGACGTATCGTGGAGCTCGATACGAGGTAAAGACTGTGCTCATTCATGAACTCGTTCGAGAAGAAGCTTAAAGATGGCGTGAACTACTTGGCTTGTGGAATTAAGTGTTGGTTAGTAGTATCATAGTCTTGTAAGTTGTCTTTTTCATAGTGCTTCCATTATTCCCGAGGTTTTTTACCCTATTAGGGTTTTCCTCGTTAAAAACTTGTGTTTTGTGTGATTGCTTAATATTGCTTATTATTGTCAATTGAACACTATGCAAAGGCTAGGTAATTAAATTTGCTTTTTCTATCAAGAAATAGTATCCTCGAAATTTCAATTGGTATCAGAGCTGAGTTCACTTATTAGGTTTAATCACCTGAGTGTATTCTTGCTTCGAGGAGATGGATTTCTTGAAAGAAAGCGGTTCAAACACTAGACCACCACTGTTTGAGGGATTAAATTATTCCTACTGGAAATCCAAGATGATGATTTTCTTAAAATCCATTGATGATAGGGTGTGGCTTACTGTATAAACAGGTTGGAGTTCCCCTATGGAAACCAAAGATGTTGTCACTGGTCCCAAACTGTTGGAGATATGCCCTAAAACCAATCCTAAAGGGCATGTCTATTTCATATTATATAAATTAGAAGGTATTACTTGTCGTATGTATTTAAATATATATATGATAAGGTCCATGAATAAATGATAAGAGAAATATATATCTCACGTTATTGAGATAAGGAGACTTATATTTCTCATACACATTTATTCTAAAGTTGTTCATGCTCATAGGTTTATTAAAGTGGACATTTATAAATCGTCAAGAGTAGCACAGATTTAAACCAACTCCACTGGGAGGATAGGTAGTCTTTCCTATCAGTGTATTGACACTTAGGTTAATCTGTGAGTGCATATTTGAGAATATGTACACTGAACATGATCTGCTAGAATGTTCCTATGGAGATTAAGTCAAATGAATATTCTTTTGTTACGTCCATTTGTTTGGTAGTCCTTAGACCTGATACACCATAGCTATCTTGTGCTTGAGTTGTTAGGGTTTGATAGTTTCTTGTACAGCCTTAACCTTAAGGAAGTAATCGATACTCATTGGCTCTAATAAGTTGTGCATGAAGATAGATGAGTGGTCAATAAGGAATCATCATTCTCATTATCATGAGAGAGAATGCCAGGGTTAGTTCACAAAGATAACTCTCAGTTTGAATCTTTAGTCAGAGTGATAGGTGAACTGTGAAAGTGTTTCATCGGGTTCATCTTATTGAGATTATACTTTGTAGAACATATGACAAGTTGTTAAGATAAGGCTTGACTTATTACCATACCTGATTATCTTAACAGTAACATTAGGGGGTGAAGGATTAAGTAATAAGAAGAGTTCACATAGTTATACTATTCACCCACACCTAGGGTACGTCATGATATGTTGCTAGACGTCACTCGTGACTAGTGTAGGCCTAATGGTAAGTGTTATCATTGAGGGCAAAATTAGAAATTATTCCAATTGAACCAAAAATAGAAAGTTTCTATTTTAGGAAACATGAGATGTCCTGACCCACTATTAGGTTGGAGTGAACCCAAAGGATCACACACAATAGGACTCAAGAGAG
Organism: Hamamelis virginiana; assembly: GCA_017140935.1. Classification (NCBI taxonomy): domain Eukaryota; kingdom Viridiplantae; phylum Streptophyta; class Magnoliopsida; order Saxifragales; family Hamamelidaceae; genus Hamamelis; species Hamamelis virginiana. The sequence goes on from JAESVK010000155.1 coordinate 1,079,737, forward strand.
CTCTTTAATTTTAGAGAGGGGTAAGCTTATAATTAAATGCAACTTAATAGGATACTTTATTAATAGTTAATAATAGTGGTCCTTAGTTGCAAAATTAGAAACTCTTGTATTTTCTATAAATACAAGGGCCAGGGTGCATGCTAGCACTAAGCCCGCCCAAACCCTAAAAAGAAGAGTGAGAAAACCTCCCCAAAACCCTAGGGCTATGAGCTATAGAGGAGGCTTTCCCCTTGGCTGTTTTCTCTCTCTCCCTCTCATTCTTGCTTTGCTTCAAGAGTTGATCAAGAGCAAGTGGATTAAAGAGTCTTGGGTTCGTGTGGATACCTTGGAGGCTTCATCGTTTTGAAGCTAGGATTCGTTTGAGACAAAGAACACCAAAGGCATTCAAGTAAGTCTTTATTATGTTTAATATGCTTTCTTGTTTATTATTTATGATCTGATGCTTGTTCGAACTCCTGCTGGAATGTGATGGTTGGATTCGATTTTGTTTAGAAGTTTTTACGTTCGTCTTCCGCTGCGAATCCATGACCACCACATCCTTTCACAAACCTCATGAGGAATGGGATAGTAATGATCTAGAGAAGAGTAGCTGGAATAACAAAGGGCTATAAGCCCTTTTTAATGGTGTGTCTGGGTCAAAGTACTAAAAGATTATGACTTGCACCATTTCGAAAGAAGCTTGGGATATCTTGCAAGTAACCCATGAGGGTACTCGTCAAGTCATGAAGTCTCGAATCCAAATTTTGACTTCCACTTTTGAGAGATTTAGGATGGAAGAGAAAGAAACTTATTCTGAATTTTATGCTAAGTTAAATGTTATAGTTAACTCATCCTTTAATCTAGGTAAGAAAATACCTGACAAAGTTGTTGTTAATAAAATCTTAAGGTCTATACCCAATAGATTTCAACCTAAAATCACTGCGATTGAGGAAAGTAAGGATGTTGATTTGTTAAGAGCGGATGAACTCTGTGGTTCACTCCAAGCCTTTGAATTGACTTTAAGGCAACCTAAAAAATCTAAATCCATTACATTAAAGTCAATCAAAGAAGAAACCTCAATTTCTGATGATGAGGTGACTGTTGATGATGAGGATATTGCTCTCTTTGCATAATTCAAAAAATATCTTAAATTTAAAAAGAGCAATCCTACTAGACAAGGAAATTCTTCTAGGTCTGATTCATCTTCTAACTTAACAGTTAAAAATACTCAATCTGTGACCAATACTAGGAAAGAATTCTTCAATTGCCACAAATTAAGTCATAGAGCCTCTGATTGTCCTGATAAGAATAAAAGTAAAGGTAAAAATCAAGTTGATTGTGCCACTCTCAGTGATAATGAGGTGGAAGGGAATGAATCAGACATAGACATAGATGAGTTTGAAAACTTCACTGCCTTTGTTGTGTCCACTAATAGTAAAGTCGAGTTTGAGTCAGTTCTAGTTGAGTATGAATCTGTTTTAGTTGAGTCTGAGTCGGTTATAGTTGTGTTTAATGAGTCTCCTGAATTGGAAGAGGATGATGAACAGGCTCTTGAACAAGATAATCTTCAATTAGCTTATAATGAATCGTTTAATGATGCCATGAAACTTAGGAAGAAAAATATGAATTTGGCAATTAAGTTTAAGAATCTTGAAAAACTCATTAAAATAGGAAGTCATTGACTTAGAGGCTAGTGTGAATCAGTTAAAAGGTCATAGGGTAACTTTCTCTAAAAAGCTTATCCTTGTTGAAAAAGAAAAAAATTGAGGTACTTGAAAAAGTTAATTCTTTAGATAGTGAACTTTTACTCAAGTCTGAAAATGAGATAGTATCTCTCTCATTGCCAATCTCAAAAAAGAAGTTGATGCTGCTCGTGACCTAAGAATTAACCTTGATAAGAGGTCTGAGCAACTCAATCAACTATTGGGTACCGTCAAAAGTAATTTTGGTAAAGAAGATTTAGGATATAATGTTCAAGAGGTTAAACCCTCTAAAGTTAACAACGAAGCTCCTAAAGCTAAGATTGAGGAAAAAAAAAAAAAAACCTTCTAAGCAATCAATTCATGTTCATAAACAAGTGTATTCTATGTATCTATTTGACAATTTGATAAACGACATGGTTCTTAAGCATTCATAAATCATATCATTCAAAAGATGTTTAGAATTCACAATGTCCTTAAAACAGTTATAAAACAGGTATATCATTATTTACAGTAAAATGTTACTTATCCCTACCTCAATGCAATAGTGTTTCCAACCCTTTATGGCTCCACGAGCCTCCCAAATACAATACTCAATGCACCCAATGTAATTGGCCCTTCCAAGGACGGCCCTTCCAAGGACTTTCCAAATCTGAGAACAACAAGAAATGCAAAAGAAGAAATCAAAAGCACAAAGGATTCTAAAATCCCAAAAGTAAAATAACTCATTCCTTAAAACCCTTCACTCACTACCCTATGGACCAAAAACCCAAAATGCTAATCCAAAGGACTTAAGACTTTCAAGACATATTTTATGATTAGGCGTTGCATGCCTAATCCCATGGCTAAAAGCCAAGTGATTTAGGAGACAAGCCTTAGAAAAGCCAATGATTATATAAAAAGGGTAAAACTAGTATTACCAAAATATCTCTCTCTCAAAAAACAACTTGACCCAACAACCTCCAAATTCAAAAACTAGATCTCACAAGCATTTCGAGCATATAAAGAACACTTGAAACGAAGACTGGATGCAAAAGTTATGCTCATAATAAAATTTTATGTTAGCCTTATGGTTTCCACCCATATTTGTTAAATGATTTTGATGATAACAAATATTGTGTTTTGATCTCTCATGTGTATATGAATACATTGTTGTATGGCGCATGATAATATTGATATATTGCATATGAATATTTTGATGTTCATTCGTGTTTATTGCCAAACCTTTTTGAATGAATGTTTATTATTTGACAATGTCATATTAGTTACTTGATTAACATTGTCATATTTATTTAATGTTTGTTTGGCTAACCTTATTAATTGATTGACATTATCCTATAGTTCTTGTATATCTATTTTGGTATATGTGTTTATAAGAATATAATAGGATTCAAGTTGTCAATGAAGAAGGCTTAAGCCACCATGAAGCTCTTGCACTTTATTGAACCTTATGTGGATGTGAATATGTTGCATATTCACTTAAAGACTTTGAAGAGATATTGCATTGATGCAATCCTATCATAAGCCACAACATTATTGAAGTGTAATGATGAAGCCAAGCAAGCCTAGCACAAGCCAAGCTTAAGTGTTGAAGATTTTGCTTTTGTTCTTGTGTGAGTGCTTAGGATTTATATTGTAAATCTCTCTATAGGATGAACTAATTGGCTCAATTAACTATGACTTAAAGACCATAAGTTTTAACTATGGAAAATCACATTTTGGTCAAAAATTGTTTCAAACTCTTAATAGGCTTTGTGGACACAAAAGACAAAATGTTTTATACTTATCGTTTTGGCCTAAACATCCTTGGAAAACATTTTAAACTTGCCCAAAATTGTTTTGGAACACTTAGTTAACTTGCCCAAGTGTTTATGTTGATTTTGACTTAGAAATTTCACAATATTGACATTGCAACTTCCCTAGTCGACTAACCCAATTAGTCCTAATCGACTAAGTGAAGTCTTGAAATGATGATATGAGAAATTCTAAGTTAGTCGAATAAGCACCCTGGTCTAGTCGACTAATGGTTTCCTAGTCGACTAATCTTTCCTTACTAGTCGACTAATGGCAGGTACAGAAGCCTTGTTTTTGTTGCAAAGTTGCTAGTCGACTAATAGCCCTTGGCTAGTTGACTAATCTATCCCGGAGAAAATTTCCAAATGAGTTTTTAAGTTGGTAGTCGACTAACACCCTTGTGCCTAGTCGACTAACCCAGAAAATTTGTTCAAACTATTTTTCATGAGCTAGTCGACTAACCCCTTAGTCCTAGTCGACTAACCGTGCCCGGGAAGTTAAAATGCTTTGTAAATCAGCTTGCTAGTCGACTAACCCTTTTGTCCTAGTCGACTAACTAATGCTCTGCAACTCCAAACGGCTCTATTTTGACCCCCAACGGCCATATTTGTTTTGGAACCTATTTATACTCATTTTATGGGTCTTGAATCAACTAATGATCATACACAATCATACACAAACTTAGTCAACATCATTCTTGTGTGATTTATTCACTTTGATTCATCATTCTCTCTTGAGCCATTGAATAGTTCTTAATCTTTGAGAGATATTAGTGAAAGCTTCATTGTTGTACATCTTCTACTCATTAAGGAGTGTTCTTTATTGTACTCAAACCTCATATTGTAATCTTGTGAGTTGTAAGGGTTGAGTGTAACCCTTGTAGGTGAGAATCTACCACCTAGAAAGTAGATTGTGGGTGAGTTGTCTTCCACCTTGAAAGAAGGCAAGTTGTAAATGTTTCTCCACCTTGAAGGAGTGATCCATAGTGGAATGTGGAATCCTCAAGACAGGGCTCTTGAGGCGTGGACGTAGGCGGAGACCGAACCACGTTAATTCTTGTGTTTGAATCTCTCTAACTCTTCTCTTGCATTTCAATTAATATACTTGCTATATTAATTGTTGTTGAATTCATATACTTATTGTATCAATTGTTTCATTGTGATTCAAACATTGTCTTCTACTGAATTTAATTGAACCATAATTTTTATTTGGTAATTATTTTGAAAAGTTTGCAATACCTCTATTCACCCCCCCTCTAGAGGTATATTTTGGGCCAACATTTTAGAAGGAATAAAGAGACTGCACAACCCCATTACTGATAATGCACAAAGCCATTATCGGTAATGGCACCTTGCTGCTAAGCAATGAAAACAACATTACTAATAATGCCTTGGAGCATTATCGGTAATGATCGTTCCCTAGAAAGCCCACACAAGTAGCATTACCTATAATGCTCCCTAGCATTATCGGTAATGGCTACCCAGAAACTAAAAACCGAGCTTCAATAGAGTCCAACTCTCTTCAAACCTCAACAACACCCTCCAAAACTCAAAAACACCTTAACAAACCTTAGATTTAACCACATCAAACCTCAAAACCCTTTGATCTACAACCATATATAACCCAAAATAAAGGACAAAACTCAAAGATCAACCATGATTTCTTAAACAAAAACCCACAAAACCCATGAAACCCAAATAACAAACATGCAAGCTTCAAAAGCCCCAAAACTTCTCAAACTTGTCATCCAAACCACGGATCCAACCTGATTGCATCATATAATTGCATATTTCTATTGCATTATTCCCATCATTTTGTGCATATTTGAGACATTTATATTTATAAATAGACGTTTTTTATGTTTTCTTGTTTTTCCATGCCTTGTAGTAAAAGTGCAATAAAATGGATGCTTTTTGCATGCAAAGTTGGAGCTTGGAGTCAAGCCTTGGAAGTCTTCAAAATTCATGGGACTTATATGACATACTTCTAAATGTGTCTTGATGCCACATATCATATTTCAAAGCTAAATGCCAAATGGTTTGGGAGATATGGGCAAATGAAGTCAAGAAGTGCAAAATATGACCAATCTGGGTATTCTAAAAATACTGTTTTTATACAGATTGAATTAGACAATGAGACTACCATGGTTAGAAAGTATACTTCTCAAGCTTTCCAACAATATAAAGAAAGTCCAAATCCGACTCTGGAAGAGAGAGATATGACCATTTGAAGTCGGAGGCATTCACAAGGCATTTTAAGGCATTTTCGAAGAATCTGATATGTGGTACCGGTACCAGGTATTTGAAATCAGTTTTTAAGCTCCAGAAACATTTTGAACCGGTACCAAGACCCGTGGTACTGGTACCGAGGCCTGAAAACTGCATTTTTCAGCTTGTAAATTGCCCATTTGTTGAGGGGCAATGTGGGTATTTCAAGGGGACTTTAGGGCAAATTTTGGGGGCCTATTTAAAGGCATTTTACAGCTGGTTTGGGAGTTCCTCCATTGTTCTCTTAGTCTTAGGTTAGGGTTTTAGTTGTTCTTCATTTTCTTAGCTTAGGATTAGCTTAGTTTAGTGTTAGTTTTGCATATCATTTGTTCATTTCATTTGTAAGCTTTAGTTTAGGTTGTTTAATCTTTCATTTGGATGTTAAACTTTGTATTTTTCATTCTCAATTAATAGAATAGCATTTATTTCAATGTCTCTTGAATTTATTGCTTTTTTTTTTGTGTATTTACTACATTCATGGCTAGCGAAACACCCTCAAGGTGGGTTCTATGGTGGATTTCATCTCCAAGCCCTAGGTAAATGGTGCTTTCTCATCTCAAAAGCTTTCAATGACAATGGAATGATGTTTAAATGCTCTCTCACCTTTTAAACCCTTGTAGTTTCATATTCATGATCATTGTAAAACTTGTTATGTTTAGTTATTGAGCACATATACATATTACATGTTTATAAAAATGCTATATCTTTTGAACCCTTGTAATATCATATTCATGATCATTGCATGACTTGTTATAATTGGTTATTGAACATATGCATGCTACATGTTTTTGAAAATGCCAATGAGAGTATTGAACTTCATTTTATCATTCGTTTCACTTTATTGGAGCTTCTATTGCTAAACTCTCCAATCAAGACCTTAGAGTAAAGCTTTCAATGATTTTACACTTTCTTTTGCATTTTTTGGTTTGCAACACATAAGTATCATTTAGACCTATTCCACTCCCTGTGGATATGACCTGGGACTCCCTCAGTATTTATTGCTTGACGACCGGTAGATCCCTACGCTTGGGATTACATCGCACATCGCATTTTCAGTTCAAGCAATTGGCGTCGTTGCCGGGGAGTGGCAAGAGTTCTAAAGTGATCTAAGAAGAGCTAGTGGTAACTTGTAATTGCATTACAAGTCCGGTAAGTTCTTCTTAATCTATGTGTAAATATTTGTGTAAATAGTAGTTGTAGTTGTTTTTAATTTTTATATATAAAAAAAATATATATATATATATATATATATATCCAAGACCCAGCCTCAATGCAAGGAGGTTATGACCAATACACATATTTGGGAGAAAGAGAGGGCATGAATGTGCATTTCTATAGTGCACTAAAGAACACTTACAACTCTCCATATTCCAACACATGTAATCATGAGTGGCAAGATCACTCTACTTTTGATTGGAGCAATGGTTACGAAGTTAGTCCTCAAGAGCCACTGGGTTACTATTTCTCTCTTGACCAACCAAATTATGAGTATGATGGTCAATCTTTATATTTGGATGGTCATGGATATCAAGGGTTTGAATTAAACCAAAACCAAGGTTACGCCCCACCACCCTATCTAATAGGTCAACAATTTTGCCAACCACCTCAAGTGAGCTTGGATGACGTTTTGCAACAATTATTTGAAAATGAAAAGGCTAATGCCCAAGCTATTGATGAAATTAGAAATGAACTACCGAGTTGACCAATTTATTGGTTGTGTTTCAACAAGATGATAACTTTCCTTCACAACCCGAAACAATTTTTTATGGTCAACAAAATGAGGAATTTTTTAATGACATTGATGATCATGTAGAGGAAGTTAAGGCAATTACTCACACTATGAATTTTGAAAATGATATTTTGAACAACTCTTTTACTGAGTCACATGTGGATTCTAGTGAGTGTGATGAGCCTCAATTTTTAAAGAATAATTGTGCTATTATGGAGATAGGTGAAGTGTTGGAAGAAAAAGAGTGGGTGCCGCCTAGGTTTGAGGAGTCAACCCCTCCCTCTTTTAAAGAGAAGTTTTTGTCCCTAATATCCAAACCACATAAGCTTCACTTGAGTTCAATGCCTTACATTTTAAAATTTGCTCCATCAAGCAAAAATAAAAATTTTCAAAGAATTAAAAAGGGTATTCATAGGAACAAGGTGGAGGAAATTGCTCTTAACTTCTTGAATAAGTTTTCTACACTTGGGAACTCAATTAAGAAGTGTTTAGAGAAAAGGGAGCACATTATAACAGTTTTTGATCCTGGTGGATAGGATCTTTTACCGTTAGCTTGTACATAGTAGTTTTTGTTTCATAATTTAGTTCTTTTTATTTCTTTACTTATCAGTTTTCACTTTTATGTTTTTGTGAGCATTCTAACATTTTCACTGGTTATAGAGGATTAACACAACACATACAGGTGCTTTTATTCTTTCTCCTTTTCATTGTGTCTTTAATGCTTCTCTTTGCATGCATTGAGGACAATGCACATTTCAAGTTGGAGGGAGAGGTTACATTTGTGTCGATATTTTTCACATGTAAAGGGTATTTTTGTTCACATTTAGGTAGTTTTTGTTTTTTTTTTTTTTTTAATTTTTCAATCATTCCCTTAGCCACTTGATGTTTTTGAACTTGTTACAATGTGTTTATGCTTATGTAAATCTGTAAATCTCTTATTTATGACTCGTTTTGAGCATATGCTTTTATGTAGGTGATTTCTTATTAATGCACATGCACAAATTATTCATTATACATTTTGAACCAAAAGAATGTCTTACTTAAGCTTTGTAATCATTGTTTATATTTGTTGTTCTCTTTTTCCAAGTATTTTTGTGTTTTTCTCTTTATTTTTCGTTCCACCACCATCGTTTCCTGTGTTTGTTTAATATATGAATGATTAATGGTTTTGTTACGCATTGTCTATACATTTGTGATTCATAGAAAATGATCATAGGCCTTCATTGAGTATTTGAGCCTAAATTCTTTCATTAATGTTGCCGCTAGAACCTAATTTTGAGCCTTCAAGTTTCATTTTCTTGGCCAGCATAGGAAGCCCAAGGGTAGAGATTAGGTGGTATAGATTTTGGATGATTTGTGTTAATTGTGTAGTTGTGTACATATATGTTTCAGTGTTGTGTATGCCAAGTCTCAAGTTTGGGCAGATTATTATTGGAAGGGAAATGAAATTTGTAACGATTGGTGATGTAAGGGTTGACAAGTTTGGGCAGATTATCATTGGAAGGGAAATGAAATTTGTAATGATTGGTGATGTAAGGGTTGAATAATGCAACCTTGAAAAAAAAAATGAATGAAAAGAAAAAGAAAAAAATAGAAAAGGAAAAAAAAAAAAGCAAAAGAAAAAAAAAGATTGCAACAATAAAAGCCCAAAACCGTTCATTCACATTTCCTATGTACTCAACAGTTTTTCTGCTTTAATTGGTTGGCACATTGTTCGTTTACATGGTGTGTTGAGTTTAGTCGTTATAATTGTGGGTAGTTTTGTGTTGTGTTTAGTATTGTGTTTGTTGTTTAGTAATGTGTTCTTGTCCTTTTTTTTAGGTTAGGTTGTGTGTATGTGATGGTTGGGTAGATAACCTACACCAAATTATAAAAATATCACACTTCTTGTTGTTATCCATCCTTGAACCTAAAGGCATTATTGAGCAACAAAAGACATATTTGATTCCATGAATTGCTCATGTTTAGCTTTTGTTGCAATTTTACCATCTCTTGTGTTTATGTATGTTGTTCATTTTCCCCTTTTTCATTTGTGATAATGCATCTCTTGTACATTTAACTTCTCTAAGTGTTATAATCCATCCACTTAAGTAGGACTCTCTCATTCACACATTACTTATTAATCAAATCCTTTGTGAATGATTGTTGTTTAAAGTGTTGCTTCGTTGTGTTTCTTTTTGTTTCCGTATATTTTCTTTAAGCTTGGTGCATTCAAATTGTTTGGAATGTATTTGAATGATTCTTTTCACTAACATAAGGATTTTATTTATGCAAATCTAGTTCAAACCATTGCATAACTTATGAAAAGATAGATTTCTTTGCATGCCCATTTTGTTGAAATTTGTTCTTGATATTTGTGAATAAGGGGAATGTACACTTCATGTTTGTGGGTGTCATTTCTGCAAACCCTCACGAGACTACAACTCGTCCGCTAGGAGGAACCTAGGAGTTTAAAAGCTTGTTGCATACGTTAAACGCAATCGCGATTACCTGTGAAAGTGGATTAGTTAGGTTTGTTTATTTTGTTTAGATTTTTGTTTTTATACTAGTTCTTGCTAGAGACTAGCAAGGTTCAAGTTGGAGGGTGTGACTGCATCATATAATTGCATATTTCTATTACATTATTCCTATCATTTTGTACATACTTGAGCCATTTATATTTATAAATAGATGTTTTTATGTTTTCTTGTTTTTTCATGCCTTGTAGGAAAAGTGCAATAAAATGTATGTTTTTTGTATGCAAAGTTGGAGCTTGGCGTCAAGCCTTGGAAGTCTTCAAAGGTCATGGGACTTATGTGACATACTTCTAAGTGTATCTTGATGCCACATATCCAATTTCAAAGCTAAATGCCAAATGGTTTGGGAGATATGGGCAAATGAAGTCAAGAAGTGCAAAATCTGACCAATCTGGGTATTCTAAAAATACTGTTTTTATACAGATTGAATTAGACAATGACACCACCATGGTTAGAAATTAGACTTCTCAAGCTTTCCAACGATATAAAGAACGTTCAAATCCAACTCCAAACGAGAGAAATATGACCATTTGAAGTTGAAGGCATTCATAAGGCATTTTAAGGAATTTTCGGAGAATCTGAGAGGTGATACCACCTTTTAGTGGTACTGGTACCAGGTATTTAAAATCAGTTTTTAAGCTCCAGAAACATTTTGTACTTGTACCAAAACCCGTGGTACCGGTACTAAGACCCGAAAACTGCGTTTTTCAACTTGTAAATTGCCCATTTGTTTAGGGGCAATGTGGGTATTTCAAGGGGACTTTAGGGCCACTTTTGGGGGCCTATTTAAAGGCATTTTGCAGCTGGTATGGGGGTTCCTCCATTGTTCTCTTAGTCTTAGGTTAGGGTTTTAGTTGTTCTTCATTTTGTTAGCTTACGATTAGCTTAGTTTAGTGTTAGTTTTGCATATCCTTTGTTCATTTCATTTGTAAGCTTTAGTTTAGGTTGTTTAATCTTTCATTTGGTTGTTGAATTTTGTATTTTTCATTCTCAATTAATAGAATAGCATTTATTTCAATGTCTCTTGCATTTATTGCTTTTTTTGTGTATTTACTACATTCATGGCTAGATAAACACCATCAGGTGGATTCTATGGTGGATTTCCTCTCTAAACCCTAGGTAAATGGTGCTTTCTCAGATCAAAAACTTTTAATGACAATGAAATGATGTTTAAATGCTCTCTCATCTTTTAAATCCTTGTAGTTTCATATTCATGATCATTGTATGACTTGTTATGTTTAGTTATTGAGCACATATGCATATTACATGTTTGTAAAAATGCTACATCTTTTGAACCCTTGTAATATCATATTCATGATCATTGCATGACTTGTTATAATTGGTTATTGAGCACATATGCATGCTACATGTTTGTAAAAATGCCAATGAGAGTATTGAACTTCATTTTATCATTCGTTTCACTTTATTTGAGCTTTTATTGCTAAACTCTCCAATCAAGACCATGGAGTAAATGATTCTTGATTGAGTATATGTATGAGAAATCATTTATTAAATGTTTGGAAGGAATAAACCCATAGGACTCATCTTACTTAACTTTATTAATTTTACTTTGCAAATTGCCATCAATTTGGCACAAACAACTCTCAACATCAAAAACCCCCATGATTTTACACTTTCTTTTGCATTTTTTGGTTTGCAACACATAAGGATCATTTAGACCTGTTCCACTCCCTGTGGATATGACCTGGGGACTCCCTCAGTATTTATTGCTTTACGACCGGTGGATTCCTACGCTTGGGATTACATCGCATATCGCATTTTCAATTCAAGCACAACCCCAAACCACCTTCCAAACACCATGAACACCAACCAAACCCAAACCCAAGCCCCCATTCTTCACAAATCCGAAAATGTACCAAAGAAAAAAAGAAGAAAATGCAACTACCATGCAAGAACTCACCTTTTGACGGCGAAGACGTGAAATCCGACGAACTCCGGCAACAAATCCGGCGACTAGCTCCTCCCTAGCTCACGGCCACTCTCCCTCTTTTCTATCTTCACTTAGAAAAAGGTAAGAATGGCAAAGAAAAGAAAGCTTGTCTTGCTTTTAAACTAATTTGGGACAAGTTGGGCATTTTAGAAAAGTTTAAATCACCTTTTTTTTCCTAAAATAATACGAAACTTCATTTAAAAACACATAATTAATAATATAAAAAGTCTGGGTTTTCATAGGCTGATTTTGTAATGCTTGATATGGAACCTATGAATGGTTCTAGGCTCCAAATTCCTGTCATCATTGGTAGATCTCTTATTGTGACTGCAAATGCAGTCCTTCACTATTGGTCGAGTATCATGGAAGCATCTTTTGATAATATGAAGGCCAAGCTTCAAGTTTACCATGCTGTCACACATCCTTATCACTTTGAGGAGTGTTCGTTTGTGGACATTATAGATGAGGTAGTTGGGGAGACTACGCCATTCATTTTGACTGAAGATCCTTTAGAGGCATATCTTGTTAGTAATATGCCCTAAAAGCCAATCATAGTGTTGATTTTAGGACTGTTGACATTCATACTTTTCATTTATTAAATAAATTGATTGGGTAAGTTTATTTATTATTATCCTCATTCTTATATGTTTAAATAATAATTATCCATAGATTAAATGTTGAGAAAATAATTATTCAAGAGTTGGGATAAATGAGACTAATACTTCTCATAACATTAATCTTAAGTATTCCTAGTTGTAGGTTTATCAAATGGGTAATGATAAACCAGTAAAACTAGCACTGGTTATGTTTGCTCAATCAGAGGATACTGAGTCTCAAGTATTTGTGTAGAGACACTAAAGCAAACCTGTGGGTGCTTGTTAGAGAACAAGTACACTGAATGTGATCGACATAAAGTTCATTATATGGAGTTTTATTTACCTGTCAAATAGTAACTTACAAGTTACAGCGACATAAGTAATCCGTAGACTTGAGGCATCATAGTTATCTTGTATTTGGGACATTAGAATTTAATGATACACCTTAATTACATATCCTACCCAAGATCCATGTAAACATTGTTGTATCTATTGGTCCTATTGGCACAAATATGGAGATAGGTGAATGCACAATAAGGAATCCATCACTCTCAAATAAAGAGAGAGAATATCCTATGTAATCTTTACTGATATAACTCATAGGAATCTTTGGCCAGAGTGGAATAACTTTGAAAAAAGTTTTCAAATGGCACTTATGTGAGTTGATATCATAAGACGGTTTACATATAATTAAGTTGGTAGTTTGACAGCCATCCATACTATAATAACTTAATTGGGACATTATGTGTTGGAAGGATCTTATTATGTCTTAACTGTTATCTGAAGGGTTCACTTTATTATTTCATAGTATTCAAGGTATGTCATGAAATGCTGCTAGGTGTCACTCATGACTAGTAGAAGCCCGAAGAATATAAACTGATATTTATTCTTCATAAGGAAATTAGAAAGAGTTTCTAGTTGAACCCAAGTAGAAAGAGTTCTACTTAGGGACATGATAATTGTCTAAGCCTACTACTGAATACCTGTGAATCCAAAAGGTCACACACCCATAAGCAGATGTGTATATTGGTTAAAAGAAAGAGAAGGAAAAATCAAATTTAAAGTAAATTTGATGCCACATGTATTAAGAGTTAAAACATGGGACTAATGTGCAATTATCAGATAATTAGCACATTATAATTAGGGTTACTGAAACCTTAGGGCCAGCCCTACATGCTCTATATAAAAGCACTCTTGCTAGCATGCTAGCACATGCTTTAAGTGAGAAAAACCTTAAGGTCGTGCCCCTCTCTCTCTCTTTGTTCATTCTTCTTCTAGGTTTTTTGAAGAATGAAAAGATCAAGGCCTATATTCACAAGCTTGGTGTGGATAATACTCTTAGAGGCTATTCACTTGCGCGGCTCAACTTTCATTATGACTAAAAAGCTCTCAATGTAAGTACTATAACTAACTCCATAGATAAGATTTTAGTGATGCATTAAAAGCATGATTTTGATCATGGTTTGTTGGAAATCATACAACCAAAAATTTTAATTTCCGTTGTGTTCTTGGTTAATTTCTTTTCATGTCTTGCACACTTGAACTGTGAGGATTTTGACATTGATCAGTCCATTCTAGAGGCCAACCAAATTCTAGAGTCTACCCCTATTTTAGGCAACCTACCTTGGAAGCCTAAAGTTGAGGCATTACCTCCATTGGCTAGTACTCCTATGTCTACATCCCTAGAGGTCGCCCCAAAACTTGAGTTGAAGCCTTTACCAGCTAATCTCAAGTATGTGTACTTAGGTGCTAAGGACACTCTTCCAGTTATCATTGCTTCGGATTTGAGTGAGGAGCAAGAGAATCAACTCATGACAGTCTTAAGGGAGTATAAGCAAGCCATAGGGTGGTCGGTTGCGAATTTTAAGGGTATAGACCCATCTATTTGCATGCACCGAATTCACTTAGAGGAGGGAGCTGGTCCTTCAATAGAAATACAGCGAAATATTAATTCCAATATGAAGGAGGTGGTCATGAAGGAAGTGGTGAAGTTATTGTATGCGGGTATCATTTACCCCATCTCAGATAGTGAGTGAGTAGTTCCTACACAGGTTGTACCCAAAAAGTCGAGAATTACTGTAGTTGCTAATAAGAAGGGTATTCTAGTCCCAACTCGCGCCACCACTGGATAGCGAGTGTGTATTGATTACAAAAAATTGAATTCCAAGACTAGGAAAGATCACTTCCTATTTCCCTACATTAACCAAATCCTAGAGAAATCAGCGGGACAAAGATATTATTGTTTCCTAGATGGTTATTCTAGATATAACCAAATAGCAATGTATCCCAAGAACTAAGAAAATACCATATTCACCTATCATTTTGACACTTTTGCCTTTAAGCTTATGTCTTTCGTCCTATGCAATGCTCCTAGCACATTCCAGACATGCATGATGGCCATATTCTCTAACATGATTGGGGATTTCTTAGAGGTGTTTATGGATGCCTTTTCTGTGTTTAGCCCTTTTTTTAATGTTTGTCTTTCTAATCTGTCCAAAGTACTTAAGCAGTGTTGTGAGACCAACTTGGTCTTAAGTTAGGAGAAGAGCCATTTTATGGTTCAAAAGGGGATAGTTCTAGGTCATGTGGTTTCTCATCGGGGTATAGAGATCATCGGGCCAAAGTTGATTTAATTGCTAAATTGCCACCTCCTACCTCTGTGAAACAAATCCGGTCCTTTCTTGGACATGTTAGGTTTTACCGATGCTTCATTAAAGACTTTAGCAAAATTTCTAGGCCCTTATGCAATTTACTTGCCAATGATGTGTCATTTATCTTTAATGAGGATTGTTTGAAAGCTTTCAGGACATTACGCTCTCTTTTGAGCAATGCACCGATTATGTGGCCCCCAGATTGGTCATTACCATTTGAGATAATGTGTGATGCTTTGGATTATGCGATAGGGGCTATTTTGGGTCAAAAGGTAGACAAGATGTCTTATGTGATTTATTATGCTAGTAAAACACTTTCTGATATTGTATTAAATTACACTGCTACTGAGAAAGAATTACTAGCTGTTATTTATGCCTTGGATAAATTTTAATCTTATCTGCTAGTATCCAAAGTTATTGTTTTCCCAAACCATGGCGCATTGCAGTACCTCTTGTCCAAGAAGGAAACTAAGCCTAGATTAATTAGATGGATTCTTCTCTTACAGGAATTCAACTTTGAAATTAGGGACAATAAGGGGTCCAAAAATGGGGTAGTTGATCATTTGTCTAGGATTTTGGTAGACAGCGAGGGTGACTCTCTTCCGATTCGGGATTCCTTTCTCGATGAACAGTTGTTTGCGGTATCTCATGTTTTCTTGCCTTGGTATATGCATATCGGTAATTATCTTGCTACAAGACTTATTCCTTCTACTTGGTCTAAAAAATGAAAAATATCAATTCTTTTCACAGATCAAATTCTATATTTAGGAAGATCCTATTATGTTTAAGTATTCTATGGACCAAGTGATCCGCCGATGCATCCCTGAGGTTGAGATTTGTGATGTGTTGAAGTTCTGCCACACTCTAGCTTGTGGTGGACACTTTAGTGGCAAAAAGACCGCCGCTAAAGTTCTTCAATATGGGTTCTATTAGCCCATTTTGTTTAGGGATGCTATGAACTTTTGTAAGTCCTGTAGAATTGTCAGAAGATGGGATCTATGTCTAGAAGGGATATGATGCCACTTAGTCCGATTCTTATTATATAAATCTTCGATGTGTGGGGTATCGACTTCATGGGTCCTTTTCCTATCTTTCATGGGTTTGAGTATATCTTAGTGGCAATAGATTATGTGTCTAAATGGGTAGAAGTTGTTGCTACCAAGATAACTAATCAAATGTGGTATTGAAATTCCTCCCAGAGAACATTTTCTCGCAGTTTGGGTGTCTTAGGTCTATTATTAGTGATGAAGGCTCTCATTTCAATAACAAACCTTTTGCAGCACTTATTGCCAAGTACTCCATTATGCATAAACTAGCTAACCCATACCATCCCCAAACAAATGGGCAAGTAGAGGTGTCGAATAGGGAGATAAAACATATGGAAAAAAAAGTCAAGCCCGATCATAAAGATTGGTCTTTACAACTTACCGATGCATTTTGGACTTACCGAACTGCTTATAAACCTCTCATTGGCATGTCTCCATACCGACTAGTTTATAATAAACCATGTCATCTTCCCATCGAGCTTGAACAAAAGGGACTGTGGGCCATTCGACAATTTAATTTTGAAATAAAGGAAGCAGGTTCTAACCGCAAACTTCAACGTAGCGAGCTTGAGGAAATTCGCAGTGAAACGTATGACAGTTCCAAAATTTACAAAGCCAAAATGAAAGAATTTCATGATAAGCACATTACTCGAAAGTGTTTTGAACTAAATCAGAAAGTTTGACTTTTTAACTCTAAATTGCGATTATTTTCGGGCAAACTAAGATTTCGATGAGACTGGCCTTACACGGTTTCCAAGGTCTTTCCCCATGGCTCGTCCTTATATTGAGGGCCTTGGTGATGGGAATATGACTCAGGATGGGATGGTGGTTAAGTCGATGAACTTAGAAGACCCCATCTATGAGTTTAATTGAGGAGGTATACCACATCTAGCTGAAGAAGTAAAATTTAGCTCTTCTTAGGAGAAAACCCATGTTTTGGTGCATTCTAGTTGTTACCCATAGGTTCTAGTTCAGCTTGGTTAGTTGCTAGGTTTTTCCATTTCTTACCAACTTTTACTCTTTATCTCCATCATTGGGGACAATGTTGGGTTTTAATTTGGGGGGGGGTCACATGCATTGCATTCATGAGTGTGTGATGAGTGTGCTGTGTGTCATATGTTCATTTTTTTTTTTTTAGTTCTTTGAGTTTCTTACTCAATGTGAAGGCTTTTCAAACTTTTATGCATAAATAATACCCAGTAGATTATATTTAATGCCTTAATATGAACTTTGTGATGCATAAGCTTGTTTCTCAAACATTACACTCACATGAATCTATGTGAAATATCCTCTATTGCATTTAAGCACATGAATGATTACTTTAAATTAGAATGGAGACTTGCAACCATCTATGCATAATTTGAGCCTTTCATGCCTTTCTAGGGTTAAATGTTACATTTTAATCATTTCAGTGTATTTGGTTATTTCTATTGGATTGCGCATTGCATATTTGCTAGATCATGTGCATATTTTTGCGTGGATGAACTTTGATCATTTGGGAACATTAATTCATGATTAGGAAATTATTTTAGGCCTTTCTTGTGAGTCTTTGAGCTTTTGTTGTTCATTTGTTTAATTTTTATTATGTCGAGTTGAGTCACCACTTGAACCTGAGTTGCGCTTCACAATCCATTTGTTTCATGAGCTTAAGAACCCTTGGGAAGTTTGGTTTTGGTGCGAGAAAGGTTTAACAGAGTTATGAAATTTTGAAAGAAAGGAACGTCAGTGCAGATCTGTGGCTTGAGACACTTTTGAAGATGGGATTCTATAAAAAAGGGGTTTCACTTGTAGTGGAAGCCAGTTGAAGAATAAAAATTCAGAAAATAGGAAAATAAAGACTGATAGATAGAACTTCTATCGATACCAAAATAGGTCTATCGATAGACCTTGCCCTCAGCCAGCTAGTCCTGCAGACCCCCTTTAGTCATATTTTTTTCCAAATCCTCTCAAGTTCCTCATTGCCGACAACTCAACCCAACACCATCACCATCTCCACCACCACCGCTGTTCACTGCTGGCCGCCAACTATTCTTATCACCGCTGGTGCATTATCGTTGGCTTTCTTATCGGGAAATCCTCCATTCCTGTCACACCCAAGGTCTTTCTCTCTTTCATGCCTCCTCCCAATCCTTCTCCACTATTTACTGCCGCCATTCACCGTCGGTCAACGTTCCAGCCAAAATTATCCCCAATACACACCCTTACAAACCCTAGCTTCATCTCAACCATCTCTTTCATCATTCTCACTCTCCCATAACCACCATAATCCCATCTGCCCACAAACCGTCGAAATTCTCATACAATAAATGGAGAAAGTGGGGTGGTGAAGGCTAAACTGTTGATTGGGCTATGGTTGTTGACATGCAAGAATATTGGGTTTCATAGTCATTGAAGCTAGGTTGGGAGTGATTCACAAGTCAGTTGGTAGCTAAAAGTTAATTGGTAGCATACTTGAACTTGCTAAAATTGTGGGGTTTGAATTGCATTCTCTTGCTGTATTGAGTAGGCATATTCTATTGATTGGCATCGCTGCAAGGTGCTCTATTTTTGGGTTGTTTGGTAGTGGAATTATCGTTCTCTGCAGTTTTGTGTTAGCTTTAGGTGACTGTCGAGTAGTTTTAATTTGTCAATCGGTGATTTCTAATGGCTAAGGGTAAGCAAACCGCACAAACTGTTTCGAAAGGTAAAAATGACAAAACACATTTTGTTCAGAAAGATAAGCCAGTGAGCATGCCGCACCAACTCCACCGAGGCCTAGACGGTCTAAGGCGACATATTCTGGAAAGGGGAAGAAAGTAATGGTTGAGGAATCTGAGTCGAGCACGGATTTTAATAGTGACTCTGCATCTGATCTAAGGTACAGTCGACCACAGGGAGAGATCTCACAAGCATAGTCTGACGACGGTGATTTTTACGATTCTTATGAGATCAATCTTGATCACCCTACCATTGGAATCACAGGAGGCATTAAAAAGCCTCTAGCCTCCATCCCAGCCAAGGATTTGCGAAAGAAAAGGAAGTCTGGGCCTCCAGCAAATAAGAAAAAGTGAGGGAAAGAATTGTCATAGGCAGAGGAGATGTAGGCTTGCAAATTTAATTGCGAGAGATATGTTGACGCGATAATGTTCAACCAGGATAGCGTCATTGTGAAGAAATTATTATGGATAGACTTGAAGGGTTGGACGAAGAAGGATGAAGGATTTAAGCCTTTTATGGTTCACTAATTTTATACAGCAGCGAAAAGAGATAAGGTTGATGAGGACATGATTACAATTGAGATAGGATGACACATTGTGGAGGTCACAGCGGATTTGATTGCCGATTACTTGGGGTATGAGAGACCGGTCCTGCAGTCTGTAGAGTACCCTCATGGGAGTTTCATTGCCAAAGACCCACAAACTTGTGTAGAAATGGTGTGTTTTGATCCACAAAGGTGGACGGGCAGGTACTTTTCAGCTGGAAATATGAAGCCTGAGTATGCAGCTATGAACAAGCTGTTATTTGCTAACCTAAGGCCTCAAGGGCAGATACTTTGGTACCCACCAAGGCGGTGCAGTTGTTAGTGGAGTTTATGGATGAAACTGAGCTTGGCATTGCGCTAATGATCTTTAAATAGATTATGGCATTTATCTTTGGGTAGCCTCGTAACAATATGCATTTTCCCCAAATGATCACCAAATTTTGTATCGCGGCAGGGATAGATGCAGAGGAGGCATATCAGTGGGGTGAGGGTCCCATTACTCTTTCCACTATAAAGCGAAGTCAGAAAGCCCCGAGGGCACAGGTGGGAGGTGGAGTGAAGAAAAAGAAGAAGACAGCTCCCTCCACCAGTATTCCAGAGTCAATGTCACTTGAGTCACCGTCTGAGTCGACCAGTATTGAGAGTTTATTGCAGTAGTTGTTGGAAGGGCAACGAGCCATTCTTCGTGAACAGCAATAGTTGGGAGCTGAGCAGTAGCGACAGTCTGCTAGACAGAGGATATTGTGGCGTATGCAGCATGGTAAGAGCCTATCTAAGGTAGATTATACGCTATTTGTGGAGCCCGAGGTTGAGGATGAAGTTGAGATCCCATCTGGGGATGCACATGGAATTGTTGAGATTTCTGAGGATCCGCAGGATGAGATGAGACCCCATGTTGAGCAGCGTACTGATGCTGAAGGGTGTGGAGAGTAGTTGAGTTTGAGTTTATTCAGTTTGAGTCAATTTTTTGTTTTGTCAATAAGTTTAGTTTCTAGTACAGTCAGTTAGTACAGTTTATTATGTTTTGGGCATAGTTTTTAAGTATTGGGTAACGGACCTGTAACGGTAACAGTAACGGTAAAGGTGTAACGGGAATCAGGTGTATCGGGTGTTATGTAACTGGTATCAGGCGCCGAGGCTGTAATTTTTTTTTTTCACACCAGCCCCCAAAAGCAATTATATGCATGTATTAACCGTCTAGTACTGTATATTAATATTTTCGAAGAGTTCTAGTGCATTTAGTTCAAGTTATAAAGTCTTCACTGATCATTAATCAATTAAAATTATTCAATACTCATGGTTATTAATTTTATTCAAAGTAATTTGTGTTAATTTCTTATTAAAATTTAAAATTGATATTGAATATTATATTATTATCATTTAAAATTGATATTGAATATTTTGTTTTTGAATTTTATTATAATTTTTTTAAAAAAATTTAAATGTTTTCTACTTTTTTACTAAAATTCATTTCACCATTCAAATTTTATTTTTAATTATTTTATAAATTATTTCCATTGATTCTTATAGTATAAAGTATAAACTGATTATTAAAATTTTACAAGCACTTTTTACACTTTTAGTTTAAAAAATTTTACTATAATTTTTAAAACATTTTAAATGTTTTTTAGATTTTTTAATGATGTTTTAAAAAAGGTTTTGGATTTATTATTAAATTGTTTTTAAATATTTTATAACATATTTTTCATTGTTTTTTATTTGTTTATTTTTAAAATTTTTTGATTTATAAATTTAAATGAAAAATTATTATCTATAAAAGGTTAGGGACAAGTTCCCATTACCGCTTGCTTTACCACTATTTTTATCCATTGTTCTCAAAACACTAGTGTAGGTCCAATATTTTAAGAAATCAGCCATTAGATTAGATACCCTATTTATGTAAGTCATATATACCAAAAATCATATTGATTCAATGGTTAGATTTTAAAACATCTTGATATAAAAAATTGCATTATTTCTTAAAATATCTAAGTACAATAATTTTTCACAGTGATATTTTTCACAAACCGATAATTGGATCATTGTGATTTTTTGCATACGTGACATACATAAGTAGATAATCTAATCCAACGGTCGATTTCTCAAAATATTGGACCCACACTAATGTTTTAAGAACGAACAGTAAAAATAAAATAAATATAACATGAAATAAATCAATTTTGACCCATTTAACACCAATTTTGACCCACCATTATAACAAAATTGGGGTGAACTGCTTCACTAGCAGAGTAGCAATCGTGATATGGGAGAGCAGAGGATACTCACTGACAAGGCAACAACACCGGCCAGCGTAGTTACCGGACGGTGACAGGAGGCAAGGCGAGGCCCGATCTAGTGGACGGCAATGTTGCCGGCGGTAAATTGCTAGCGGCGATGGTAATGCAGATCAGTGTTCTCTCTCGTGACTCATCAGACCCATCTCTCATTCTCTTCTTTTGATTTCTTCTTCTAATCTACTCAATTCAAGATTTAATGCATAAAATGGGTAGAATTTACTTCTTCTTTTTTAAGAAAAAGCAAAAAATTGGCCGAATTTGTCAGAAATCTCTGCCATTTCTGATTTGAGGGTTTTTAGGTGGTGTAACGGAATGGTGTACAGGGCCGTTACACCCCGATACGTATCGGATCAGGACCCCGATACGTATCGGATCAGGACCGATACTATGTGACCTCCAATTCAACCTCGTAAAGCATACAAGACACTTCCAATAATGATACATATTGCCCAATACGTATAGTATCGGGCCGATACTTTAAACGCTGGTTTTGGGTTTGTACAGTTAGGTATAGGTATATGAGGGATTACCTAAGGTAGGCACCTTAACCATGATGTTAGGTCATCCTATTTTTGGTTAACCTATTTTTTTGTAACCCAATTACATTACAAGCTGATACAAGTCCTTTGTTTTATTCTAAATAGGCATCTTGTTCCCTTATGAGCATTGTTTATTTCCATGTGATGTGTGTGATGTGATCCAGTAAATGTCTTTGCATGATTATTCTTATTCATCATTTTCTATTCATTATGCTTCATGTATGAGTATTTGACTTATATATATATATCTTTTTGGAGTGTCACACATTGTTACTTTGCAATTTTAGCGAAATATCTTTGCTAGTGAACACCTTTGAGAGGTCTTAAAGTCGAAGCTCACTACAGGGTTGATTTTGTGTGTTTCTAGTGCTAACAGGGTTATTCACAATTGGTTCATCTTAACAAACACATTTGGGAACTTGCTTGTGCGGGACTAGTTATATTTGTGCATGAGTTATACACTCTAAGTGGAGTAACATGCATGATTGGTTGGATTAGTTTACCATAAGAGTTGTTTTTGGTTCAAAATTTAAGTCCTTTTTGAATAGCTGATTTGGTTGTCATTTTTATGGGTATCATTTCTATAAATCCTCATGAGACTATAACTCGTCCACTAAGGGGAACTTAGGGGTTTAAAGGCTTGTTGCATACGCTAAATGCAATCGCAATTCCCTGCGAAAGTGGCTTGTTTATTTTGTTTTTGTCAATTTACTCTGTTAGCATGGTTATCTTTGTTTTATTAGTTTTTTGGATTAAGTTGTTTTCTAGGGACTAGTAAGGTATAAGTTGGGGGGTGTGATTGCTATGCAATCAATGCCAACTAATAAGGCTTTTGAGTATATTCTTATGAAGTTATGCTTGTTTTTTGCTAGTTTCTCTACATAAATTGGAGTTTAATGTTAATAATTTGTTTTGCAAGAATTCTTCGTTAAAAATGACATTTTAGGCATGTTCGAGGTCGGTTTCTAGAAGTTGCCTTTGGTTGGAGCTAAAAGTGGAGTCAAATGCAAGAAAGAATCATCAAAGGGATGCAAGGAAGGCTTTGGATAACTTTTGGAAGCAGAAATGCAGTAAAAGGAGGAGTTTCAAATTGATCAATAGAACTTCTGTCGATGACCTATCGATAGACCTCTCTGTCCATCGATTGAGATTTTGGCTTCTATTGATAGAACTCAGCCTCGGGTGGATTTTCTGCAGAATCTTCATGTCCTACTGCAGTGTTCTATCGATAGACATTTATAATATATCAATAGACATGTCTTGGGATTCGTGCACGCGATTTTTTTTGCAATTTTATGTAATTAGTTTTTAGGGTTTTTGTTAGTAGAATTTATGTAACCTATATAAGAATAATTTTCAGACTTAGTGAGGGTTGGCTAGACCTAGTTCACTTTCTCTCTCTTGGGCTTCCATATTCTCTCTCCTCTCTCCTTGGTTTTTGGATGCACGAGCTTAGAATGGACGTCTCCGATGTGTTATCTCCGATCATGAGCAACTAAACTCCGATCTTGGGTATTAGATGAAGCTTGATTATTAGGCTTGTCATATAACTTATTTGGGTTTTGGGTTTCTATTTCATTTGTGACAATTGGACAACTTAGGAAATTGCTTTTCATGCAATTCGTTCTTTATTAAATATATTAATAAATGTAATTGTTTTCTGTGATTTCAATTACATTAGTTGTGCAATAGTTTTCATCGAACATGCTAATGTTAGTTTAGTCTGTTCATACCTTATTTGGATATCTTGTGCATGCCTTGCATAACAAGTTATGCCTTGTTTGGATGAATCATACTAGGCAAGTGTTCGCATAACCTTTTTGATGGCTTACTATTGTAATCTAGGTCATCACTGGTCATAAACGAATATGAAACCCTAGCTTTCATTGCTTATATGGTAAATTCTTAATTAAGTGGATTCGAAATACCCAAGGCCTTTTTATTATTGATTTTTCTCTCATCAACCAACCAGTTTTACTTGTTTCACTTTAATTAGTTTTAAACAACCACTCAACCATTAAAGATATTTCCTTTAACTAGAATTGAACTCGCTAAATTTCTAATAACTTAGCCTTTAATCCTTGAGAACGATATCCATGCTCAACTGAGTTTGCAACAGATTGAGGTTACAGCACGCGAACTTTATAAATTTAAATATTGATTGTTAACAAGGAATAACCTCCCTTGTTTGGCACGATCACCTATTTTCAAAGTCATTAAAAGAGTTTTAGAAGTATTGTAGTGGTGACACTAATAAATAAGGAGAAGAAAACCTTCAATGGGCTTTGACACATTTGATTTTTATCTTGCAACTTCCAAAATTACTCTTTGACAGACTCAAAATTAATTGCTAGGATATTCATTTTCCTTGTACCTCAAGCGTTCTTTGTATATGGCTATTGCATTTACTTTGTGTGGCTTGATGATTTATATGCATATTTATAGATATTTTAAATATGGCTAGTAGGAGTTAAAACAGCTCAGATGCTCAGATGCCGTTACTTTATAAAGCTTATCCTTAGCTATCTTTTTTACCATCTATGCTTTTGTTTGTTTTCTTTCTTTAATGAATTTCATTATACATTATTGTGTACATTAATTAGTCTTAACCACTATGGCTGTATCTTCTATGTAAAATGGGTATAAAAGTGGGTAGAAGTATAGTCTTCTCCCCCACCGCATAGTCTCTAGTTCCAATCTCTTCATTTTGAAAGGTGCCTTGGTGCTCTGTTCCATCTTTGACAATGAATTTTCTTTTGGCCACTAATAAGGAAAAGGCAGAGAGTCATGTGGGTTTCCATTCATGCTCGTTTTGCAACAAAGTTTTTAACAGCTATCAGGCTCTCGGGGGCCATCTTAGGGCTCATCAAGAAGAGATCAGGGCCAGGAAAAGCTGGAATTATCCTAATCGTCCTAGTAGTTCCATTGGCATTGCTAGCATCAATGTCAACACCCTCTCAAATACCCAAACTGAGACTTCCTCTAGAGGTGCTAGGACTAATCTGAGCCATTTTCCCAATAGAGAAAACTCTCCAAATTTTCCTAAGCAGTTTTGCTCAAATGAAATTGCTCGATTGAATGCGAGCAAGTTCTTTATGAACAACCTTAGAAGCATTGAAACTCAATTTAATGCGAGTCCAATCCTTTCATCTGGCGGTGGTAGTGCTGAAGTTCTCCCTTCAAACTATTTATCCTCAACATCAAATGCTCAATCTAGTAGTTATGCAACTACTGGATTTCCTTCCAATTACTCAATGTGTTTAGGCTCAAATGGAGCCTTTCAGAATAATACTAATCAGTTTGGAACATGCAAGGATGGTGCGCAGTTCTACTCTATACATGACCGGCTGAACCTTCAGCATCATAGTAACAATACCCTATGGTACCGTGACTTTACCAATGGTAATCCTCATCCAGATTCTGGCTCGAATGTAATTCCCCACTTCAATGAATCTATAACCCCTAGTTCATTGCCTTGTGATCTTGATCAAAGGTTGGGTAAAGATGAAGTTACTCCATATAACAAGAGTAGTGTATTAACTCTTGAAGGTGGTAAAAGGTCCTACTTTGGTGATGTTCCTAGGAGTGCAGATATAATAAATACATTTAAAAGGCCTAAGATTAACCCAGACCCTCCTACGAATAGAAAAACACCTAAGAAAGAGTTGCCGCTTAGTAAAGACATGGAGAACTCATTCAATGAATCGGTGATTTCTTCTGGTGCAAAAGAAGAAGATCTGGATCTCTCGCTACATCTCTTGCTTTGGTCATTTTTTTAATAAAATAAAAAATAAATGCAAAGATGAGTTTGCTAGAAGTGAATAGGCATTGTGTGGATGTGTTTTTTGGAAGGGAATATAAGGTAGTCAATCTATCTCAACATCTTTTGTTGCATGCCTTTTGAAGAAATGCATTTATTGGTTTGCAAAAAGTGAATTGGCATTATGTGAATGCATTTAGTGGTTGTAACAATCTCTCTCTCTGTCTCTGTCTCTCTCTCTATCTCTCTCTCACACACACACAAACATTCATACTCACAAACACACATCACATTTTCTTCTTTTTAATGGGACTATTGAAATGTGCTTATAGTTTATATCTTTACATTTTTGGTTATGTGTCTTTTTGGTTTCAAATAATGCTTAGTGAATATCTCAATTGTGTTTTCTTTCTTTCATTTGAGTCGCATTTGGTTAGAGATTCTGAACCATTTCATATCAAGCAAGGAATTATCTCCCATTTAATTTTTTTGATGATAACCATTGAACTAATCTAATTGTTTTTAACAAGGAAAATAGACAGTTACCGATGGTTTTTATGGGTGCTTTTTTTCCCCTCTCTTATTCCTTTTGTACAACACAACACGGCTTCAAATTCGCAATTAGTGAGTTGGATTAGCAAAATAATGATTTGTTATTTTCCATATATCTTAAAAGAGGCCTTTGTTGTGGGTGTCTTTTTTTTAGAGGGGTCTTTTTCCAGCTAATTGCATATATTCTTTTACTTTTTGTGATTCCATCCCTTAAACATTTCGCACCTACCCTAGGAAAAAATCATTCAATTGTTAAACTTAATGATTATTTAACTCTGGATTATATTGTTCACTTCGTACCATATAAAATTTTAGTGCAAGTTTATAATCCAAATGGACTTGGTTAGAGGTTCATTCAAGAAACTAAAGGGAACCATTTCGTATAAAGTAATAAATTATCTCCCATTTATTTTTCTTGATGATAATTGATAACTATTGAAGAAACCAAACTATTTCTTAAAATTAAAGGAAAGTAGATAGCTACATATAGTTTATGGGTGTTTTTTTCCCTTTATTTTCCCTTTTGTAAAACACAGCTTCAAATTTCTAACTCATGCACTGTTATTTTTCATATCTTAGAAGAGGGCTTTGTGGTGGAGTTTTCCATTTTGTGTGTTTGGGTGTGTGTGGGGGTGGGGGGGACTACTTTTCCATCTAATATAATTGTATTTATTCTTTTTCTTTTTGCCATTTCATCCCTTAAACATTTCACACATACTCTTGGAAAAAATCAATCAATGTTGTTTTCCCAATTGCCTCATCAAATTTCTTTTCTTCCATAGCACCTAAAGGATTTATTGAGTAAACTAACAATTTTTCCCTTTGAACGTGAAAACAAATTTTAGGAAAACAAATTTTTCCCATAACTGAAGGTACTAAAATGTTAATTTCCCAATTTCCTCATCAAATTTCTTTTCTTCCTTAGCACCTAAAGGATTTATGGAGTGAACAGACACTTTTGAATTGCCCTTTGAGGGTGAAAACAAGTCAAAACTTGAGTGTTCTAACATAGCCTTACCTTTTTTCAAATAGAACATAACTTTGATCATCCTCTCACACATGCCACAATCATCTTTCCTTCTCTCTTCGTTTTTTTTTTTTTAATAAAAAATAAGAAACAAAGATTGACACAAGCTAAATTAAAAACACCCAGGACACAGATGCATCAACAAAGGCAACGACAAACTTCAAAGGAACTAAAAAAAAGGCCCTTTAACCAATTCCTTTCCACATCAAGCAAAATACCCTTGCTCCTACTCTGCAAATTGTTTGAATCTAAAATCAAAGCATGCAAAAAGTTGTTTGAATCCAAAATCAAAGCATGTGAAAAATGAAGCACTTAATTTAACAAATCGAATATCTCATTGGGGTCCTTTAAAATGATCGCGCGCGTGTATGAAAAACTTATTAAAAGAACAAACAAACATATTAAAATTTTCTCCCTTTTTTTCTTTTAATGTTTTCTCAGGAACCAAACAAAGCCTCTCTGTTTTTTTTTCCCCAAAACCAAAGCCTAGATCAAACTAACATAGAAAATCAAAGAAGAGAAAATCATGCATTTTCTACATTATTAAATGGCCATTTAAAAAAAAATTAAAAAAATGATTTAGAAACAAACTTGGGAGATTGCAACCACGATAAAAAATAGGGACCATGAGAAGAGCAAAAGTTTTAGTGAGCTTGTGCTCTTGAGGCAGCAGTGGTGCCAGCATTCCAGAAAAGTACCAATTGGCAAGGTAAGAATGCAATATCAATCTTTGTCTTTGATTTTTAACTTTAAATTACAAAAAAGAAAAAAAAAGAAAAAGGAAGAAACCCTTAAGCTGTTGTGGTTTGGAACTAATGGAAGCAATGTGTGTGAGTGGAGTGGGGATGGAATCAATTAGAATTTCAAAGAGGCAGGTAAGGTTAAGTCATATTAAGTTTTTGACTTTTTTTTTTACCCTCAAAAGGAAAAATAGTCCATTCACTCCATAAATCCATTAGCTACTGTGGAAGAAAAGTATTTTGAGCTAGTTTGTGTCTCACAGAATAGATTCATAATGTTTTTTTAGAATTAGATTCTGGTGACAGTTTTTACCCATGCTTTGATACATGGTTTTTAGAATCGAACAAGAGAAGGATCCTTTGACAGACCAATCATTGGATTAGAAATTCCGCTTATACACACACATCATGCACGCAAAAAATACATTGATTTAAGGACCGATTTTTCAAAAGTCCGACTGCGAAAAACTCCGACTGTGACTTTTTAAAAAATCAACCGTTGATTCCATGTGATTTTTGGCATGCACAATGTGTATAAGTGGAAAATCTAATCCAACAGTCTATTTCTCAAAATACATGTCCCGCGTTATGTTTTGCAAACCATGGGTAAGAACTATATATATGTCACTAAACCTGACCATTAGTTTATTATGAGTAGTATATGTTAGTTTACTACAATAGATAATCGTATGTACCATTGAAAATTTCGTTCGTTTATGCAAAAATATATTTCATTATCTTTTTATTTGTTCATTATATATTAGACGGTGAAGTTGAGTTTCTTTGTCCATTGTTCACCTTTGGTTAAAACGCATTAGTGCTTGACTATGTAATCATGAATACCAGAGAGTTTCATCTAGAATTGGATTACTTGAAATTGAAGCAAGAAGCAAAGAAAGTAAGCAAAGCTTCACTCTTAATCATTAAATTAATGTTTTTGTTCTTTTTATTGAGATAGATAAAATCAAATTCCAAACCAGCCATTAATCACAATTCACAATCACTTAAGGAGTTTCTCTCAATTAGGGTTCCTAATGTAAATGGAGGAATCAACAAAGCGGTGAAGCTTTTGTTCAAAGTGAAAAAATTAAAATATTCCAAAAGAAAATGAAAAAGCGAAACCTTTGTTACAGTGATGGAATAGATTCCTTGTTAATCAAAATTTAAAACAATTTTTAACACTAAGGTTTATTCATTTTCCTTTGATTCTTACCACAATCATCTTATGTATATATGCTTTCAAGAATTTCATGTGGTATCAATTATCGGTCGGCCATTCTTATTCTGTTCCAATATGAAAAGGTGCAACTTTCCTCGATCTATATTCTTGCAACACTACTAGAAAATTATCAAAGACGACGGTTTAAAATCGTCGTCGCTTTAGTTTAACGATAGCTAAGCAAACCGTCATGTCTTATGCTATCGTTGTCCCTTTATAACACGACCCAAACGACAACATTTTAAAGCAACCATAGTCTTTGTCAAACCTGCGCCATCGTTTATCTTGAGTATTCTAGTAGTGTTGGCTTACCTATTATGAATAAGCAATATAATGTGGTATTCAACAACTAACGTACCATATATAATTGAGAAATACTATGCACCCCTACAAAAAAGGAATGGGAATAGTTTTGGAAATTCTCCCATAGGTAGTTTTTGAAATTTACCGTATTTTCTTCGTTCGTTTTATAGCAATTATTTAACGGTAGAATTATTTTTCTGTGCACAAAAATTAAATAGAAAGTAAAAGTGAGAGTCATCCATTGCAAAAAATCAAATCTTTATGAGATTGGAGCAACGATTTCATGATAGATTAATTTATCCTTGGACATAAACCGAATATAAAACAAAAGCCAAATTTTTATGAGATTGGAACAGATTAAAGAGTTCATGGTGTATTCATTTATCTATGGACATAAAATGAATAAAAATAAAAAATACGAGCAATCAAAGTTATATGACATTGTAGCAACTATTGAACGGTGGATTAATTTATCCGTGCACAAAAATTGGAACCACTAAATATCAAACTTTTCTTCTAATACATTGGAAAAAACTAAATCTTTATGAGATTGGAGCAAAGATTTCACAGTGTTGTGAACCCGCCACATTCAAGCCCTCTCCCATTTGAGAGGCTCTCTTTTTTATTTGGGATTTGATTCACTTATCATCGTGGATTAGTAAATAATTATCGTTCTCGATTTATCATTCTCTTTTATCTACTTATTTATCCTTCTCTATTATCCACTCTAGGTCATCCAATCCTAATTATCCTTCTCTATTGTGGGAGTCCACTTAGATTGGGTTTTTGAAAAAGGAATGGATTTTGATAAAACAAGAAGTCGCCACCTTATTTTTAGGGAATAAGGAAACCACAAAAAAAGAGTTTTATTTAAAATAAAACAATGACCCCATTTTTGGAAAAGCATGGTCTTCGAATCAAAGTTTGGATTCGGGGGCTAGGTTATGAGATGGGAAGGTTCCAAGACTCATCTTGTAGGCACCGATTTCACCCTAATTAAAGGTCTCCTAATTATTTTTTGGCTTTATCAAAATTTTATAAAAACAACCTATCATATCTAATCAACCAAGAAAAATAGGAATAATATTATATATATAATAATAGATAATAATAAAAAATAATCACAATCCTAAAGACCTTAGGAGACTCACAGTCAACCTAAGATTGAACTTGGACCCTATTGGCGGCCTACGTACCTTATAAGTTGCTTGACAAGAATCAAAGTCCACGTAGTTCAATCACCCTAGGACTTTCCTATTGTAATGAATTACATCATTTAAAACTGTTCGACTTTATCCAAGATACTATCTTCGAGGGTTTTTATCATTTCAAAATTGCTTTTCGAAATAATTTGATAATTAAAAGATTCCCAATACATTTAGAATTTTTTTTTAAAAAGAAAAAACTTATCTTGTAGAAGTAAACCTCAATTTAAACTTCCTTGTTTGAAATCATTATCCATGAAATTTCATTCCAAAAAATCATTTCTTTTTCAAATAAATTATTTTCAATATAAACTCTTTTAAAAGATTCTCATTTCATAAGACAACCATTTAATAAATTAATTATTTTTAACAAAAATCATTTTTTTTAAATCTATCTCGAAGATAAACTTTTAGACTCGATCAACTACTTGAATTTGAATGCAATTCTTACAACAAAGAAAAATCATAGGGAAAGTCAAGTGACCTTCCTAAACCTAGGGTCTCTATCTAATCCTAAGTTAATCTAAAATTCTATCATACTAATTTAATGCATGCTGAAATTTAAATAAACAAACATAATATTAACCCTACAATGCATGAAAAATGCCCTAAATGCATACTAATTTAACTATGTGAACCTAGGCATATTTCTAAGTTAAATTTGGCCTTAAAAATGTTTTTTAGAAGTGATTTAGAGGTATAAATAAATCTGGACAGATTTAAATATAAGCTTTAAACCACTCTAAAAAACCTAAAACAATAATAAAAAAAAGTGACAATGTCTTAGTATGCATCCTACATAAATATACTACAAAACTTTATGAATAAAATATGTAAAAATGGGCTTAAAAATGACAATTAGGCCACTTTAAAGTATATATTTAAATCTGGACAGATTTGAATACATACTTTAGATAACCTAAGAATCATTATTAATCCATGGAAAGTTACAAATAAATGTCCTAACATGTATGCTAATATATTAAACTAGAAAAGTACACAAAACAACATCAAAAATATGGTATAAACAAACTCAAATAAATTACCTAAACACAAGGGAAGAGACTCACCTTTGCAAGTTCCCTCGAACACATTTCATATACTCAAACCATCAACACAAGATTAAGAATCATGCTATCAACAAAACAAAACACAAAACTACCCTAAAAACTATTAAAACCATAAACACTCATCCTATATATGCAAAATAGTTCACTTTTAACTAACATGCATTATTAATCCTAAAAATAGAAAATATCATATCTTAAACTAATTCCTATCATGCACACTAAATATAAATAAACTTCTAAACATGTTCCTATTAACCAATAACAACTAGCATACCTAAATATATATACCTAAACTCAAACTTCCTAAGTTAACCATACAAAACTCATAAGTGTAGAAACTTCTACATTAATGCCCACATGCAATAAACAACTAATCCTATTACTTCTAACCTATGAATATCAACCTAAGCATTCATTCCTAACATGACATAATAATGGAAAAAGAGAAGAAGAAGAGAGAAAGAATGCTAAACATGTAACTATGCAGAAATCCCCAAAACTGAACTATGTTATGCAAAACCTCATCCTAAGCATCATGGTATGTTTAAACATACCTTTAGCTTCCTTCTCCCTTGCTCCTAGCCTTCTTCTTCAACCTTTGGTAGCCTCCAAATTCGTGGTTAGGGTTACTAGTGGCTACTACAAGTGCTCAAGTTTCCTCTTTTCAATTTTCAGCCTCCCAAATTGATTATATAGTGATGTATATATAGGAAAGGCTCCAAATCAATCAATGGTCCACATTAAAACCCTTAGGAATGATCCAAGGCCCTAAATGTGTCTTCCTAGGTCTCTAAAGTCGAACTAAGTGATCCAAACTGACCCAACTTGGCTGTAAGAGTCCCAAAACATTAAAACACTCAAAAGATCGAATTATAGCAAATCTGGAGTTTGGGCTCGGGTGACCGTCCACCCTAGGACGGTTGGCTGTCCCTAGGTGGATGGTCATCGAGCCATCAACCCATTTTTGCCCTATGTGGGCCTGTTTCAGCCCATTTAGACCCAGTTTCGACTGTTTTCGGCTTTTCGGGCCCGTTTTAAGTCCAAATTTAACGATTCAAGAACCAAAACGACCGTGATTTGATTCTCCATGTTTTAAGAAGTATTTGAAGTGAAAAATGCATTGGCCAAAGTCAAAGGTTTAAGGAAAAATCAACTGATTAGCTGTTTTGGCCATGCCGGGCCCAAATTAGGGTTTTGGAATTTGCTGATAATTTGATCTCGAAGTTATTTCTTCTTCTCAAAACAAGTTTTAAAACTTTTTAGGAAAGAGTTTTGAAGCTTGTGAAGGCTTCAGTTTGACAAAAAGATCGAATCTCGGCTGTTCCCGGTCGAAACCCTAATCTGAGCTTGAAAGAGCCTTGTGAGCCTTAAGAGCCAATCACGAGCCAGAAAACTCTACAGACCTTGCCACTGACCAACTTAGCTACTAAAGACACCCTAATTACCTATGCCAAAAACTTCGGGACAATCTGAAACCCATTCGACAGCTCTTAGGAACTTTTGTGATCAAAAGGACAATTCTGCCTTTAAGGTCACAAAAGGCCTAATTACCTATCAAGCCTGATTCGGAATACAATGAAACTTGACATGGACATCTATATATGGACTCTCTAAAAACCTAATGCAAAAAGATCCGACTCAATCCGGCCTAAAAACCTATATGCAATAATGACCTCTATCTAACTGCCTACAAGGGTAAAACTGGCAACTTAGGGTTTTAACACCATATTTCTCCTCAAAACACAGGCAAACATTCATGACCTTTCTCATGGTAAAAAATGGATGCCTACAGGTGTGTTCATTTATTCGCGGACATAAATTGAATATAGTTAAAGAAAAAAATCAAAGTAATCCAATGAAAAAAAAAAAAATCTGTATAAGATTGGAACAAATAGTTTATGGTGTATTTATTTATCTGTGTACACTTATATTTATCTCTATAACAAAATTCCTAAAAAGCACAACCCTTAATTTATGTAATGTACCTTTAAACATTAAAAACACTCATTGGATAAATGTATCTCTATGATTCGTGCAAAAGAAACCATATAAATCAAATATGCAAGTAATTTATTGTTGATTCCTACCACCTTCGATTTATATACTCATATTCCCAAATAAAGACGAAAAAAATAATGAAATAATATAGGGCTTACGCAGTTCTTATTATTTTTTCTATGATTGGTGGTTACCTTGTTCTGTATTCGCTGGTGAATAGTGCCAAAAAATGATTGCCAGTAGATCTAAAATATAGAGAAAGTTTCTGTAGTGCATTCAAAAATGAATATCCTCTTGGTATTATCACATAATAGTAGAAGCTCGATTCTTGGTTTCAATTTAGTATCCACTAAATTTGGCAATTACCCACGTTTTTATAAGATTCATACCAGCAGCATAATTAATGGGCACAAATGTCATTTTTCTATATTTTATTAATTTATCATTTTTTTAGGGGCCTATGAGTATATTGATTTTATACTAGGGTTCTTTGAGTATATAACCCTTTTTTTTTTATATAACGATACTAGTTGTGGCACTTAATTTGTAGCGATGAGTAACAATTTTCTGTATAATTATACACTTCCAGATTTTAAAATTCATATAAAACTACAAAATGGTGGCATTCATCAGTGCAAAACTGACCCTTTTGAAGAGAACTTAATTTAATGTAACCCGAAAAGAAGACAGTTCTCAGTTCATATTTTAACATTGGTCTTAAAATAACTGTGAAGGACGTACCCCATGAAGTTTTCCGTAGGGCCTTAACTTTATTTGAAAATTGAAATACTTTAGAATTTTACCATTGAGTTTTAAGTCAGGTAATTAATGATCAAAAAGGCAGCACTGACATAATACTCTTTGGAGTTAATTCTCAGTTAAGTTGCTTCTATTGTCCATAATTAATTAAGACTCAATTATGGAAAAAATTATTATAAAAATATTAACAATAATAATAATTGTTATGTATAACAATAATATAAGCCAAACCCTCCAAAACACTGTTCATGAACAATATTTGGCTGATGTATCATGCCCATAAAAAAATATGCGCAACGGACACTTTGACCCGAAATTAAAAACTATCATGACGTGTCCTGCTTTGAGTGATGTGCGAAAAAAGATGGAATTGATTTGAGAGGATTAACCTCACCATTCAAGGTAGTTTTTAATTTCCGGTTAAAGTGTCTGGTGCTATAACATTATTGATATTTTTTTCACAATTTTTTATTCACTCCCACTCTCGCTGCACTAATCACACACGCTCCTCTAATCACACACAGCCACTTTTTACTCTCTCGCTCTTCCCATTTCATCCTCTTTTCTCTCTCTTCCTCCCCCTATTTGGAAGTTGTTATTAAATCTAATGTTCCAATAAAACGTTTTTTTTCAAGAGTATGGTAGATTGAAACCTTTATTTCAAAAGTAGGCGTAATCCCAACTGCTGTTTCAAGGTTTCAAAATTTTTTTTTTTTTTTTTAACCTTTAATTTAAAAAAAAAAAAAAAATTAAACATTGATAATTAATAAAAAAATAAAAGGAAAAAAAAATTCTTAAACCCACGATTGCGGCTTCTTTAAACCGCAACTACCGTTTCATGTTAAAATCTTTTCTTCCTTTGTACAATTTTCCACGTGGCCCTGGCACACTTAAAGCCGAATATATAACAATTTTTTGAAAAAATTACCGTTGGATTATATATATTTCTTTTGAATTTCATGCTCGTCAAAAATCACACTGATCTAATAGTCGATCTCTGAAAAAATCAACCAAAAAAAATGATAATATTTTGAAAAATAAAAAACTCACAATTTTTTATATTGACATTTATAGAGTAATGATATAGTCAGCTAATGCTGACTTAGATCTAATTCAGCTAAGCACTTGTGGGTATTGGATCATCTCATCACTTAAAAATGTCTTCATTCATGAAATGATCCAACGGTCATAAGTGTTAGCTGACTAGTTCATTTCACGACATTGATAACAGTATTATAAGCCAAACCTCCAAAACACCATTCAATGTTTTGACTGATGTGGCATAAGCCTCTTTCAATCTCTTTTTCTACCCTTTATCTCCTCTCTCTCTCTCTTCTATTCCTCTGTCGTCTCTCATTTAAAATTCAAAATGGGCCCTACCATTCCCCCATATGTACTAATTCTCAAATCGAAATTCATATATGGTAAATATGATTATTTAAAGTAAGATCATTATACAGGAAAAGTCATTGAATATAAATTCAAACCTCAAGAGATGCCGGTGACATTTTTAAAACCGAAATCCTTATAATTTACCAAAACGTACTCAAGAGAGAACATATAATTTACCCTATAAATTAATACCCCTAAAAGACAACTATACCAATTGCAGTTTATCCCACCAAAATTTAAGGAGTAGTGCTACTGATCCCGCTAGTTTTTTCCCTTTTTAATTCCCGTCTCACATATTAAACTGTCACTTCAGTACAGTGGAAATATCAAACGCAATGAAAATACCCCCATACAGTTAAAATGTGTTTTTTAGGTTTTCATTGTGCCTTTTTTTATGATTTCAATGTGTTTTTCTTTTTCTTTTTTTTTTCATTGTATTTTTTATTTTTTTATGTTTTTACTTTGGATTTTGGATTTTCATTGTGATATTCAGGTTTTCACTATGTTGTTGTTGTTTTATTTTATTTTATTTTATTTTTTTTATGTTTTCACAGTGAAAACATATAAAAAAATACGGTGAAAATCTGAAAAACAAAAAAAAAAAAAAAAAAAAAAAAAAAAAAAAAAAAAAAAAAAAA
>JAESVK010000155.1:1127902-1142621 GCA_017140935.1 Hamamelis virginiana
AAAAAAAAAAAAAAAAAAAAAAAAAAAAAAAAAAAAAAAAAAAAAAGGGTCGACCCATGATATATGAGTTGGTGGGTCGAGTCAGATCGGGTTGATCCATGAAAAGAGGGATCTCGAACGATATATATATATATATATATATATATATATATATATATATATATATATGACAAGTTAAATTTTATCGTTAAATTCGGTAATTTTATTTTAAGTTTTTTTTTTTTTTTGTTGGCGTGTATATGCATTTTAAAATTAAAAAAAAAAAAAAGGTCGACCCATGATATATGGGTTGGTGGGTCGGGTCGACCCATGATATATGGGCATGGGTCAAGACATGGTACTAATTAAATGGGTATATGTCACAAACCTAACAACATTATATAAATAGATTTAATTAGTTAGGAACCCAATGAGTGCCCATGGGTTACCCATATCCAACCCAATTATAAATGGGTTTAATTGGGTGGCCTAATTATGACCCGTTTATTAAATTGTACCAACCCAAACCCAATAATGTTGGGCGGGTTTGGGCGGGTTGATGGGTCTGGGCAAATTTTGTCAGCCCTAGGTATGGGTATAGTGTGGTTGTATGGTGTTAAATGTACCTAGGTAATCAAAGCATCCATAGGTTTAAGGTTTTGTTAATATTCCAGTTAGGTTTAGCTAGGGCTAGGGTTAAACTTTGATACCAAGATGAAATAAATAGAAAAAGATAATAATTAAGGGAGAATGAGTACCTAATGTTAGGCCATTCCCTTTGTTTATAATAATGAAGAATTAGTACAATGAAAATAATACCCTATTGCAATATGTAAGAAATGTGCATGTGTACATATAACGACACATATACAAATAATAATCGGGTTAGGAAGGTCGTTACCTTAATGCAGAATCAAACCGATGATGGATGCCAATGTCCTGTTGTTACAAGCCCCACAACGAATCTCCATGCACATTTCTATGTCCTCGCAACATAGAGAATAACCACAGCGAGTTATCCCCAATACTGTTCACGTATCCATGTCCAAGGAGCCTTAATGGTGATACTCCAAGAGAGAGCTCTAGTGAGTGAGAGAGAGAGAGAGAGAGTACGAGAGGAGAAAGTGTGCACTCACGTTCTACTATAATATTAACTCATATATAAGATAGATAGAGTCCTAAGGTTATATGGATTGCACTCATGCAATCCCATATCACCCTAATCACTTAAGATTAGGACTTATCCCAATCCTATTAGGTTTTCAACCTAAACTGGATGTTTGCCTTTAATGGGTGGATATTGGACGGGCCATAACCTAGCCTAAAAGTCTAACAGCTCCCACTCGCCTACAAAGGGCAAATAATCTTAATCAACCCACTCACTCATCTCTTCATACAGGAAATGGGTCGTACGACCTTGCGAGAAGAAATGAACAACGATGAGAGCATAGATATTAAGTCACTACCAAGACTAACAAACATGCATCACCCAGAGGCTACTCGCATATGTCCTAGATAATTTCATCAACACCAAATTAAGTATTCTCGATCCCTCATAGTGAGCAATACTTAATCCCACAATATATCAAGTGTTTAACAACCCATATCGAACACAAAGTCGATATAAGCACTGGCCGGCTTATAAACTCATGACAGGGTGTATCAGTAAATTAATCTTCCCTAAGAACTCACACCAATTCAATTAGGCTCAATTGCTTTCCTAAACATGCCCCATGTGGCTGTATCAATCATAGCCCTTAGGAAGCATGCTAAAGTAACAACATCGAGCATCATCTTCAAGACTAAGCCTTAGGTCATAAGGACATAGGTTAGATCTCTCAAGATCGCAGTGGCTCACATAGTGGTGGAGAAGGGATCATCCAGCACTCCCACTACTGGTCAGCATTAAGCACATATAGTATGACATGTATGTTATGGTGTTAACTCATGTAAATTAGCATGTCACTATCAAAATAACACCATACAGATGGATGTCTAGTCACTACAAAAGCGTCTAACTTCACATCTGGCCAACTCCGGCTTCACAGAATCGTGGAAAGAATTCTATGAACGATTCACAAGGAATCTCATCTTAGTCATAACTAAGGCGACTATCAATAAGTGGAATCTTAGCTAGCTCCCTGAGCGCCATAGATTCCTCAGTCTCATCTTGCTTCCTTCTTAAGCGCGAAGGTGAATTACCTGTGTGAGTAGGTAGATTCTAGCCTAGTGACATGTACAAAGAATATACACACAAGAATAATTATCTTAAGGGTAAATCATAATAGAACTCAATAAGTAATTAATAATAATAATAATGTCAAATACAACTCATAGAGGAGTCACATCCTACGCAATCCCATACTACCAACATGAGACTGAAACACATCTCTAGCAATAGGCTTAGTCAAGGGATCAGCCACCATACTTCCAGTGGAAATGTGTTTCATGACCACCTCACCCCGCGCGACCACTTCCCGAATAAAATGGTACTTGATATCAATGTGTTTGGACTTCCCATGGTACTTAGGATCCTTTGCATAAGCCAGGGCTACAAAACTATCAGAATACAAGATTAGAGCCCCCTCAGAATAGGCTGTAAGACTTAGGCTTTGCAAGAATCTCCTCAACTAGACAGCTTCTTGTACAGTTGCTGCACATGCCACATATTCAGACTATATCATAGATAAAGCAACACAAGTTTGCTTCTTGCTGAACCAAGATACAGCGATGCCTCTAAGAATAAACGCATAACCCGATGTGGATTTGCGTCCATCTCTATCATCGGCACAATCAGCATCACTGTCCCTTCAGCCTCAAGTCACTTCTATGGAAACCCAAGGCAAAGTCTTTGTCCCTCGGAGGTATCAAAAAATTCTCTTCACTTCTGCCCAATACGCAGGTCTTGGGTTACTTTGGTAACGGCTTACTATGCCTACTGCAAAGCATATGTGATCGCTCCAAACAAGGGAGGTTATTCCTTATTTGCAATCAAGATTTAAATTTGTAAAGTGTACTCGTGCTAGTAACCTCAATTCATTGAAAAGAGATTTTTGCACGGGTGCCGATCCACAGGGACTAAAGGCTGAGTTAATAAAAACTAAGATGAATTCAATTTTAGTTACCAAAAGATTTCTTAAATTATGGTTGTTTGTTTAAGCTATTGAAAATAAAATGATTGATTAAGATAATAAAAGAGAAGTCTTGGGTTTTCGAATCCAATTGGTTAAGATATTACCATGTGTGTAAATAAAGTTAAGGTTTTGCATTCATTTATGAACAATGATAACCTAAACTACAAGAATAGGTCATCAAAGATGTTATGCTAACATTCACTTAGTAGTATTCATCCAAATAAGGCATAACCTGTCAAACAAAGTATGCACAGGTTATCCTAGTAAGGTATGTGTAGACATCCATTTTTTACCCTGAATAGATTCATGGGTGTTTGCTTACAGTTTGAGGTGAAATATGGTGTTGAAATCCTAAATTGCCCATAGTGCCCTTTGGTACAGTTAGATAGAGATCTTTGTCGCATGTAGGTTTTTAGGTCAGATTGATTCGGTTCTTTTTGCATTTAGTTTTTAGGGAGTCCGTAGATGTCCCTGTCAAGTTCACTGCATTCTGAGTCAGGCTTGATAGGTAATTAGGTCTTTTGTGACTTAAGGGGTAGTATTGCCCTTTGAATCGCAAAAGTGCTTAAAAGCCATCGAGTTGGTCTCGGATTGTCTCGAGACTTTGGCATGGATAATTAAGGCATGTTTGGTAGCCAAGTTGATCAATGGCAAGGTCCCTTGAGCCTTTGGGCTCATGTTTGGCTCTTAAGGCCCAAAAGGCCCTTTCAAGCTCAAATTAGGGTTTCAACCGGGAATGACCGGGATTCGATTGTTTTATCAAAGCTAAAGCTCTAAAGAAACTTCAAAATATTTTCCAAACATTTTCAAAAACTTGTTTCGAGAAGTAGAATCAATTTCGAAGACAATTGGTTAGTGGATTTCAAAACCCTAATTTGGCTCAACAGGCCCAAAACAGTTAATTGATTGAATTTTTCCTAAAAACCTTGATTGTGGTCAATGCAGTCTCACTTCAAACACTTCTCAAAACATGGAGAATCGAATCACGGTCGTTTTGGTTCTTGAATCGTCGAATTTGGACTTAAAATGGGCTCGAAAAGCTGAAAAAAAAAAAAAAAAAACGAAATCGGGTGGAGATGGGCCAAGACAGGCCCAAAATTGTACTTTTTTGCATCAAAGCCCGATGACCGTTCACCTAGGGACAGCCAACTGGCCCAGGGTGGATGGTCACCCGAGCCTAATCCCAGATTTCGCCAATTTTTCGAGCTTTTGAGTTCTAGTCACTTTGGGACTCTTCCAAAGCCTCTTGGGATCAGTTTGGGAAGTTTAGCTCGACCAAATCAGATCCTAGGGACTTTAGAAAACTCCATTAGAGCCTTTGGATCAATTTTGAGGGATTTAATGATGGCCATTGATCAACATAGGCCTCTCCTCTATAAATTCATCACTTGTGATGAGTTAAGGAGGACTTTTGACACTTGAATCAGCCCCTAGAACCCTAGCTACAAATTTTCAGATCTTGGGAGGTTGAAGAAGAAGCTAGGGAGCAAGGGAGAAGAAGGCAAAAAGTAAGGTTTCATTCCCCATTAGTCTTAGGATTCAATTTTGCATATCATAGTTTAATTATAGGATGTTTTGAGTAGTTCTAAATAATTGCGGAAGGTGTTCTTCAAATCTCTCTTCTTTTATGCATGATTTAGTTAGGAAGTAGGCTTCAATTATTTAAACTAGATTAGGATCAAAGGTTTTATGATTTTCATATAGGATAGGATGTTTATTTGTGCATAAAGTTTTTGTTTTGAGTCATATTATAAGTTTAGAATGTTTGAATATTCTTACATGATGAACATGGCTTTCTTCTTAGTTTAAAAGCATGATGGTTGCTATATGAATGTTGTGAGCATGTTTAGGATTTATTTCATGTTTAGAATTGCATATTAGAAGTTGTTTCGAATGCATATTATTTTTCTGTTTTTAGATAGGGATGCATATTAGAAATAAAGTTTGAGTCTTTTGCATATTGCTACCATGTTAGGACGTTAGAAGTATGGTAATGCATTGTTCCGTCATAAATAACATTGTTATTATTCTTGGTTACTAAGATTTATCACATAGAATGCTTGAGTGTTGATTGATATATGAATTGTGTTCGAGGGAGCATGCTATGGTAAGTTCCTTCCCTTGTGATAAGTTTTATTAATTTAAGCATGATTATGATGTGATTTCTTGATTGTATTGCACAGTGCTTTAGCATATTGTTTTAGTATACATATTAGGTTTTTTATTTGATGATTTAGATGGATTAATAATGGTCTTCAAGCCTTGTAAAGTGAATATTCAAATCTGTCCAGATTTGGATATACACTTTAAAATGGCTTAATTATCATTCTTAAGCCATATTTTTGTATAGTTTTTATATGCTTAAAGGTGCATTCAAATCTGTCTAGAAATTAAAAGTGACTTTAAAGTGTCTTAAAAGTCATTTTTAGGACTAAATTCAGCTTAGAAATATGCCTAGGTTCATATAGTTGAATTAGTTTGCATTTAGGTGCATTTTCATGCATTTTATTAATTGTTTTATTGTATTTTTCATGCATTTACATAATTTCCAGCATGCATTTTTTTAGTTGTTTTAAGTGTTTAGACTAACTTAGGACTAGTTAGAAACCCTAGGATTAGGGGGGTCACTTGACCCCACCTAGGATTCCCCATTGTTGTAAGAATTACACTATATTTAGGACTCTAGTGAATTTAGGATTCTATTCTCTAGAAGACTTTCAAAATTAGTGATTTACTAAAATTAATCCACAATTAATTGAATCCCAATGAAATTGGAACTCATGAATTTGATTTGGAATGAAATTCCGCTTTTGAAAGGATTTGATTCGGGATAGAATTCCCACTTTAGAAATAGTTGTGATTGGGTTCGAATTTGGTTTTAAATAAAGCTCCAGGTTCATTGGGAATCTACTGATTGAGAAATTGTTTTCTAAAAAGAATTTTAAATAAATAAAAACTCTCGAAGATAGAGTCTTAGATGAGATAGAATTCTTGTGATAATGTAGTTCATATTTGATCTCTATCAGGACACTGGTAAAGTACGTAGGCAGCCAATAGGGCACAAGTCCACCCTTAAGATGACTGTGTGTCTCCAAAGGTCTTTAGGATTGTGTTTGCCTTTTTTTTATTATCTATTATTATTATTTATGTATTATTATTTATATTTTATTGGTTGATTAGATAATTAGGGTTGTTGTGATAAGATTTTGATAAGCCCAAAAAGTAATTAAGAGACCTTTCATTAGGGTGAGATAGGTGCCTACAGGATGTGTTCCGGAACCTTCCTATCTCATAACCTAGCACCCGAATCCAACTTTGGTTCAAAGACTTGCTTTTTCCAAAATATGGAGTCACTGTTTTATTAAAAATAAAATTCTTTTTATGGTTTCCTTATTTCTTAAAAATAAGGTGGCGACTCCCAGTTTTTCTCAAACTCCTTTCCTTTTTCAAAATCCAATCTAAGTGGACTCCCACAATAGAGAAGGATGATTAGGATTGGATTATCTTGAATAGATAATAGATAAAAAAAAACAAGTAGATAAAAGAGAAGGATAAATAGAGAAGGATAATGAGTTATCTACAATCTATGATGATAATGAATCAAATTCCAAAAACAAGTGAGTGCGCGCGCGGTGGTGGGTTCACAGTATGAACAGAACGAATAAATGTAGGGACATTCAATTATCACTATTGCACAACCAATATGATTGAAATCACGAAAACATTCATATTTATAAAAGATAAATCACAAGAAGAACAGATTACATAAGAAAACAATCTCCCATAGTTGTACAATTGTCATAAACTAAATACAAAACCAAAAACCTAATCAACACATAGTAGAACCACTAACCAAGCTTCATCTATACCCAAGAAAGGAAGTGTAGCTGCTCATGATCGGAGTAGAAACACCAGTGGTCTTCAATCCTTCCATGTGCATCCAAAAATCCTAAGTAGAATGATAGAGAGGAGAGAATGTAAGACAGGCTAGGAGTAAGTCTAGCTAACCCAAACAATCTCAAAAGAGAGTTTATATACTTTACAGAAACCTACTATAAACAAAACTCTTCTAAAAATAACACAAAATCATATTTTAAAATGCTGGCACGCTTCATGAGGCAATGTCTATCGATAGACATGGAATTGTCTATCGATAGAGGGGATCATTTCATTTACACGGCCTCTGTCTATCAATAAAAGGGAGCATAGGTCATCGATAGACACCCTCTATCGATA
This sequence comes from Hamamelis virginiana, assembly GCA_017140935.1. NCBI lineage: Eukaryota > Viridiplantae > Streptophyta > Magnoliopsida > Saxifragales > Hamamelidaceae > Hamamelis > Hamamelis virginiana. The sequence goes on from JAESVK010000155.1 coordinate 1,135,252, forward strand.
GACCATCGATAGAAAGTCTATCGATAAACCCAGTTTTGCTCTTTTCGCTTTCATTCTGCTTCCAAAAGCTTCCCAAGGCCATCCTCGCATCCTTTTGATGATTTTTCTTTCCCATTGACTCCGCTTTTAGCTTCATCCAAGGGCAAATGCAGGAAACCAACCTCGACCATGCCTAAAATGCCATTTTTATGAAGAATTCCTACAAAACATTAGATTAATGATTTATATCTAACAAATAACAAAGTTCAAGTATAATATATCAAAATATAGTACAAAAGACCCGATAATTGCATTGATTGCAGAGCAATCACACCCTCCAACTTAAACTTTGCTAGTCCCTAGCAAACCACTGAATCTAAAACACCACTAAAACAAAGAAAAAAACTAACTACCATTACTGAATAACTAAAACAAAAGAAATATGTCACTTTCGCAAGGAAATGCGATTGCATTTAGCATATGCAATAAGCCTTTAAACCCCTAGGTTCCCCCTAGTAGACGAGTTATAGTCTCGTGAGGGTTTGCAGAAATGATACCCATAAACAAGATAACTGACTCAACAAAAAGAAAAAGAACTCAACTGTTTAGAATAAAAACAACTCCCATGATTGAACCTGTAGTATTTAAAACACACAAAAACAACCCTGTGATGAATTTCAACTTCAAAATCTCTCAATGGTGTTCACTCGCAAGAATATATCACTGAAAAGGCGATGAACAATGTGTAATATCCCAATTACATATATATAAGTCCAAAAACTCTTACATTAAGCTCAATGAATAGAGAATATTGAATAAGAACAATCATGCACAGAAATTTACTAAATCACATCACACACATGTCATGGAAATAAACAATGCTCATAAGGGAACAATACGCACATTTAGAATAAACTCAAGGACTTGTTTTAGCTTGTAATGAGTTTGGGTTACAAAAAGAATGGGTTGATCAAAATAGGATGACCTAATAATGTGGTTTAGGTATCTACCCTAAGTCATCCCCCTATATCGATACCCAAATATACCGATTCCAAAAACACAAACTAAAACTGTACTACTGATTGTCAAACAAAACAAAACTAAAACTGGACTCGACTAGGCAACTAAACTAGACTAAACAAAACAAAACTAGGCACCACCCTCAGCAGCATCAGAATGCTGCTCGACCTGAGCTCGCATCTCATCATGTGGGTCCTCTGGCATCTCATCATTCGCATGAGCATCCCCAGCTGGGATCTCAACTCCAACCTCCTCAGGCTCAACAAATAAATCAAAATCTGCATCGGTTAGACTCAAATCATTCTGCGCACTCCAAAACACTCTCAATTTAGCAGATGGCGCTGCTACTTAGCTCTCATTTCTCGCTGTTCACGCAAAATGGCTTGCTGCCCTTCCAAAATCTGCTGGAACATGCTCTCAATACTACGCGGCTTGGAAGATACCTCATGTGGCTCAGGCTCTGACTGACTAGCAGAAGTAGCTAGCTTATTATTTCTCTTCACCCCACCACTCACCTGTGCTCTTGCGGCTTTCTGAGCCAGCTCAATAGTGGCAGGACTGATAGGACCCTCACCCCATAGAACTGCCTCTCCATTATTAATCCTAGCGGCAATACAAAATTTCGTAATCATTTAAGGAAAAGGCATGTTGTTGCGAGGCTGGGCAAATATATACGCTTTAATCTCTATGAAGACCATCAAAGCGATATCCATTATAGTTTCTGCCATAAACTCCACTAACACTTGCATCACCTCCAGAAGCACTAAAGAGTTTGTCCCTCGAGGCCTGAGATTACCAAACAACAGCTTATTCATCACTGCATACTCAGGTTTCATGTTTCTAACTGAGAAGTACTTGCCTTCACATTTAGTTGCATCTAGACATGCAATATCCTCACAAGCCTGAGCGTCTTTAGCAACAAAACCTCCTTGTGGGAACTCTACAGACTGTGGGACTGGGCTCTCACATCCCAAATGTTGGCAATCATATTAGCTGTGACCGTAACAGTACGGCCCCCAAACTTAGTGGTAACCATCTCCTCGTCGATCTCATCACGCCTCGCTACAGTGTAAAACTTGACCCTTGTTATTAAAGGTTCATAAGTAAAGGGGTCAAAAATATAAATAACTAGGATATTACTATACAATATGATGTTTAGTCAAGCTAGCACTTGTAACCAAACATCACTAAAAGAGAAAAAGATCATAAATAGGATGGAATAGCCATAGGGCCGGCCACTCCTTGGTGTGCCCTCTATCCTAGCCGTCTCTCTCTCTTCCCTCTCTAGCTTGTCATCTTTTTCAAGTGTTGTGAAGATACAAGGGGTTCAAGAGGTCTTAAGCTCGTGTGGACTATCACTGGAGGCTTCCACACTTTTGGAGCTCAAGGATTCACGTGGAAAGCATCATAAAGGAACCAAAGTAAGCATTTAATTTATGTATATTATTTGTTTTGATTCATGGAAAAATTTTAAAAAATTTATTCCGCTGCGTTTATCCATGGTTATAATTTCACTGGCAATTCTCACAGGACTTGCAGAAGTCCATAGAGTCTCTGAACAAAGTGGGCCAATAGAAGCCACACTGAAGGACTTTAGCAGCTGTCTTTTTGCCACTAAAATGTCCACCACAAGCCATAGTGTGGCAGAACTTCAAGATGTCATGTACCTCAATCTCAAGGATGCATCGGCGGATCACTTGGTCCGCACAATACCTAAACAATATAGGATCCTCCCAAATATAAAACTTAATCCGTGAGAAGAAGCGATCTTTTTCCTGTTTAGTCCAAGTAGAAGGTATAAACCCTGTAGCAAGATAGTTAACAATATGAACGAACCAGGGCAAGGATACCTGTGATAATATGAGAACCCTCCTCCTTAATTTCAAAATTAAACAGTCGGATAGCCCACAATGCTCTATGCTCAAGCTTGACAGGAAGATGACATAGTTTTCCATAAACCAAGTGGTAAGGGGACATACCGATGAGAGTTTTGTACGCAGTGCGGTAAGCCCAAAGAGCATCGACAAGTCTCAAAGACTAATATTTACGGTCGGGCTTGACCGTTTTCTCTAGAATATGTTTTATATCCCGGTTCGACACTCCTACATGCCCACTAGTTTGGGGGTGGTATGGGGTTGCCACTTTATGAGTAATAGAGTACTTGGCAACAAGTGCCGCAAAAGGTTTGTTATTAAAGTGCGAGTCTCCATCACTAATTATAGCCCTATGACACCAAAACCTAGAGAAAATATTCTCTTGGAGGAATTTCAGGACTACCTTATGGTCATTCGTCCTAGTAGTAACTGCTTCTACCCATTTAGACACATAATCTACGGCTACTAGAATGTACTCACAACAACAAGAAATAGGGAAGGGTCCCATAAAGTCAATGCCCCAAACATCAAAGATTTCCAAAATTAAAATAGGATTTAAAGGCATCATGTTCCTTCTAGACATAGAACCCATCTTCTAGCAATTCTCACAGGACTTGCAAAAGTCCATAGAGTCTCTGAACAAAGTGGACAAATAGAAGCCACACTGAAGGACTCTAGTAGCGGTCTTTTTGCCACTAAAGTGTCCACCACAAGCTAGAGTGTGACAGAACTTCAAGATGTCATGTACCACAATCTCAAGGATGCATCGGCGGATCACTTGGTCCACACAATACCTAAACAAGATAAGATCCTCCCAAATATAAAACTTAATCTATGAGAAGAAGTGATCTTTTTCCTATTTAGTCCAAGTAGAAGGTATAAGCCCTGTAGCAAGATAGTTAACAATATGAACGAACCAGGGCAAGGATACCTGTGATAATATGAGATCTCGCCTCTTTAATTTCAAAATTAAACTGTCGAATAACCCATAATGCTCTATACTCAAGCTCAACAGGAAGATGGCATGGTTTTCCATAAACCAAGCGGTAAGGAGACATGCTGATGGGAGTTTTTTACGCAGAGCGGTAAACCCAAAGAGCGTCGACAAGTCTCAAAGACTAATCTTTGCGATCGGGCTTGACCGTTTTCTCTAGAATATGTTTTATCTCCCGGTTTGACACTTTCACTTGCCCACTAGTTTAGGGGTGGTATGGGGTCGCCACTTTATGAGTAATAGAGTACTTGGCAACAAGTGCCGCAAAAGATTTGTTATTAAAGTGCGTGCCTCCATCACTAATTATAGCCCTAGGACACCTAAACTTAGAGAAAATATTATCAAGGAGGAATTTCAGGACTACCTTATGGTCATTTGTCCTAGTAGCAACTGCTTCTACCCATTTAGACACATATCTTGATTGCAAACAAGGAATAACCACCCTTATTTAGAGCGATCAAATTTTGGCACCGTTGCCGGGGACTATAGCACAGTTATATAAATTAAAGTGAGTTTAGTTTTAATTGTAGTTTAGGAATTTCTTTTTCTTTTTCCTACTCATTCTTCACTTCTCCTGGTTTAGATTGTTTTACCTACAGGTGTTAAACAAGATTTTGTGCGTTAAGGCCAAAAAGGCCAAACTGCTAGAAAATAATTATTGCCTAGGTGTCAAAGTTTTGGATAGGACCGTATAAAGACTAGCAATTGGGACCGAAGGGAGTATCTTCTCCTTAGTCTTTCTTTTCTTTTTCTTTTTCTTTTCCTTTTTCTCCTGTGCATTGCGTTCACTGCATTTCATTCAGTTGGGGGATATTTTGTATGCACGGTAGAAGGTCTTTGTCCTGTGATCTACAACCACTTGACCTAGAGTTAGAAAGTACCTTGAGGACCCTTAGGGCGGCAATTTGATCTACTTTAGAGTCAAAGTCCGTTAACACAATGGACGATTTAGGTAATAATCCACCTAGGCCAGTTGCGGTTCCACCGCAAGCTAAGCAAGGACCTAAGATGCTTCGAGACCACTTTATGCCTAGCACTTTCACTCCACCCTCCTGTATTCAGATTTCCAATATCGATAAAGTACAGTATGAGATTCGGCATGCTACTCTTCGTATGTTATCGACCTTCAATGGGTTGGATAGGGAGAATCCAGACAATCACTTGAATGAGTTCATTGGGATCTGTTCCACCATTAGGATTCAAGGCCTCACTGATGATGCTATAAAGTTCTTATTGTTCTCGTATTCTCTGCGAGATAAAGCCAAAAGTTGGATTAACACCCTCAGGACCCCAAAACCTATCACTACTTGGGATAAGCTTCGGACTCTATTTCTAGCTAGGTTCTACTCTATTGGTCTCACCACTCAAATGAGGTATAGTATTACCCATTTTGTCCAAAAATAGGGTAAACTGTTTCATGAATCGTGGGAGAATATGAATGAACTCCTTAGGTTATGTCCCCACCATGGTCCAATCCTTCTTCCAGGGTTTGTGTGCTAAGGATAAAAACTTATTAAATTCTGCGAGTGGGGGTGCGATTCTGAGAAAGAGTGTTGAGGAGCCATGGGAGCTATTTGAGATTCTCACTGAGGATTTTCTATACATGGCCTCGATGAGTCAGAACGATAGAGGTTCATCTTCGACCTCTAATTTGCCTAGGAAAGGGGGTGTGTATGAGGTAGAGAGTACTACGGTGATGAACCAACAAGTGGCAGCATTGTCCATGAAAATGGATCAATTGCTTGCCGCTCAAGGCCAACCACCTAGGATTCCTTTCTGTCCTAAGAGTGAGGCATGTGGGATATGTTCAGATCTGAGTCATGATACTATGTCGTGTCCCATCGCCCATCAATACCCAAAGTTCATACAGGAACAGGTGAATGCAGCCCAAGGGTTCTCTAACCCTAGGAATGACCCATATTTAAATACTTTCAATTCTGGTTGGAAGAGTCACCCTAACTTACGATGGTCTCAACCTTCCCAAGGGACGAGAAATCAATTCCAAACCAATTTCAGCAAGCCCCTAGGTCCAACTTCCAAGGGGGCAATTTTAATGCTGCACCACCATATAGGCCACCTCACCTCAAGTTCCAATCCCAAACCCAAGGTGTCAATGCACCTCAAGCACCTCAAGCCCAAAGGAGTAGTGGTTTCGAAGAGTAAGTTCTCAAGGCTCTGAAAAATTTAAAATCTAAAAACTAACTCCTGTACTCTCATTCTCAATCTATTGCAAAACTAGAGACACAAGTGGGGCAAATCCCAACTACTCTTAGTTGTCGAGAGGAGGGTAGACTTCCCAGTTAACCCGTAAATAACCCCAAAGGAGTGCACGTGGCTGAGAGTCAGGACTCTCACTCATGAAGAGGTTAAAGCTGTCACCACTTTGAGGAGTGGTAAGGTAATTGACAACCGGGTCGGGGAGAAGGCTAGTGAGGTTGTGAGCAAGAGTGAACCTAGAATCCCTAAGGTTGGGGAAGTAATTGAGAAAGGCAAGACTCAGAATGAGAAAGGGAAGAATGTTATGAGTGAGCCTACAAGGGATAACTTTCCCTCATATTTAGATGATCATTTGGCATCTTATGTCCCTAAGGCCCCATTCCCTTCGGCATTGGTTGCACCTGTGAGAGGAAAGAAGAATGGGGTGACTATGAGTGAGATGCTAGAGATATTTAAGCAAGTTCACATCACCTTACCACTTTTAGATGCCATTAAGCAGATTCCCTCCTATGCCAAATTCTTGAGAGACCTGTGTACTTAGTAGCGCAAAGAGCGTGTGCATTTCGCTAAATCAGCAGTCCTCTCGGATGTGGCTAGTGTAGTGGTTCAGTACCATGTCCAAGTAAAACGTAAGGATCCCGGCACTCCTACCATTCCTTGCTTCTCAGGAAGCCATTATGTAGATCAAGCCTTAATTGATTATGGGGCAAGTGTAAATATCCTTCCATACTTTGTGTACGAGAAGATGGAGCTAGGAGAGCTTAAACCCACACTCACCGTCTTGCAGTTTGCTGATAGGTCGACCAAGGTCTCTAGGGGTATTTTACAAGATGTTCTAGTTAAGATCGAGTCATTTGTTTTCCCGACTGATTTTATTGTGTTAGATATGGAACCTGTGAGCACCACTAGGCCCCAAATTCCAGTTATTATCGCTCGACCTCTTCTAGTGACTATAAACGCAGTTTTGCACTACCGGTCGGGTATTATGGAGGTATCGTTTGGTAACATGAAGACCAAGCTTCAAGTTTACCATGTGGTCACACACCCTCATCTCTTTGAGGAGTGTTCATTTGTGGATGTCATAGATGAGGTAGTCAAGGAGGCTATGCCTAGTATTCTGTGTGAGGATCCTTTAGAGACGTGTCTAGCACATTTTAACTGTGAGGATTTCGATATAAACCAATCCATTATAGAGGTGAATCAGATTTTAGAGTCCACCCTATGTTAGGCAACTCACCTTGGAAGCCTAAAGTTGAGGTCTTGCCTCCATTGGCTAGTACCCCTAT
>JAESVK010000155.1:1157621-1189569 GCA_017140935.1 Hamamelis virginiana
TTATTGACTTGCCCTAATCCGAACCAACCCCCATTACCTTTCTCCACTTTATCTTATTTTAAATTAATCTAGCGCGTCTTTAATTTCTTATTAGGACTTTAAACAACAACCAATCAATCAATCTTGAATCGCAATCACTAGCATAACTTCTTATGTACTTTAAGCTTGATTCAACCAATTTCTCTGTGGACGACCCGCACTCACTCTAACTTTGCGACTTGAGGTTAAATTTCCGTTGAGTGTGGTCCTATAAATTCTCTTAAATCTTGGCGCGTGGCGAGGAATTAACCTCCCTCGCCGTGGCGCGACCAGTTATCTCCTGTTTTATAATCGTTACATAAACTACATTTATTTAAAATATTCCATGTATCATTATGTTATTGTTATTGGTAGAGGTTATCTTATTCCTACTGAGCAAGTGGAAGCTCACCCCTGCTTTTATGCAGCAGATTACAAGTTGGCTTGGGGTTGCATACTTGATTTGAGTCAAGCCCCTGTTCGAGAGTTGTTAGATGACTGACTCCATGGTAGATTCCGCATTGGACCTGCATATAATTGCGATGTGTAATATTTATATTTTCTTGATTTTAAGACTTGCCACTGTTTGTGGCATTGCTTACTTGCCAGGGATGTTGGCATTATTATTATTTGATTTATTATTATTGTATAAGACGTTTGGGACATTTGTATGAGCATAACATTTCATATAGTTAATTATGCTTATATTTCTTGTCTCTCATAAGGATATATGAATGAGCAGGTCAGGTTGCACCTCTATCTTGACACGTGTTGACCTATCCGGAAGGGTCAGTACGATTGTTAGGTTGGGGCGTTACAATACAATCATGCTAAAACACTTTTAACATGTTTATCTACTGTTAAGCAACATCCCAAAATGTTTTTAAAGCAAACATACATTAATTCATCACATGAATTTTACAATCTCTTAAGAACACTAAATAAGGGTTTTTATAAAACAAACTTTCATAAACCTACTTGTTCTTCATTTTAAATTTCCAAAAACAATAGAATTAATTTTGAAAACTTTATAAATTATTTATAAAACATATGAAGAACATTAAGGTATGAAAACAAAATAAAAACATGAGCCATTAGGGTTCCAAACCCTAGAGGCCGTGAGGTGTAGTGGGAGAGAGAGTGTGTGCTAGGGTTTACGGTTAGGGTTAGGGTTTTTCAACCTTACCTAATCCTATCTTTTTAGGGTTTCCATAAACACTAAACATGTTGTTATTATTCCTAAATCAAAATTATTCAAAATAAGAAAGAATCAAATCGAACAAGAAACTTTCCTAAATCAAACAATTTCAAAATAGAAAATAGGGTTTTTCAAGATTTGCCAATTAGGGTTTCCTAATTCAATTCAAGAATTTCCCTATTATGGTTTAGGGTTTCCCAAACCTAAAACCAGCCACCATGTTCAATCCAAATAGGGTTTTTGAAGAACCCTAAATGGCCATTGTTAACACTTTAACAAAACTCCATTAAAGCACAAATTTAAACAACTTTAAATCAAATATTGCATGTAACAAGAATCAAACTTTAAACTATTTAAAATTAATCAAAAGGCATGCAAATAACATTAGGGTTTCTAAACCCCAAGTAGCCGTGACCTAGAGGGTGGGAAACCCTCATGGCCGTGAACCCTATTAGGGTTTCCTAAAACCCTAAGTTGCCATGAAACCCAATTTTCTCAAAATCAAGCTTTGTTCTTCATTTCTAAAATAAAGAACTTCATCCATTCATATCCAGGGTTTCTCAAACTTAAAGATTCAACCATGGATGTTCATAATATGGTTTTTAAAACCTAAACCATGAATCAATTCAACAAAGAACCAACTAGGGTTCTAAAAACCCATATGGCCTAATGGAGGAGAAAGAGATGAGAGAAAGGGCCGTACCTCATGGAGGGATTTGATTATCATCAAAGCTTCTAATCAACAAGGGGAACAAACCCCAAAGATCAAAACAACAAGGGGATTATCCATGCTAGTTCCGAATTTGATGAGAGAGGGAATGAGAGAAAAGCAAAAAACTATTCTTGTTTTTTAACAAAAAACTCAAAACAATCATCAAGGGGTTACAACCCCAAGTGGCTGAACCTCGTAGCGGCTGCCCCTGCATGATCCGAATCCACCTAGGGGTATTATACAATCCCTAACATGCCATTGAATCAAAACAAGAAAAAAAACACATGAGGTTCATCAAGAACTCTCACATGGCCGAATTCTACATGGGTGTATAAACCCTTAACTTTGATTTTAATTAATTACATCCATTGAATGCCATCATTTAAATCATGATCATGCTTAACCTGGCTCTGATACCACTGAAAGGATATATCATGATGGATGAACAGGATTCGCAGCGGAAGACATGCAACAAATTTTTTTACATAAGCTGAATCCACCATCAATATCCAGCAAGATTTCGATTAATCATCGGATCATGATCTAACAAAGTAAGAACATAAATAATTAAATTAAATACATACTTATAATACCCTCTTTTATTTTTGCGATCTTCGAAACCGAGCTCCAAAAGTATGAAGCCTCCAACAGTATCCACACGATACTACCCCAAAAAAAGGCTATAAGGACGGTTAAAACCGTCCTCAGAAGTATTTAAGGACGGTACGGGTTGCGTCTTCTTATCCACTGTCATCTTTTATTCAAGGACAGTTTCTGTACCGTCCTCAATTCTTTACATACGAGGATAGTTGAAAACCGTCCTCTAATGCCTTCATTTTAAGGACAGTTTATAACCGTCCTTAAATAAAAACTTTCAAGGACGGTTTTAAACTGTCCTCTTATGTATTTAATGTAAGGACGGGTTATGACCGTCTTCTTATATGTCCTTTTCAAGGACTGTTTTAAACTGTCTTCTAATCTTAATTTTGATGACGGTGTATAACTGTCTTCGAATCCTTCTATATTGAGGACTGTTGATATCCGTCCTCAAATCTAAATATGAGGACAGTTAAAAACCGTCCTCAAAAAAGTTGAAGTGATTTTTTTTTATTTAATCTCCACCTGTGTTTCCTGTACTGCTACTATATATATATTCAATCATCCATTCAATACAAATTATTGGAAATAATAATAAAATATTTCTATTAAAATAATGGTCTTTACACCAAAACCCCACATCCGTTCTCACACATGTACAAGATAAATATAAGAAATTAAATGGCATTTCAATTACATATCCAATCCATAAGTTCACAAAAAATTGAAAACAAGTCTCTATAGGCAGCAATAAATGTCCACAATCATGCAACAATGATTGTCTTCGAATGCGGTAGGAGCCTACATAAAAACATAGAAATGCAAATTAATTAAGTACCATAAATAAATATGTCACCAATGATATTCTATAACACACAAAAGTGCATTATTTAATAATTAGTTAAAACTGAGAAATGTCATTTTTCTTATCACAGCATCTATGTGTTTGTTTTCATCTTTGAGACGAAAATTCGGCAGAGTTTCCTCTGTATTTACAACATTTCCAAATTTTCTCCTGTGAAAGGCAATAACTACAATATCTACACATATAGCAAACAAACCCAAGTGGGTCTCCATCCAACCTCCTCCCCCAAACTACAATATTTGCAGTGATCCCAACAAATCAATATCCAAGAACAGGACTCCACTATATACATACAGATTAGAGAGGTTTTATACTTGAGTTTAAAGTGCAAGGTGAGATTAAAGCATGTAGCTGTATTAGTGTGACCATATATATATCCAATGTTTGGCTAGTACGGTACGTATAAAAAATATAATCAATGAATAATCAAATTATAAATAACATATATAGTTAGATGAATTACCGGGGTAGGGTTTTGGTGTCACCACTAAGGGTCATCCAATACGGTTAATATGATTAGGATGCTAATATAGTAGTGATAATCAAAATGTTAATCTAATATTTCTTATCATTTTTACTTTTTCTTTATGAAAAGTAAATGTATTATTCAAAAAAAAAAAATCCAAAAGGCATGTATGTATGGAGTATACTTCTGAGTAAAGCATTACAACACAGAAGAATTTAGAAAAGTCATAAGAGTATGAGCTCACTAGAGGCTGATTGCAAGCAGTTAGCACATATGAACCTTACCACATCTCATATGAGAGAGACTAATAGGTAGTGAGGTTCTTCCACCCCTTCTTACTTCTCTAACCATTTTTATACTTTTGGTGACAATTTTTTTAACATAAAAGCATGGACAAAAACTATAGTGCCAAAGATAATAAATATTTACCTAGTTGTATTTGGCAAGGTGCTCTGATCTGCAAGGAACTTCTGTCTTGATTTGGCCCTGTTTCACAAAAAGAACAGATCATCAGATCAAATCAACTGGAGGCACAACCTTAAAACCAATCCAATCTCATCAAATGTAATGAATCAGACATACAGTACGCTTATAAGCACCTCAAATCTTGTAGACATTATTAGCAAAGGCTATACAGGCCCATCTGAAAGATCTGGACTTTAAGAAAACTGGGTAAACTTTTATTTTTGGGCAATATGTTTTCCTTTAGTAATGGAATATGATAATATTTTCTTTCATGCAAGTTCAGGAAAGAATCCTTACCAAATCAAAATGTCCAAAATATCTGATCATGCTAATCTAAGGCAAAAGGTGATAAAAAAAGGACCACTATAAGAAAAACTATGTTTTCTGACATAGTAATTTAACCTCCATGGAAGAACTAAAATGAGAGCAAGAATACATGGTATGGAAAAAGAAAAGTAGCAAGAACTAAAGATAACTACCACGACATTTACCGTGGCCAAGCCAACTGAAAGGTCTGCAATGAAAGTATCTTCGGTTTCACCACTGCATTAAAGGACAGACAAATCAAAAATGGGCCATTTCAGTCAAATAAAAGAAATTTAATAGTGAAGAATGGAGGGAGAAAAACATGAAGAATATGCCATACCTTTGGTGGCTTGCCATGACACCCCAGCCAGCATGTTTAGACACCCCAGCCAGCACGTTTAGACATTTTCACGGCTTCAATACTTTCCGTTACTGAACCAATTTGATTCACCTGGCCAATCGTAAAATAATAGGTTAATAATTTAGCTTCTGATGGCCAATCTAAGATCCCTAGTCTTTTTGCCATGCATACAGTACATACATCAACATAGCTTAGTGGAATTAAACAATTGTATAAATTTTTCAGCACATTCATTTCAAGCAGAGAATTCAATTCTTTTCTAACCATACAAACTTTCTCAGTGATATGGCAATTCATTGATTTTGTAAATTTGTAATAGCGCAAGTCAATGGCAGTGAACTACTGGTCAACAAACAAAACTACAGGATCAATTAAATATGATATACATGGCTATCATAGATGGCCTTCTCCTTGATTGCTTTCTCCACATGCTGCAGCAACCACAAAAACCAAAAAAAAGGAGGAATTGACATCACAATTATGCTCTTAAAAAAAAATTCACAATAGTACAATTTTACCTTAGGATTTGTGACAAGGAGATCATCACCAACAATCTGCACTTGCTCGCCAATTTCACTTGTCAATTTTGCATAATGCACCCAATCATCCTGATCAAATGGGTCCTCAATGGACACAGTTGGGTATTTTGTCACGAATGACATGTAAACATTCTTCAATGGATACATAAGTGGCATCTTGACCATACTTTTTCTTAATTGCAGCCTGGAAGAGAAAAAAGGTATAAACGTGATAAGTCCTAAAAGAGTTTTAATTTGTAAAACAAAATTTTGTTTAAATGAGACACACACACACACACACATTGACCTTTAAGTGATGATATACTTCTACACCCATCTTCATGGCTTCCTTGAAGAAAGATGCCCCAATAAGAAGAATCATAAATTCCTATTAAACAAGATAATAGTCAGCATTTCAACAACAAACAGGGTATAATGATTCATACTAAAGTTTTGGCTTCAATATTACCAGCATTGCCAGTTTATTGCCCGCATGTGAACCTCCATTGATGACATTGAATGCAAGTACAGGCAGAACCAAGGTTTTGTTCCTGGAAAGATTGGCAATGTGCTGCCAGGTAAATACTTTACAACAGTCAGCATATAATAAACATTCAGAATGCGATAACTTAAAAGTGAACAGAAATGTGATAACTTAGATAAAAACCAAAGCAGATGCACCGTTACCCTAAATATACCTGATTAATACCCCGATCCTGAATGCTGTCAACTATTTTTGAGGTATCATGTCCCCCTCGGGATGTCCCAAGGATGGTACCACCACGTTTATGGATATCATTCACAACCTTTGGTGTTAAAAGGATAGTATTTCGAGCATAGAAACCTTTGTATCCACCCTACATGCACATAATAACCTTCTGATGAGGTCCAGCACGTCGAAAATGTGTCCCTCTTGGACTATTCTTTTGAACAACAATCTGCAAAATGGAAAAGAACAATCAGATCTGAAACATGATTATTAGTGAGTAATAATTTTGGAAGCAACCTTTGCCATGAGTTTAATTCATACATTAACATTTCATATGGGTCCTTTAGAAGGACTGCTATAATAAAGATCATAAATCTGAGATTAATACAATTAAATACATATTGGTAAGGAATTTTATAGGGGAAAAAGATTAGCAAAAAAAAAAAGGAAAGGAAATTAAGAGCTAATGAAAAATATAGACCTTTTCTGCAACAGAGTCATCTGGATTGACAAAGTACTGGCTGGTAAACAGAAAATCATGTTCATGAAATATTAGTTGAATTAAATATCACTTAGAAGGACGGCATTCAACAAGAGCCAAAAGCATCAGATGTAAGCAAATAAACTTACTTAACAACTGAATAGTAAGGATTGTCTTGCAATGGATTTGGATACGTCTGCATAAAACCATAAAAGGAAAGGTAAAAAAAAAAAAAAAAACTGTATGTTAGTCTCTCCCTTTCCTCTGACAGCAAAAGTAAGTACTATGGATACTTAGATAGCAATATTCATTGCACTCTTCGAGTGAAAACAAAGAACATATTGACATCAGGTATTTGAGTAACATCAGTAATATTGCTCCAGCATATAAGAAACTTCTAAGTTATCGCATTTTTGCTTTGGTATTAATCAGGTATAAACTAACCCTAAAAAATTAAAAGAATGGGACAAACACATTTTGAGATTAAATAAAATAAAAATTTATTCAGACAAAAATAAAAAAACTAACCTCAAAAATCTGGGTTTATGCTCCAAGAGGATGTGTTCAAGAGTTATCCTCAAAAAACTAACCCCTCTACTGCCAATAGAGCAAGTTAGAAATGATTTAAACTGAATCAATAGATTATTAGATGCATAAATATTAACATACGCAAAAAAGTTGCTAGCTAGCCAAACAAAATCAAAAGAATGGGAAATTACAAGAGAAATAAAACTATTAGTGAAATAAATAAAAATTAAAGTCTCAAAGTCTCTTGGTTTTTGGTTCCATCATCTCAAAATTTCAGTTTTTCCCTCAAATACGAATATACCTAAACCCTAACCCTTAACGAACAAAAGATCATGCAGTCTATGCAAGAGATCGAGAATATCGAAGATGAGATTAAAGCTGCAGGCAACAGATCGTGCAAGAAGAAGAGGGATAAACCCAAAGTTGTGAGATAGAGATGATAGAGAGAGAGACAACTGTGAGGCAACAAAGGCATAAATTCTAATAAGTGTTCCAGTGAGAATGAGGGTCATTGGGTCTGGTACAGTTGCTGGCGCAGGGAAGAGGATCTGCGGCGTCTCCGGCTCAGAGTAGGAAATCGAGCAGAGAGAGAGATGAGGGTCGTCGGGGAGAGAGATGAGGGTTTCGTACAGTCACCAGCAGAGGAAAGATGATCGGCGCAAGGAAGATGATCGGAGCAGCAGGGAAGATCAGCGCAATTAGGGATTGCTTCTAGCCCAAACTCGAGCAGATAGAGAGAAGAGGATCGGTGCAAATGGAGGGAAATGAAAATAATAAGGGGGGAAATTTTATCTTCGCGGCATACATTCCACACAATCCATGGCGTTTTTTATACAAACGCCGTTATTACACTTTTCCGCGGCGTTTTAAAAACGCCTTTAAAAGACTATTATTTGTGGCGTTTTAAAAACGCCGTCTAAAGTAGTCTTCTACGGCATTTTAAGCTAAAACGCCGCAAAAAGTGCCATATATAAGACTTTAGACGGCGTTTTAGCAAAAAACGCCGTATATATTATTTTTCACGGCATTTCATAAAAAAACGCCGTTAAAAAAGTGCCGTAAAAGGTTATTTTTGTTGTAGTGAGAGAGTGTGAGAGGGTAGGGTTTCGTGAAGGGAAAGAAGGGTAGGGTTTATTCAAAATAAAATTGATCGAGACAAAGAGAGAGGCACCTGGTTCCGGAAGAGAAGGGAAATAAAATGGCCGGAGAGAATCTTCGTCGGCAAAGGAGAGAGCTCTCTTCTGACTTTCTTGGAAGCTTACCGGTGGTCGAGTTCTCCCCAGTAATCAGCCTTCGCCGGTGAGGGCAAGGGTTTGGCTGGCGGTCGTCGACAAAGGAGGCGGCGCGGAGAGAGCTTTGTGAGGGCGAGCAGGGTAGGGCTTCGGGAGAGAGGTATACGATCTACGTACTAGCTGGTATTCTACTGTATTAGGTAGGTATTCTACTGTATTAGAGACAACTTTCAGATCGTGGGGGGGGGAAATAAAGCAGTTTTTGAAAATAATACTCAAAACAACCTTTTTTTAATGTATAAAACGCAAAAGTATATTTTAAGACTGTTATAAACAGTCCTTATAACTAGCCTAATTCAAGACAGTTATTAAAATTGTCCTTATATGTTACTTTTTAATGACTGTTACTTAAAACAGTCCTTAAAAGTCTTGCCTTTAAGGACAGTGTTCAAAATCTGTCCTCGCTTCTCATATATAACTACAGTTTTCAAAACTGTCCTCTTATTACTGTCCTCACTGACCATTATTGTAGTAGTGCGAGTACAAGGCCTTGAGAATCCTTGCAACTATCAACACTTGATAAGAGGCAAGCTTAGAGAGCTAGTGGGAATTTCGGCTATGAGAGGGAGAGGCTACAAGGGGACGGCCCTTAGGTTCTCTTCATTTCTCTTAGCCTCCACTTGATGATAGCTATGGTTACTTAGTGCTAGCTTGACCCATAACCACATATTTATATGCAAGCTTCCCTTTATTTGCTATTTAGTCCATCCTCTTATTAACCATTAATAATAAGGACTAAATTAACAATAAATGGGAATAAATTTCTCTCTTTAATTCAAAAGACTCTCTTATACTCTATTGTGTGTGACCCTTTGGGTTCACCCCAACCTAACAGTGGATAAGAACATCTCTATGTCTCCTAAAATAGAAACATTCTATTTTAAGGTTCAATTGGAACGATTCCAATTATGTCCTCATTGATAACATTTTATCAATAGGCTTTCACTGGTCATGAGTGACGTCTAGCAATGTGTGACGTGCCCTAGGTTTGGGTGAATAGTAGAACTATGTGTACCCTTCTTGTTACTTAATCCTTCATCCCCTAATGTCACTAGTTAAGATAATCAAGGTATGGATATAAGTCAAAACTCTTATCTTAACCTCTTGTCATGCATTCTCTAAAATATAATCTCAATAAGATGAACTCGATGAAACACTTTCACAGTTCACCTATCACTCTAGCCAGAGATTCATATCAAGAGTTATCTTTGAGAACTGACCTTGACATTCTCTCTCATACTAATGAGAGTGATGATTCCTTATTGACCACTCATCTATCTCCATGCATGACCTATTAGAGCCAATGAGTATTGATTACATCCTTAGGGTTAAGGTTGTCCAAGATATTATCAAACCCTAATAACTAAGGCACAAGATAGCTATGGTATCTCAGGTCTAAGGACTACCAAATATATGGACGTAACATAAGAATATTCCTTTGACTTAATCTCCATAATAATATTCTAGCAGATCAAGTTCAGAGTACATGTTCTCTAACATGCACCCACATATTAACCTAAGTGTCAACACACTGATAGGAAAGACTACCTATCCTCCCAATTGAGTTGGTTTAAATCTATCCATACCTTGAGTATGAACTATTTTTAGAATAAATGTGAATGAGAAATATAAGTCTCTTTATCTCAATTACCTAAGATATATATTTCTCTTATCATTTATTCATGGACATTATCATATATATAATTTAATATATATACGACAAGTAATACCTTCTAATTAATATAATATGACATAGACATGCCCTTTAGGATTGGTTTTAGGGCATACCTCTAACATATTGCACAACCAATATGATTTAAATCACATAAAACATTCATATTTATAAAAGATAAATCACAGGAAGAACGGATTGCATAAGAAAGCAATCTCCCATAGTTGTACAATTGTCATAAACTAAATACAAAACCAAAAACATAATCAACAAATAGTATAACCACTAACCAAGCTTCATCTATACCAAATAGAGGAAGTCTAGCTGCTCATGATCCGAGTAGAAACACCAGTGATCTTCAATCCTTCCATGTGCATCCAAAAATTCCAAGTAGAATGATAGAGATGAGAGAAAATGTAAGAGAGGCTAGGAGTAAGTCTAGCTAACCTAAACAATCTCAAAAGAGAGTTTATATACTTTACAGAAACCTACTATAAACTAAACTCTTCTAAAAATCGTACAAAATCTGATTTTAAAATACGGGCATGCTTCACAAGGCAATGTCTATTGATAGACATGGAATTGTCTATCGATAGAGGGGATTATTTCATTTACATGGCCTCTGTCTATCGATAGAGGGGAGTATAGGTCTATCAAAAGACACCCTCTATCGATAGACCATTGATAGAAACTCTTTCAATAAACCCAGTTTGGCTCTTTTCACTTCCATTCTGCTTCCAAAAGCTTCCCAAGACCATCCTCGCATCCTTTTGGTGATTTTTCCTTCCTATTGACTCCGCTTTTAGCTTCATCCAAGGAAAAATGCAAGAAACCAACCTCGACCATGCCTAAAATGCCATTTTTATGAAGAATTCCTACAAAACAAGATAAAAACATTAGATTCATGATTTATATCTAACAAATAACAAAGTTCAAGTATAATCTATAAAAATATAGTCAAAAAGACCCAATAATTGTATTGATTGCAGAGCAATCAACATGTTCGACCTTGTGCATAACATGGCGTACATAAGACTCCCAACTGCCTTAGCATATGGCATTATGGACATGCGTTTCTTTTCCTCATCTATTTTAGGACATTGGTCCAAATACAAAGCACTCCCCTTCTCAACAGGGGTGTCAATGGGTTTGGAGTTCTCCATGAGAAATCGTTCAAGAATCTTCTTTATGTAAATCTCTTGAGACAAACCAAAAAGCTTCTTAGAACGGTCTCTAACAATCTGAACTCCCAGCACAAAATTTGCTTCACCCATATCCTTCATCTCAAAAGAAAAGGACAACCACTTCTTAGTGGCGACAATAGAGTCCATATCATTTCCTGCTATGAGGATGTCGTCAACATACAAAGACAGGATCAGCACACTTTTCTTTGAACGCTTCAGATACACACAATGGTCATCTTCAATCATTTCAAAACCATAAGAGGTAATTGAGTCATGAAATCTAAAGTACCATTGTCAAGATGACTACTTAAGACCATAAATGGAACATTTAAGCTGGCACACTTTGCGCTCTTGCCCCTTGACTTCAAAACCCATAGGTTGAGCCACATAGATTTCTTCATCTAGCTCTTCATTGAGAAATGCGGTCTTAACATCCATTTGGAAAAGCTCTAAATCCATTTATGCGACAATAGCTAGGATAAGGCGAATGGAGGAAAACCTCACAATAGGGGAAAATGTTTCATCATAATCTATACCCTCTTATTGGGTAAAACCCTTCGCAACAAGACGTGCCTTGTACTTGTCAATTGACCCATCTGCCTTGCGCTTAACTTTCAAAACCCATTTGTTTCTAATAGCTTTACGCCAGGAAGAAGATCAACCAACTCCCACACAGAGTTCTTGTCCATGGAGCTTAGCTTATCCTGCATTGCAGCCACGCATTCTCCTTTAACAATTGAAGAGAGCGCTTCTCAATAAAAAAGCTCATCTTCCCCTTTAGTAACTCAAAGTAAAGAATCCCCCTAAATCTCAAAGACGACGAGGAATGTTACCTCTCTTGCTACGGTACGGCTCAAGAGGTTCAGGAAGTACTAATGGAACACTCCCACTAGGCTGAGGATGACTCCCGCTATCTCTAGCGATCTCAGGAACTAATTCTCCACCCTCATTGGAAGATAGTGGTATGTCACTCAGTTCCTCCAACTCTTAGAGGTCTAAACTCTCTTTGGCATCACCTATGCTAGGGAAATCATTATCAATGAAATCAACATTGCGCGAATCAACCTCAGTCATTCCCCCGACAGGGTGCTCACCAAACATCACATAGCCCTTCTAGCCTTCAGGATATCTTATAAAGATATGCTTTCTGGCTCTAAAACCCAGCTTTCCATATTTATGGTTAGTGTTGTGAACATATCCTGCTGATCCTTATGGGTGTAAATGCCCCAAATTGGGCATTTCGCCATGCCATAGCTCATAGGTAGTTGAGGAGACAGACTGTGAAGGCACTCTATTCGGGATATAAGTAGCAGTCAGGATAGCATCCCCCAAAAAATTTATAGAGAGGTTAGCCTATTCCCCCTTTCTGCAACACCATTTTGTTGCGGGGTACGAGGAATAGTGAAATGTCTTAGGATCCTTTTTTCTCATAAAACTCCTTGAATTGATCAGACAAATACTCACGTCCGCGATCAATCCTAAAGGTTTTTAAGCCTTTTTCATGCTTGTTCTAAACTTCTGCCACAAAGCGCTTGAAGCAATCCAATGCTTCATGGTGATGAGAGAGCAAATAAACATAACCATATCGCGAATAGTCATCGATCAGTGTGAGAAAATAAAAGGTCCTATGACCTGCCTTTTTATTCATTGGCCCGCAAATGTCTAAATGGACAAGCTCAATAGGTGGAGTAGCTCTCTTTGTCTTTCCAAAAGACTTTCTACAGGCTTTGCCTGCTGGGCATACTTCACATAAGTGTTGGTCGACTTTGGTGAGTGAGCCTAAAAGGCCTTTTCTAGCTAATTGACTCATCATATCCCTTCCTATGTGACCCAGCCTAGCATGCCAAGTTGCAGAATCAACATTACTACTATCAATCACATAAGATGATGCAGAATTAATAGATGAGTAATAAAAAACATCTAAATTTAATTTAATAAAACCATCCACAAATTATCCATGTCCAAAAGTTATTCCATCAGCAAAAGTAACCAAACCGTTATTCGAAAATTCAAAAGAAAAACCAAAACAAATCAAAGCAATAACTGATAACAGCTTATGCTGGATCCCAGGGACATGAAGTACGTCATGAAGAAGCAGAGTGCGATCGGAGAGCAAGTGAAGTTGGTACGAACTGACTCCAATAGCATCCTCACTGGTACCATTTCCACGAACACCTTGTGGGTGCCTTTAGGAACACGGCGATAATATACACATCTCACCCGGTCTCGAGCTACATGTTTTGTTGCTCTTGTATCTACAATCTAATTAGGGAGAGCATGAGCAACTAAAACATGCGAATATACACATATGTTACATAAAGTGGGTGAGTTTGTTACTTTCTTCGCTCAATGCAATCATGAGCAAAGTGACCTTTCTTTTGGCAATTAAAGCATTTGACGTTCTTTCCACTGCGCTTGCCTCTACGTCGCTTATTTTTCCTTTTAGGCGCACTATTGCTATTTGCTCCACTATTTCCTCCTATTTAGGTGCACTATTGTCTCCCCTCTTGCGCTTAGACCCACTGGTATTGCGCGGATTAGCTCCATCGAGGAGAGCCTGAGCATTTTGGTTCTCCACGATGCGCTCTGTCTCTAACTCCACATGCAGAGGATATCTTTGAAATTCTTGATATTCTCGTTGTGAGTGAGGATCTACTTTATGTGCAGTCAAGAATCTGGGAGTGACTTGATTACAGCCTAGAACTGCTGCTCATCAGTAAGGACATCCCCGTAATGTTCAGATCTAGAATCATACTGGACATCCCCCTAAGATGTTTGGTCATCGATACCTTGGGGTCCCTATGATGTGTCTCAAATTTCAGTACCAAGCTCCTAAGCCTGGTGGTAGACGACGCCGAAAGTGAACCACAGTTGTTCCCACATGACCATGGCAGTAGGGAAGTTCTCATACTCCCCTATGAGATCATCGTGCATGTTGTTCAACATAATGTAGCGCGCAAGATGATCTTTCTTGGTCCAGGCTTCAAAAGCCTCAAGGTCGCGACGATATTGGGCCTGAGTGCCCGCACCCTCAACAGGTGCCACCATCGTAGTGGTTAAATAGCTGGTAAGGTAGGGATGAATTCCATTTTTCTACACCACATATTGTAGTTTGTGCCATTCAGCTTATCAGATTGGTTTAATTCAGCTGACATGATTATGGTTATCATAGCTATATTGATAATGCACAAGGTTGACATTAATATTAATCGCATATTCTTTTATCTTGTTCGGAATTCAATTTAAAATTATTATCCCTTCCTACTCATCAAGATTGAAAATTCGCATAGCTCCTAATCATCTCCCAATTAGGTTGGGAATATAATTCGTGATTGACTTCTGAACAAAATTTCTCATAAAAAGGAGATACAATATCTCTACTAATCACATCCACAAGATATAAAAAAAAAAACACAGGAACCCACTAAGGGTACCAAATGGATAACTCACTAAGCCTATGCTAAAACAAGTTTACAAACATAGTAGGTGGCGTGCAAACACATCCCCTTACAAGGCTTTCCAAATGAATTACATTTCCAAAAAAAAAACTACTACAAAAGATCTACATACATTATAAATAAATGAGGATGCCGCACCACGAACTATGTAAGGGAACTCATTTTATCAACCATGATCAAAACAAACATAAGCTCCAAAAGAAGTTATCCAATTCAAGATTCCATCCATCTCCTAAACTAAACAAACATATGTTTATGTTTATGCTAGCACATAAACATACAAGGTGGCCTTTGATAGATAGAATAATACACTCAACTCATGTAGAAGTGTTAGAAAAGTCTCACAAACCATGGCAGGATAAATTAAATATTGGTGGCAACATGATTGCCCAATATTTCCATAGAAATTAAGCCAAATATTTAATTAAATCGATTTTAGAGACAATAATAATAGAAATTACATTCCACAAGCCTCCAAATGGTCACTAATACTCCCAAGAATGCGTAAAAAAAAAAAAAAAAAGCTTCTGGAATTTTTCAGAATTAATAGAAATAAAAAACATAATTTTTATTTGACTTAAAAAGCTCATAATAAAGAGTATTAATTATGAAAAATACCCAGACACCTAATTTTTTGACACCTCCAACCTAAATCAGTCCCAAAAAATCCCAGGAACTCCCACAAAAAATTTCAAAATGTTTGGGTAACTCAGTGGGGCCCACTTGCTCAAAATAGATTTTCTTATAGGCCATTTTTTATTAAAAAATCAAAATAAATATTTCTGGAAGTCCAATTTTTTTTTAAAATACCCAAAAAATAAGAAATTAAATTATGAGCACAATGGAAAAAACGGCGAGTCAATCGGAGCTCAGACAAGGTCGTACGTGCCCCCACGCGTTGCTGCTACAAGTGGGCGTGGCTGCAGTCAAATCCGCACGGTCAGCAGCCATGTAGGGGCTAACCCATGACCTAGAGAGCGACATGTGGCACTGACGTCAGCGCCACATCAGCATGTTGACCCTGTCGGGGTCGACTCGACCCGTCATTGTGACCCAACCCGAAGAACTGACCCATCATCGTGACATCAGCAAGACGTCATCATGCCACGTCATTGCCACTGTTCATCGTCCCAACCCGTTTCTGGTTCGCCTCCGTGCAGCCTTGCGAGAGGCCAACTTCACGAGGCTATATATGGAGTTCTAGACGTCCATTTGACGCCTAAGATGTACCGTTGCGAGCTTGTGCGACATACTTTCTAAATATATAAATTACACAACATCTTGCGGAGATTTATGCGTCCAAAAAACAGCAAATCAAAATGCAAAATCTCTTTGAAACGTAACTAGGGTTTACATTTTCTCTCAATTCATACGTCCAACTTCGTTCAAATTTAACATGGACAATCCTTAAACATGTAAGAACACATCTAGGCCATTAATTTTGAAAAAACTAGCAATTTTTTCGGAATCAAAATTGGACCCTAGAGAGAGAAAACGTGAACCAGCAATTTTAGGTGAACAAACAAGCCCTACACAGCTCTGATACCACTGTAAGATATGTGCATGTGTACATATAACCCATATACAAATAAAATCGGGTTAGGAAGGTCATTACCTTAATGCGGAATCAACCCGATGATGGATGCCAATGTCCTATTGTTACAAGCCCCACAATGAACCTTCGTGCACAATTCTATGTCCTTGTAACATAGAGAATAACCACAGCGAGCTATCCCCAATACTGTTCACATATCCACATTTAATGAGCCTTGATGGTGATACTCCAAGAGAGAGTTCTAGTGAGAGAGAGAGAGAGAGAGAAAATACGTAGGGAGAAAGTATGCACTCACGTTCTACTATTATATTAACTCATATACATATAGATAGAGTCCAAAGGTGATATGGATTGCACTCATGCAATCCCATATCACCCTAACCACTTAAGATAGGACTTATCCTAATCCAATTAGGTTTTCAACCTAAACTAGGATGCTTGCCCTTAATGGGCGGATATTGGACGGGCCACAACCCAGCCTAAAAGTCTACACAATAAAATGTTCATCAATAGATAGAGGTGAAATTAAAAAAAATTCTATGTCAATTTCTTTTAGCTACTTTAGGATGGTTAGGCTTTAAGATATTATTAAGTTTTATAATCTTTTTATTTGTTATCTTACATGGAAA
This sequence comes from Hamamelis virginiana, assembly GCA_017140935.1. Classification (NCBI taxonomy): domain Eukaryota; kingdom Viridiplantae; phylum Streptophyta; class Magnoliopsida; order Saxifragales; family Hamamelidaceae; genus Hamamelis; species Hamamelis virginiana. The sequence goes on from JAESVK010000155.1 coordinate 1,174,636, forward strand.
TTCCAATTTACAAATTTGTGCTTGATTCTAGTTTTGGAGTCTCTATCATATGTCCTTGATTAGGGTTATATTTGAGGTGTTTTGTCTATAATACAATGTTAAATTGTTAGCCAATCAAGATTTAATTATTTTATATTTTAGAGTTGTACACATTTTTGTCACTAGCCTAAGTTGAATCCTATAAGGTCTTATACTCATATGTTTATGCTATTCTCTGAAAACAATCAAACTTTGTTGTTTATGCTATCAATATTGATGTTTTGCATTCTTTTGGTGGAAAACATTTCACTAGTATTGACGTATCTGAAGCTTGGAAGACCAACATACCTTGTCTTTAGAGTTAAAAAACCAAAATACCATTTCCATTATCTCCGTTCAACATGAACATTATTTTTTTCTTTCCCTTAATTAAATAAAGATTTTAATTGAATGAAAAGATTAAAAGAGCATTGCACCAAAATAAGAAAATGAAAGAAAAATATCAAAAGCGCATCAAACCCCTTTACATGTGAAGTATGCAACAGAACAAAAAGAAATTATAACAACAAAGAATCGAGAAAAATATGGAATGACACTTGGTTTTCAAAACCATTGGGATCTTTCTACACAAAAAGTCTACTAGATATACTAATCTTCAATTTCTCAATAGGAAGCTCAAACCCATGAAATATTCTTTAATTTCTTTCTTTTCACGAAATCTAAAAGACTGCATGCCATGACGCACTATCATCTACTTAGATAAAGAAAACTTGTTTCCACTTCTACACCACCATCCCTTTATAATTGACTGGATAGCCAACAAAGACAAAATCCAATTCAACACAAGAATACCATTGCAAAATTAAAGCTCACAAATCTAGAGCTACTACACAATGTAAAATAAGATAGGTCATTGACTCGGCCACTACTCCGCACATAATTTCTTGAGCCACTTTACAATATAAGACCCAATATGATATTGTTGTACTTTTATGTACATGTAGACATAGTTTATTATATTTTAGATTATTTATATTTATGTTCATAAAATATGTATTATGAGTGTCTTAGCACATGGCCTTTAGATTTGTGTCATACTACTTAAAGGAGAACCTACTTTCAAAGCAATTAATAGGGCTTTAGAAGTACCGTATTTGTGACACTAATAAATAAGGAGAAGAAAACCTTTAATGGGCTTTGAAACATTTTATTTTTCTCTTGCAACTACCAAAATTACCCTTTAACAGACTCAAAATTAAATGCTAGGATATTCATTTTCCTTGTACCTCAGGTGTCCTTTGAATATGGCTATTGCATTTACTTTGTGCGGCTTGATGATTTATATGCATATTTATGGCTATTTTAAATATTGCTAGTAGGAGTTAAGACAGCTTAGATGCCGTTACTTTATAAAGCTTATCCCTAGCTATCTTTTTTACCATTTTTGCTTTTGTTTGTTTTCTTCTTTAATGAATTTCTTTATACATTATTATGTACATTAATTAGTCTTAACCACTATGGCTGTATCTTCTCTGTAAAATGGGTATAAAAGTGGGTAGAAGTGTAGCCTTTTCCCTCACAGCATAGTCTCCCGTTCCAATCTCTTCATTTTGAAAGGTGCATTGGTGCTCTATTCCATCTTTGACAATGAATTTTCTTTTGGCTGCTAATAAGGAAAGGGCAGAGAATCATGGGGGTTTTCATTCATGCTCCTTTTGTAAAAAAGTTTTTAACAACCATCAGGCTCTTGGGGGCCATCTTAGGGCTCATCAAGAAGAGATTAGGGCTAGGAAAAGGTGGAATTATCCTAGTCGTTCTAGTAGTTCCATTGGCACTGCTAGCATCAATGTCAATACCCTCTCAAAACCCGAACTGAGACTTCCTTTAGAGGTGCTAGGGCTAATCTGAGCCATTTTCCCAATAGAGCAAACTCTCCAGATTTTCCTATGAAGTTTTCCTCAAATGAAATTGCCCAATTCTATGCAAGCAATTTCTTTATGAACAACCTCAGAAACATTGAAACTCAATTTAGTGCGAGTCCAATCCTTTCATCCGACGGTGGTAGTGCTAAAGTTCTCCCTTCAAACTCTTTATCCTCAACATCATATGCTCAATCTAGTAGTTATGCAACTATTGGATTTCCTTCCAATTACTCAATGTGTTTAGGCACAAATGGAGCCTTTCAGAATACTAATCACATTGGAACATGCAAGGATAGTGCGCAGTTCTACTCTATGCATGACTGGCAGAACCTTCAACATCACAGTAACAATACCCTATGGTACCGTGAATTTACCAATGGTAATCCTCATCTAGGTTCTAGCTCGAATGTAATTCCTCGCTTCAATGAATCTATAACCCCTAGTTCATTGCCTTGGGATCTTGATCAATGGTTGGTTAAAGATGAAGTTACCCCATATAACAAGAGTAGTGTATTAACTCTTGAAAAAGGTAAGAGGTCTTACTTTGGTGATGTTCCTACGAGTACTGATACGATGAATACATTTAAAAGGCCTAAGATTAACCCAGACCCTCCTGAGAAAAGAGAGACACCTAAAAAAGAGTTTCCGCTTATTAAAGACATCTAGAACTCATTCAATGAATCGGTGATTTCTTCTGATGCAAAAGAAGAAGATCTGGATCTCTCGCTACATCTCTAGCTTTGGTCCTTTTTTTAATAAAATAAAAATAAATGCAAAGATGAGTTTGCTAGAAGTGAATAGGCATTGTGTGGATGTGTTTTTTGGAAGGGAATATGGGGTAGTCAATCTATCTCAACATCTTTTGTTGTATGCCTTTTGAAGAAATGCATTTAGGAGTTTTCAAAAGATGAATTGGCATTATGCGAATGCATTTAGTGGTTGTAACAATCTATCTCTCTCTCTCTCTCTCTCTCTCTCTCTCTCTCTCTCTCTCACACACACACACACACATAAACATACATACTCACAAACACACATCACATTTTCTTCTTTTTAATGGGATTATAGAAATGTGCTTATAGTTTTCTTTACATTTTTGGTTACGTGTCTTTTTGGTTTCCAATAATGCTTAGTGAATATCTCAATTGTGTTTTCTTTCTTTCATTTGAGACGCATTTGGTTAGAGATTTTGAACCATTTCATATCAAGCAAGAAATTATTTTCCATTTAATTTTGTTGACGATAACCATTGAAGTAATCTAACCGTTTTTAAAAAAGGAAACTGTCTGCTACCAATGGTTTTTATGGGTGCTTTTCTCCCCCCCCCCCCCCCCCCCCTCTCTTTTCCCTTTTGTACAACACAACACGGCTTCAAATTCGCAATTAGTGAGTTGGATTAGCAAATTAATGATTTGTTATTTTCCATATATCTTAAAAGAGGCCTTTGTTGTGGGTGTCTTTTTTTTTTGGGGGGGTCCTTTTCCATCTAATTGTATATATTCTTTTGCTTTTTGTGATTCCATTCCTTAAACATTTCGCACGTACCCTAGAAAAAAATCATTCAATTGTTAAACTTAATGATTATTTACCTCTTGATTATATTGTTCACTTCATACCATATAAAATTTTGGTGCAAGTTTATAATCCAAATGTAATTGGTTAGAGGTTCATTCAAGAAACTAAAGGGAACCATTTCGTACAAAGCAATAAATTATCTCCCATTTATTTTTCTTGTTGATAATTGATTACTATTGAAGAAACCAAACTATTTTTAAAAATTAAAGGATAGTAGATAGCTACATATAGTTTATGGATGTTTTTTTCCCCTCTATTTTCCTTTTTGTAATACACAGATTCAAATTTCCAACTCATGCACCGTTATTTTTCATATCTTAGAAGAGGGCTTTGTGGTGGAGTTTTCCGCTTTGTGTGTTTGGGTGGGTGGAGGGGGGGGGAATACTTTTCCATCTAATTGTATTTATTCTTTTTCTTTTTGCGATTATAAACATTTCACACATAATCTTGGAAAAAATCAATCAATTTTGTTTTCCCAATTGCCTCATCAAATTTCTTTTCTTCCATAGCACCTAAAGGATTTATGGAGTGAACTGACAATTTTGCCCTTTGAAGGTGAAAACAAATTTTAGGAAAACAAATTTTGCCCATAATTGAAGGTACTAAATTGTTATTTTCCCAATTGTCTCATCAAATTTCTTTTCTTCCATAGCACTTAGAGGATTTATGGAGTGAACAAACACTTTTGCCCTTTGAGGGAGAAAACAAGTCAAAACTTGCTGTTCTAACATAGCCTTACCTTTTTTTCAAATAGTACATGACTTTGATCATCCTCTCACACATGCCACAATCCTCTTTCCTTCTCTCTTCCTTTTTTTTTTAATACAAAATAAAAAATAACAAACAAAGATTGACACAAGCTATAAAATTAAAAACACCCAGGACATAGATGCATCAACAAATGCAACAAACTTCAAAGGAACTAAAAAAGGCCCCTTTAACCAATTCCTTTCCACATCAAGCAAAATACCCTTGCTCCTACTCTACAAATTGTTTCAATCTAAAATCAAAGCATGCGAAAAGTTGTTTGAATCCAAAATCAAAGCATGTGAAAAATGAAGCACTTAATTTAACAAATAAAATATTTCATTAGGGTCCTTTAAAATGATCACACGCGTGTATGAAAAACTTATTGAAAGAACAAACAAACATATTAAAATTTTCTCTCTTTTTTTTTTTTATGTTTTATCGGGAACCAAACTAAACCTCTTTTTTTTTCCCCCAAAACCAAAGCCTAAATCATACCCCATATTTCAAACAGATCAAACAAACATAGAAAATCAAAGAGGAGAAAACCATGCATTTTCTACACTATTAAATGGCCATTTAAAAAAAAAAACAAATAAAATGTTAAGTTTACCGTGTTTTGGTGTTGGCTAATTTAGATGTCAAAAGCCTGAGTATGTGATTGGTCTCAAGCCCACAATCCGTAGAAGCTTAACCTGCAGTATCAAGCATGAGAGAATCACATCAAATCGACAAAAACTTATGTCTCAAGCTCGAATTGCATTCAAATGAGTGTTTATGTCCTAGGAAGGTAAGTTTGACTTAGAACCTAGGTTAATTCATTGACCATATGTGGTTTAAGTTGTCCAAAGTACCTAGGAATGATCCATACATGCTTATAGGTCCATTTTCTATGAAAATAATTAATTATAGAAAATTTGCATGAAGTGGATCGATCCAGTATTTTATTAGTAGTCATTAATTATTGCATTACTTTATGCTTTATTTGTAGCGTTTAAGTTAGCTTTTACCCGTTAATGCTTGCGAATTGGTATGTTTTATGCTTTTGGCATTTTCCTCGGTTGTGCGAGTAATCTCGCATTTCAACCACACTTTTGAGGTCTTGTGGAGCAAACTTACATGCCTTGATGTGCTCATGAAGTCTCATTCATGTGGAAGGAATGTTTACTAAGCTTTTGAAGTGTTTTGGAGCTTTGTGCAGTAAATCTGCATAGTGGTACCGGTACCAGGAATTACCAGCCTTATTTTCCCAAGTTAGTAACATTTTGTACCGGTACCAAATTCTCGTGGTACCGGTACCAGCCTCCGAATTTGCAACAATTTTATGTAATTTGTTCTTTTAAGCAAGGATACTTTGGTATTTTAGCCCTTATGTTTTGTAATCCTAGAGGGGGGCATTTAAATGCGTCTTGCAGCTGAAAGAAGGGTTCCTTCACTTAGTTTTAATCTCTAGCTTAGTTTCTCTCTTAGTTTTCTAGGGTTTGCTAGCATAGTTTGAGTTTTTCTCGATAACTTCTCATAGTTTTAGTTTTAGTTTACATAGTTTAGCTGAGTTTTGTTGGATTACTTTGTAATACACATTTGGAAGGGTTGTTTACTTAGTTTCTCATACTTTTGATGCTTTGAATACTTGTATTTCCTTTGTTTAAGTAGTATAAAAGTTTCCATTTTATATTTCTTGCATTTATGATGATTGTTACTGCATTTATTACTCATTTCTTAGCATTAATGGTGAACTAAACCTCCAAGGTAGGTTTGAAGGTGAAAGCTCATCACCAACCAAGGTAATAAGACTTTCTCATCCATTTGAACTTAAATCCTAGTTGAATGGCAGCAACTACTCTCCATTTTCTGCACACATTTGTTGTGGCATCATCTTGACATTGTGTTAACAAGCTCCACTTGGTACACATTGTGCTTGAGCCTTTATGCATGCCTCATGTTTGATAAATTGTCAAAGAGATCATTTTATACCATTCTCCTACTATTTCCTTTTGTGAATGCTTGAAAAGTTAAACCCTCCAAAAACCCATCAAACATTTTCAAATTTCAAATTTCAAATCTCTTTCTCTCTCTTCCTCCCCCTATTTGGAAGTTTTTCTTAAATCTTATGTTCCAATAAAATATTTTTTCAAGAGTTTGGTATATTGAAACATTTATTTCAAAAGTAGGTATAATTGCAAATGCAGTTTCAAGGTTTCAATTTTTTTTTTTTTTTTAACCTTTAATTTGAAAAAAAACATTGACAATTAATAAAAAAATAGAAAAAAAAAATTCTTAAACCCACGACTGCAGCTTCTTTAAACCCCAACTACGGCTTCATGTTAAAATCTTTTTTTTCTTTGTATAATTTCCCACATATGGCCCTGGCACACTTAGAGTCGAATATATAACAATTTTTTGAAAAAATTACCGTTGGATTATATACATTTTTTATGAATTTCATGCTCGCCAAAAATTACATTGATCCAACAGTCGATCTCTGAAAAAACCAACTGAAAAAATTGTTAATATTTTGAAAAATTAAAAAGTCACAATTTTTTATATTGAGATTTATAGAGTAATGATCTAGTAAGCTAATACTGACTTAGATCTAAGTCAGCTAAGCACTTGTGAGCATTGGATCATCTTATCACTTAAAAAAGTCTTCATTCATGAAATGATCCAACGGTCATAAGTCTTAATTGACTTAGATCTATCATTTCACGACATTTAAAACAGTGTTACAAGCCAAACCTCCAAAACACTGCCAAAACACTGTTAAGTGTTTTGGCTGATGTGGCATAACCCTCTTTCAATATCTTTTTCTACCCTTTATCTCCTCTCTCTCTTCTCTCTCCTCTCTCATTTTCTCTCTCCTCTTTCCTCTCTTATTTAAAATTCAAAATAGGCCCTACCACTCCCCCTACCCCGCCCCACCCCCCTCCCCCATCTCTCCATGCCACCGCCCCTAATTACTCACTTTCATAGTTTTATTTTCTATGCTTTTTTTTCTTATTGTGTTTTGGATCTTTAGACCTTATTTTAATAATTCTAAGTGTTTTATTCTATGATATTTGGTAGATTTATTCATTTTGAGGACTGTAATTAATCATGGTTGTAAATTTTGAGATATGCCTAAAGTAGACATGTAGCTTATTGATAGTTGTGAGATACGTTTTTTGAAAAACTAACAGTTGGATAAGATAATATCCTTACGCATACCAAAATCATAGTGATCCAACGGTCGGATTTTTAAAAATGTCATTGACAAAACTATAATAGTTTTCAGTAGTAAGTTTTTCACAGTCTATAATTTAATATGCTGACATCGGATCACTATGATTTTTAGCATACATGATATCCATATGAAGTGTATCTAATCCGACGGTCAGTTGTTCAAAATATGCATCCTACAATTATTTATTAGCTCCATGCTTACTTTAACTAAAGTAAACATGTGCTGACTATCTAATCCGTTGAATTAGATAATATTTTTACGGGGATGTTATGCATGCCAAAAATCACAATGATTCAACAATTGTTTTCTCATAATGTTATTGAGAAAACTGTAACAGCGGTCATAGTTTTTTACAGTCAATATTTTGAAATGATGTCATCGGATCTATCACTGTGATTTTTAGTATGCATAACATCTATATGAAGTGTATCTAATTCAATGGTCAATTTTTCAAAATATGTATCCCACAATTATTTATTAACTCCATGCTTAATTTAACTCAAGCATATGCTAACTGCAAGATCTGGACTGTATATTTAATTATCATGAATTGATTTCAAGTATTAAAAAAAAAATTCATTTAGTATTTGTGAAGGCTTTTTTTTTTTTCTATACCCCTTTTAGCTATGTCAATAAACAGGAAGATTAAGAATTAGCATTTAATGGGTGCTTAATAATAAAAGGTAGAAAAATCTTCCTTTCCTTTTTTTTACCAAGCGAAATTAATTAGTAAGGTTAGTTGTTAATTGTTAATGGGAAGGAAAATAACAAATGGGTCAATTCTCATCAATGAGGAATAGAACTCAGAATCTCATCACATACAAAAAGAGACATGAACCACTTAACTAAAACTCAGGTTCATTAAAGGATCATGAACCCAGGCATCGCTCAGGATTTCTACTAATAATAATTATATACTAATCCATACGTACTAATTCTCAAATCGAAATTCATATATGGCAAATATAATTATTTAAAGTAAGCTCATTAAACAGGAAAAGTCATTGAATATAAGTTCAAACCTCAAGAGATGCCAATTAATGACATTTTTCAAACTGAAATCCTTACAATTTTACCAAAACTCAAGAAAGAACATATAATTTACCCTATAAATTAACACCCCTAAAAGACAACTATACCAATTGCAGTTTATCCCACCAAAATTTGAGGAGCGGTGCTACTGATCCCACTAGTTTTTCCCATTTTTAATTCCTGTCTCACATAATAAACTGCCACCTCAGCACAGTGAAATATCAAACACAATGAAAACACCCCCATACAGTTAAAATGTGTTTTTTGGGTTTTCACTGTGCCTTTTTTTTTAATGATTTCAATGTGTGTGTGTGTGTGTGTTTTTTTTTTTTTTACTTTGGTATTTTGGTTTTCACTATGATTTTTGTGTTTTCACTATGTTTTTTGTGTTTTCACTGTATTTTTTATGTTTTCACAATGAAAACTAAAAATAAAATAAAATACAGTAAAAACACAATGAAAACACAAAAAAAAAAAAAAAAAAAAAAAAAAAAAAAAAAAAAAAAAAAAAAAACACTGTTAGAGATATGCCCTTAAACCAATCCTAAAGGGCATGTCAATTTCATATTATATTAATTAAAAGGTATAACTTGTCTTGTATATTTAAATATATATATTATAAGGTCCATAATTAATTATAAGAGAAATAGGTATCTCAAGTTGTTGAGATAGGGAGGCTTATATTTCTCATACACATTTATTCTAAATAAGTTTTTACTCATAGGTTTATTAAAGTGGACATTTATAAACCACTAAGAGTAGTACAGATTTAAACAAGCTCCAATGGGAGGATAGGTAGTCTTTCCTATCTGTGTAGTGACATTATAGTTAATCTGTGGGTGCATATTAGAGAATATGTACACTGAACATAATCTACAAGAATATTTTTATGGAGTTTAAGTCAAAAGAATATTCTTATGTTACGTTCATTTATTTGGTAATCCTTAAACCTGAGGCACCATAGTTATCTTATGCATAAGTTATTAGAGTTTGATAGTATCTCGTACATTCTTAACCATTAGGGTGTAATCGATACTCATTGGCTCTAGTAAGTTATGTATGAAGGTAAATGAGTGCGCAAGAATGAATCATCACTTTCACTATGATGAGAGAGAATGTCAGGGTTTGTTCATAAAGATAATTCTCAGTTTGAATCTTCGGCCGAAGTGATAGGTGAACTGTGAAAGAGTTTCATCAGGTTCATCTTAATGAGATTATATTTTGTGAAACATATATCAAGTTGTTAAGATAGAGGTTTGACTTATAACCATGCCTGATTATCTTAACAGTGACATTAGGGGATGAAGGATTAAGTAACATGGAGGGTTCATTTAGTTCCGCTATTCACCTATCCCTAGGGTACGTCATGATATGTTGCTAGATGTCACTCATGACTAGTGAAAGCCTAATGATAAAGTGTATCATTGGGGGAAAAATTGGAATTGTTCCAATTGAACCATAAATATAAAGTTTTTATTTTTGGAGACATTGAGATGCCCCTATCCACTACTAGGTTGGGGTGAACCAAAAGGTTCACACACAAAAGAACACAAGAGAGATCTTTAATTTAAGAGGGGTTAGTTTCTAATTTGTGTAACTTATGTGGTCTCTTTTATTAATAGTTAATAAAAGAGGACTAAGTTGCAATTTTAGAAACCCTACTATTTGTCTATAAATACAAGGGTGAGGGTGCATGCTAGTACTAAGTCCACTCAAACCCTAATAGAAGAGAGGCTACCTTCACAACCTCCCTAGGGCCATGAGCATTGCTCTCCCTACCATGGCTGTGAGTTGCTCTCTCTCTCTCTCTCGAGCTTGCTTTGTTCAACGGTTGATCAAGGACTTTGAAGAGTCTTGAGTTTGTGTGGATATTTGGAGGCTTCATACATATTCTTTGAAGCTAGGATTCGTTCTTGAAGTTTCATCAAAAAGGCAAAACAAGTAAGTGAATAATAAATTTAATTATGTTCTTGTTGTATTATTCATGATCCTATGCTTGCGTTCGATTCTTGCATTGATTGTGAGTAAGGATTTAATTTAATTTAATTGTTTTATTTTATTTCTTCCGCTGCGAATCCTCCTTACTCCCTTTCTTTCAAACACACATAGTGAAAACCCGGAAAAACATAGTGAAAACACAATAAACACAATGAAAACATAAAAAAACACAGTGAAATACAAAAAATAAAAATAATAATAAAAATAAATAATACACACACACACACAGAGTGATAACATACAAAAAAAAAATACAGTGAAAACTTGGAAAAACATAGAAAACACAATGAAAACACAACAAACACACTAAAAATACAATAAAACACAATAAAAAAAACACACACAAAACATAGTGAAAACTTGGAAAAACACAAAAAACATAGGGAAAACACAAAAAATACACAATAAAAATGTTAAGAGGAGGAGGAGGAAGAAGAAGAAGAACAATGGGGCATCGACATACCTGCAACTCAGACCACTGTGTTCTCCATTAATATCCGACTCATGCAACAATGATGCTTGGATCTGATCAATAGTTGCCGATCACAGTCGTCACACCACGGTGGAACTCTACATCGATGACTTGCCTACGATATGAAAATCCATGGTCAATCTCTGCAAATCCATGACTGAACCTTGCAAATCAACATATAGAGGAAGAGAGAGGTGGGAGATGAAAAAAATGCACGAATATGATGGAGTTAATGGCTTAACACTGTCGTTGCTCAATGAGTTCCATCAACCCATCACCTTCATTTTCACCATTTTAAAGAGAAATAGTTCTTAGGGTAGTGGTGTCAAAATAGGCGGATCAGGCCGGGTCGGCTCGTTAAGAAAGTAAGCTAACAGGCTATCGGATCGGATCTGGTTTGACCCGTTAAGCTATTGGACCGGATCGGGCTTGTCCAATAAAAGGAAAAGGCCTGTCCAATCCGGTCGATTAGACTGGTCCACTAAGATAATGGGTCGAATCAGACCGGATCGGGCTAATGGACTGGACTGGATTGGGCTAATGGATCAAGCTAACAGGCTAATGGATCAAGCTAACAAGCTAATGGATCAGGCTAACGGGCTTTTTTGTCAGTTTTAATTTTATTTTCACTTACTTTTAGTATATTTAAATTACAATGTTAAAAAAAAAAAACAAAAAACAAAAAAAAAAAAACAAACATAACTGGTAAAATACATGAATAAATAATTATTAAATAAAAAATAAACTTATTTTATTCATATTTCAAATGTATACAATTTTGGTAGGAGAGAGTTGCATCACCACAGTTAAAAATTAAAAAGATTCTCCATAGTTAAAAATTAAAAAGATTTAAAGATTGTTGACAAAAAATAATAATTTTAATTAAAAATATATGAGATTCTTAATAAAAAAATATAATTTGTGACTTCTAGTAAATAGGTTTTTTTACCTTTTTCAAAAATTTAGTGAGTTCATGAATGAAAAAATAAAATAAAAAAATATCGAATAGACTCGTGAACAGGCTCATTTAATTGTAATTAAGACTTATTAAAAGAAAAGACCCGTAATTTGTAATATACAAAACCCACCATTGGATTGAACAAACTTTATATGAATAATACTATGATTGCAAAGAATCATAATAATCTAATAGTCTATTTTTGAAAAATGCCAATGTAAAAAACTTTATGTTTTGTTCTTCAAAATGTCACAAATCTTCTGTAGTCATTATTCAAAAGTTGACCATTGGATCGCTATGATTTTCTGCGAGCATGGCATTCACAATGTGTTTAATTATCTAAACCAACGGTTAGTTTATTCTAAATGTCATTGGTGATTGACTCTAATCAAGTAACCTCATTCAATTTCGTACTAGATGCACCTTGTAATTTACTATCTCAAGTCACATGTGTATGGCTACTTATACTTATCATTGAATTGAACAAATTTCTTATGAATATCACGTTGTCAAAAATCACAGTAGTCCAACGGTCGGTTTTTTTAAATAGCAGTATGAAAAATTGTCTAATTTGTTCTTGTAAAGTATCACTAATCTTCTATAATCATTATTCAAAAATGACTGTCGGATTGCTCTAATTTTTTGCGAGCATGGTATTCATAAGAAATTTTTCTAATCCAATAATGTTTTTTTCTAAATATTATTTTATATATATTTAATGGTTATTAAATAATTTAAATGAAATTAATTTCAATACTATCTGTCACCATAAGGTATAATAAGCTAATACTTAAATTAGCAGTAAGAATTGTTACATAAAACTTTTATCTTAAAGAAGTATAGGGATCAAATCCCGCACCATGCAATTTTATTAATTTAATTTTATCAAAATGAGTTGGGCCAAACAGATTGAATTAAACAGGCTATTAGACGGGACAATGGGAGGATCGGATCAGATCGGGCTAGTGGATCAGTTTGGGCCGCTTATTGGACTCGGATCGGGCTAGTCCCATGGACAAAATATCATTAGCCCGGTCCAGTCCATTTCCTATGGATTAGATTAACCCAGTCCATTAGTTATAGGACCGGATTGAGCCTAATATGGTAGCTTATCGCACTGGTCAGTGGGCTAAATGGGTGGCCCGTCCATTTTAACACCCCATGAAGTCTCAAATTAGTTTTCGAAATAATCTACCAAGGACATAATTAAGAATTTATTGATCCAAAGAGGCAGCAAAACCCAAAACAAACTATACAACCCATAGGCCACAAAAAACTAAGGAAAAACCGGCAGCACCTCCCCATAACAGGGAGCAAAAACAGCAGCCACACCTAAAAGAACAACAAAGAAACCAAAGGAAAACAAAAGAACCGCCCCAAAACTGGGGACAAAAGCAAACAACCCATGATAATTTTCATAACAGTTGTAGACAGAATTATCATCAAAAATAGTAAGAGGTTTTCCAATATCCAAAAATAGCTAGTGATCTTTTTATAACTCAACACTAACACATCTTAGCGTATAAACTATACTTTTCAAATACAAAATCTTGCCTTAACTTCTCAAACACAACATTTCACTTAACACTTGTAACATAATTTCTAAATCAAAGACCAACAAATCCAAATTCATTCAAAGAAACTATAAAGAACAATTATATAAGCATTATCATCCTCCTGTAATCTTGACACCAAAACTGTTTACAACCATAATATCTGACAAATTCTTAATATCATCAATACTAGAAGAGAAAACAAGCAATCAGAAAACTTTAATCAATCTAAAAATCAAAACTTCAAGTTGGAGTCGAGTATCAATACTCAAAAGCCTCAGCAAAGAAGTATTCTCAAAATCAAACAATTCAAATATCGAGAAAATCAACGGAGAACCCAATCCATCCTAACATGTCTACCCATCATCACACAGGTATGATGCATGCACTACATCTAGGGTCTCACCTAACCACTATATGCAATGCATGTATTCCCATTTGGATCTACTAATTTTAGAAGAGAAAACAGTTCACCTAACCACTGAAGAAGGATGGGTTTAATAGTGTGATTGGTAAATGTACTAAATGTTGAATTACATCACATTGCCACGTAAGGAAACGGGGGAAATTGGTGAGAGGTCCTACTCTATAAAAGTTTAATGCAAAAAGTCCTCCTAAAATTTCTTACCTTCTTAAGGTCCTAATTAAAATTTATTTCATGCGAAAAGTCCTAATTTTTAAAAATAATTTTTAAAATGACAGAACTACCCCTTAATGTATTTTTACTGTCCATTTCAGCATTTTTACTATCAATTTTTAACATTTTTACTGTCCATTTTTCAGCATTTTTACTGTCCATTTTCTAGCAATTTTACTGTCTACTTCAACATTTTTACTGTACATTTTCTAGCAATTTTACTGTCCATTTTCCAACAATTTTACTGTCCATTTCAGCAATTTACTGTCCATTTTTAGCATTTTTACTGTCCATTTTCAGCATTTTTATATAAACGCATACATAATAAAAATATATGTGAACACATTGTGATCCAATCAAATATATGTGAACACATTATGTTTATATATATAAACACATACACAATAAAAATACTAAAAACATAATAAAAATATATGTGAACACATTTTTAGCATTTTTACTGTCTAATTTTTGTAAAGTCATCATCAAATTGTGTTTATATATATCTAAACACATATACAGTAAAAATACTAAAAACACAGTAAAAACACATTGAACCCATTGTGTTTCTATATATAAACATATACAAAGTAAAAATATATGTAAACACATTGTGTTCCATTTTTAGAATTTTTTGCATTTTTACTGTCCATTTTTTGTGAAATCATGATCAAATTGTGTTTATATATATAAGCACATATACAATAAAAATACTAAAAACACAATAAAAACACACTAAAAGAAACAGAAACAGAGTCCATAGATCATGAAATTTATCAAACACAGTAAAAACGTAGAGATTGGAGAACCACCAGTCACATTGCATTAAAAAATCAGTAGC